>PEGC01000013.1:0-213181 GCA_002921095.1 Cladosporium sp. SL-16
CTTTCTTGACCAGCTGCGTCGGCGATATTTATATGCTGCATGGCGGTCACAGCCTGTTGAGCAGAATAGCATCTGGCTCTTTTTTGCACGGTGGAATCAGCTCAGGCGAGTTTTATCAGCCCAGCACTACCTTTGTACTCATGAATCGCCTGAACGCTGCAGACGTTACAGCAATGATTGTGGACGATGGCAACAGATCGGACACTCCGAGGTCAATCGCATCCGCGTCGGAAGCTTTCTCACAGCCTGAGGATGACAGCTCATGTGTCACCAAAGAATCGACTGCGGTAACAACCTGAAACCCTGGCCGTAGCACACTGTAGGGCGCAGGAGGTTAAAAGGCCCTGGAGAAGAAACCCGAATTTTCTGGACGTACAGTGTTGGCTAGCGTGCACTACCTCAGCTTCAAGTCTAGCGAGCGTGATTTCCGTTGTTGACAGCACGCGGGTGAGCTGCACTAGCGGCCTGAGACTGTCTCCTTGAAGGGAAAAGT
The DNA here is from genome assembly GCA_002921095.1 of Cladosporium sp. SL-16. NCBI lineage: Eukaryota > Fungi > Ascomycota > Dothideomycetes > Cladosporiales > Cladosporiaceae > Cladosporium > Cladosporium sp. SL-16. The sequence continues at coordinate 494 of PEGC01000013.1, forward strand.
ATTGGTGGAGGCCGCAAGCATACGTGTCACAGCGAGGTAATCAGGCGTCTGCGGAAGCGAGAAGTCTCGCCTCAGCGCTCAGCTTTGTGCGGACCAACAGACAAAGAAGCTGCGCATTACGCATGCAAATCTTGTGCTTCCGTGTGCTTCAGCATTGCCTACTGGGGAAGAGAACGAGCGAGCTGTGCCTCGAACTAGAGTTTGCCGTTCGTTGTAATATGCGGACAGGAAGCTGTTAGGAATAATGAAGGGAACGAGGTATTTTGGATTGGGCCTCTAGCTCCAGGACATTTTGCATGTGGATTGTACGACGTATCATCAAGCAACCACAATTCCCACTCAGAGCAGACCAGCCTTCGTCAACTTCTTCTCTAGCATGATTTCCCAAGCAGTTATACCACCATTGAGCTGTTTGACCTTTCCTGCTTTCACTTCATAAACGATTCGCCGACGATGCTCGTCGTCCGTGTTCGCTTGATGGTCGGACTCCTCTTCGTCGCTATCGTCAGGATCCACTAGCTCACCTTCGATGATCGTCCTGATCATGAAACGATCGTGCGAAACCAAGACCACGGCTCCGTCGTATTCCTGAAGCGCTCGCGCTAGAGCGCTGACAGTTGCTAGATCCAGATGGGTACTAGGCTCGTCCAGAATGAACACATGTGGAGGATCCAGGAATAATAGGCATAGAGCCAAGCGGACAAGCTGGCCGCCTGAGAGTTTGGCAACTGGGGTGTCGGAGACGGTGCGGCCGACTAGACCGGTACCCGCGAGCAGTTTCCGCGCATCCTGCTCTTCAAGCGTGACAGACTTCTCCGAAGCATCAAGCATCAACATGGAGAGCGCGGTGAGGTTTGTGTCAGCAAATCCCCTCTTTGCGAGATCATCCACTGTGTGCTGCGAGTAGAATCCAACCTTCAGCCTAGGATATGCTTGCAAGCTTCCTGATGTAGGCATTCGCGTGCTGGTAAGAAGCTGTACGAGAGATGTCTTGCCAGCACCGTTGAGACCGAGGAGCCCGATTCGGTCGCCAGGATGGACTATAATGTTGACGTCTTGTAGAGCCGGTTTGACCGTGCGCGGATACTTGTACGAGACGTTTTCCAATGAGATCAAAGAGCTTTGGAAGCGCATCTCCGGGGCAGAGGGGAAACGTAGCGACACGGTTTCTTCCTCTTTTGGTACCTCGATCGCATCACGTCTCTTCTCGTGATAGCCAACAAGATCACGATTGAGCTTGAAACGGCCACCTTTTGAATTTACTTCCAGACCCATGCGCTCGTCGAGCTTTCTCTGTCGGCTCTTCGCTTGGCGGAGTTTATTGTCGTCTCCAGTCTTTTTGCCTTGCTGGATGCTGTTGTTTATTGTTTTGGACATATGGGCGATCTGCCGATCTTGGGCTTCTTTCATTCGGCCCATGCGTAGGATCTCGTGGCGCATCGACTTTTCGTAAGATTCGAGATTGCCTTGGAAGTACACCAGTTGTTTGTCTCGTAAGATCATGAGCTCATCGCATGTGGCATTCACGAAGTATCTGTCGTGTGAGACGAGGACAACAGCCGTGTCAGGCGCGGTATCACGCAGGTCTTCGAGATAACGTTGAAGCCATAGCATGCCCAGCATGTCGAGGAAGTTGGTCGGTTCGTCCAAGATCAGGACATCCGCCGTTTTCAGAAGAGCGGCAGCTAGTTGACAGCGCATGCGCCATCCTCCGGAAAGTGTTGATACCTTGCTGCTTATGCGAGTATCGGTGAACCCAAGACCTGCAAGGATGCTCTTTGCTTTGGCTTCAACGTCTCTCACAGGTAGAAGATCAAGCTCAGCTTGCAGAGCGGACTGCATGTCCAGCGCTTTCTGTGTATCGGTCTCTAGGCTCTCGCTGACTTTGTCAATGTCCAGAGCCTCCAATGCTAGTCTTGCGTCTTCCGTGGTCTTCTCCTGAGTACGAAGAAATTTTCTCGCATCGAATCCTCTCGCGCCACTGCGAAGCCTCGCAATCTTGTCGGCTGTGAACAGATCATCTTGTGCACGTTTCAGCTCGATCGTCTTCAGTGTCTTGGTCACAGTTAGACCGTCTGGTTCGTTGAGAGCGTGGGTAAGCGCTGTATGCATTAACGTCTTTGCTGATGCATTGGAGGTGGTAACCATAACAAACCTGCAAGCTCCATGTTCAGTCGGTTGCGATACGCATCGCTCTGACACACAAATTCCAGCACCGTTGCATCAGCTGTCGATTGCTCTGGTTCGTGTAGTCCACCCGATTCTTCGTGCACCTGGCGCATAGCAGCGCAGCGAAAATTGAAAGGTAAAGCCGGAATCAGCTTTTCGGAGATTGACGTGAGAAGCGCTAGTGTTCATCAGTGTTTTGCTTTACTTGCACCCTCTGAGGAGCAACAAACTCGATTTGCCACTGCCGTTCCTGCCAATGAAGCCATAGCGGCCACCGCTTTTGATGCGCAGATGGGCACCGTTCAAGATCTCGAGCCCAGCGGCACGAACCTTGGCACTCTTGCCTTTGATGGTGGCCGCATTGGAAGTATCGGCACCCTCTCGGCTTAGCAGGATGATGCTCAGATCATGCACGTCAATCTTGGAACTCATATCAGTATAGAGTGAGGTTGGACTTCAGCTTTGGCCTTACTTCTCTGTTTTCAGCACCTTCTGCAATGTGGAAGCGTGTCTGCTGGCAAGTCACTTGTATCGAGGCGGAAGGAGATGTCATCTTGTGTGACTGGAATCGCAAGGCAGGCAATATTTGGATACAGTGCTTCAAGTGTGGACTCGTGGGCGATGATGCCGATTTTTTGTATCAGATCACAATCCGGACGATAGTTGTAGAGGCGATAAGCTGCCGACACGGGCTTGTAATGCATTTCGTTTTGTATTCTTATGCAAAGTGGAGCGCGAGGTACAGTAGAAGGTACCTTCTACCTCAGAGTCGCTCACGATGAGTAATCGCTGGTGGGGCGCGCTTGCAGTACAGTAGAGTTCAGTTCCTGCAGTAGAACAACGAGGAGTCGAATTGAGTTTTAGTTGCGAATGATGAACGCAAGTGGCTTACCGTGAGTGCGTAAATATTCTGCGCATTGCTGTATGTGCACGCTGCTCGCCTTGAGACGTTCAATGATATCGCCTCGTATTGAAATGTGCCTGGCCTGTTGTGTGATGCTTTTCATGAGACACCGATCCGACCAGATTCTGCGACACTTCTGGAAACATGACATGTTCGATTCGCAGCTTCGAGATCAAACTGACGGTAGTCCTAAATGCATGGCAACCAGCGAGAAATCTCAGAAGGTCAAAACAGGATGGCCTCACATCTGCCACAAAGACACGCACTGGAACGTCAGTTCCCATGGGTACCCGTGAAGAAGATGATTGCGAAATTGTTGAAGCAGCGGTGTTCCAACGCCATGGAAATGAGCAACGTTGCCAAATTCAGCACCTAGCAAACGGCGAAGAGACCGCTGAGAGGACTGTCTTGGCCTGGACATGCAGCACGGCAGAGAAGGAACACTGAAGTTGAAGGTGAGAATACCAGTAATGCTATAAGGAGCTGGCTTCGAATGCACACGACTCAGTCTCTCGAAGGAGCCGCCTTGGGAGAGGAGAACAGGGGTGATATTAGGCCAGGGTGTAGTGGGTCGCTGAAAGCGAAATGACCATCGTCAATTTCACCTCAGTACGAATACCAAGCGTGGCTGTGTTTGCGCGCAGACGTATGAACGGCATGGCAAACATCCACACTATTCCGTCAGCAAACGAGAGGCAAATGATCTCACGTATACCTGACGAATCACGATGCGGCCCTGGCGGAGGATTGGCAGGAATTAGACGAAATCATGGCTTGGAGCCCTGTGGATTATAGGCCTGCTAGGCTGCTTGTAGATACGTTGCACGTGCTTGGAAGGAAAGGGGACGAATTAGTCGAAATTCCAAGAGGCGGCGCGGCCGTCTCGCTGGCAAGTCTGAGGTCCAACGAGAAACAAGCTCATGGAACACACGACCGCGACGCAAGACCAAGCCGGCCGGATTCTTTTCGCAAATACGAGAGGCGCTCGAGGCGCAACACATGGCGCGGAACTTGCACCACCGCGTGTCATATCACATGCATATTCAAAAACGCCATCCCGGAATTGAGGTCGAAGACACGTGGATCAGTCGACGATGCGATGATGGCATGGCGACCTGTCTTGCCAATGAATCGTCAAGCTAGAGCATCTCCAGCCTTTCGAGATAGCGGTAAGGCGCATCGATGGAAGGTAAATCAGGACCGCGAAATGTTCCACACGCTGTTTACAACACCAGATGCAGGGGCTGGGACTGACTTGTGGCTCCGCCTTGCTGGCCCTTACAACCCGAGCAACCGTCAAGCAACGGCCGGCCCGCATCGAAATGGCTGGTGCGCGACAACGGGGGCAAAGTGTACTCTGCACTTGTGGCGGAGACGTGCCAATGTTCTGGGCATGGCGAGACGCGTCTCCTGCCGCGATCGTGTGTTTGCTCACGATTGTTTCGTCGGCTCACAGCCTCAACCGGCCAAAAGCCAAGCTCCAGCAACACGGTTGCATATTTGCATTTAGGGGTGCAGTAGTGAGTGTGGGGACACTTTGATGACTCGCAGCTCGCAAATCCCCCATGGCAACATCTCCTCCATAATGGCCCTGCAGAACGAGAGGGAACTGCGGTGGATATTCGGCGGTCTCCCTTCTATCTGTTGCAAGCGCCGCGTGATGGTGCTGGCGGGCCCTGGGCGTTCGGGCAAGGTGGGCTATGACCGAGTGCTCCATCCACTCTCTAAGGATCAGCACGCCAACTCGAATTACTTGACGATCTCCGAATGGGCTGCGGAACGGCTCGTGTTCTTGGGCGTTCGCCTCTGGCCTCTGGCTGGCTTTCTCCCCTGATTCTCTGACCAGGGCCCCTGATCCCTGCCTGCGCGTGCGGACATGTCAAGTGTGCGGCGAGTGCTTCATAGTGCTACTTTTCAGTGCTTTCACCATGACTGAGTAGCCTCCGGACGGTCTGTTGGAGGAGGCGTCCGCCAGGTTCACATTTTGTATGCAATACGTACCCAGTACTGTACTTATTGCCGTTGCCACCGCTGCCAGGACTCGGGCTACTCGCCGGGCTATGCGGAGACAAGAAAGCATGACCGTTGATGGTTTCTGGGCCGCCAGTGACAATAAGTGGGTCGGAGATTAGCCCATGACAGCGCCCCAGCCCAGCGCCAGCCCATCAGCGTGCCCGGTACCAGTAGCTCTCGCTCCCGAGATAACTTTAGCCCTCTGTGCGGGTGTCTCCTGGGCGCGTCTCCTGTACGGCATACGATCGTCCGAACAAAATGCTAATCCGCCCCGTCCACTCCCACAACGGCCCCGTCTAAACACCTCCCTCTTCCCGCCCTTGCAGCTGTCACTGCTGTACCTCAGTCGTTACAGCAAACATGGTCTCTTTTTCGTTATCGTCGTTCCTGGCGGTATCATCTCTGGTGGCTTCGGGTGTTCGTGGGGTTGACGTTGACGGATGGCGGTCACGATCTATTTACCAAGTTCTGACAGACCGCTTCGCAGTCGCGGACGGTGTTGAGCCGAAACCATGCGACCCTGCGATGGGTATTCACTGTGGAGGTTCATGGCGTGGCATATACGAGAAGCTGGATTACATTCAAGGCATGAACTTCGACGCAATCTGGATCTCGCCTATTGTTGCACAGATGCCTAATTGGACTGGAGATGGAGAAGCATACCCTGGATACTGGCAACAAAACCTCTACGAACTAAATCCATCGTTCGGCTCCGAAGAAGACCTTACCACTCTCGTTGACGAGATGCACAAGCGAGGAATGCTTTTCATGCTCGACATCGTCGTCAACCATATGGTTGGCCCCGCCTACAACGATGGTCAAATAGACTTCTCTCTCATGCGACCTTTCAACGATGAGAAATACTTCCACTCATACTGTCCTTCGGGCTACACCGATGCCGATCTCGACAACCTACAGAACTGTTGGCTTGGTAGCGAAGAAGCACCGTTGGCGGACTTGAAGACGGAGAGTCAGGAGGTTCGGGATATGCTGGCACTATGGATCAAAAATCAAGTGTGGAAATACGGTGTCGATGGCCTGCGTATTGATGCAGCGATCAACGTACCTTCCGAGTTCTTCACATCATTCATGGAAGCAGCCGGCGTTTTCGCAACTTCTGAAGTCTACACCCGACACGAAGATCTGGCTTGCAAATATTCGGAAACCATTGGCAGCATTTTGAACTACCCTCTCTACTGGCCCTTGACGGAAGCTTTCCAGGCCGAGCAAGGCAGCATGCAGGCTCTGGCCGATATGGTTGAAAGCATTGCCAAGGGATGCAAGGACCCAACAGTACTTGGAACGTTCAGCGAGGTTTGTAGCCCTGGAAGACTTTGGCGCAAAGAACGAGAGCTGACTTGCTTAGAACCACGATGTCGCCCGTTTCAGAAACCACACTGCTGACCTTGCCCGTGCACGCAATGTCGCTACATATCTTATGACCGCCGATGGCATCCCTGTCGTTTACTACGGCATCGAACAGAACCTCGGTGGAAACGTCGAACCCTACATGAACCGTCAAGCACTTTGGGAAGCAGGTTTCGACACAGATGCTTCGATCTACAAGCTCTTCGCCTCGCTCAACCTCTTCCGTCGCCATGTTGGCCGCAAATACGAGAAATACCTGACCACACTCAGCGAACCGATCGGAATCGACCCAAACACTATCGCTTGGGCGAAGGGTGGTGAAGGCGACCCCAAAGTGATCTCAGTTCTCAGCAACAAGGGCCAGGACTCCAGCGATTACTCCATGCAACTTTGCGACAAGCACGGCTACTCAGCAGGTGACGAACTCATCGATGTTGTTTCCTGCAAGTCTATGTCCGTCGGCAATGATGGCTGCATCACTGCATGGATCACTGATGGTGAGCCTGTCGTGCTCTTCGGAAAATCCGCACTTGAAGGCTCGACACTATGCGGCGCCACTGGCGCAAGCAACGTCGTGCTGACATCACAAGCTATTATCTCTACGACATGGACGTCCGTCGTCGACGGCCAGCCAAGCGTGTTCCACGCGGCTTCCACTGTCCCTTGGGATGAAGCACCATCATCCATCACCGCAACAGCCACTGGCTATTCCGGCAGCACTGCAAAGGCTACCTCAGCAGCCAGTGTAAGTGCCCCTCAACCTCAATCCATCAGTTCGCTATTATCGCTGGCGATAATCCCGGCCATGATCCTCACGGGCAGTTTAGCTCTAAGCCTGGACCGATTCTTCCGATGAGAGGACTTGGTCGCGGATTCATTGTTATTTCGAGCGCGCGTTCCCTTTTTGCACAAACAATATCCCCCCCAAAAGCCATAATAGTGCATATTGATGAGACATGATGAACACGATATCACCAAAAAAAGCATCTGCATCAAACCACCCCCATATTAATCATTTTTAAACATCCCTGTGAAGTTTGCGAAGCTGACCATTTGATTCTTTCCAATGAATATAGTCCAAAATCAAGAAGCGCCACGAGTCGCATCGTCACCACCACCATCACCACGGCTCCCACGCGAGACCCAAGAAGTAGGGTTGCTCCCGACCCCAAATGAAGCAATCTTCGTTTTCCCTAGCGGGCAGCCAAAAACCTGGGCGACAGAGACAAGCTTCCCGCCACGAAACAGGGATCTAAGACATGTACGCAAACCTACATGACATCCGCGCGCGGCTGGCCTGTCAGCCTCGACAGCCTTAACCACCAAAATTAGCGGGCTTGGGGCTTTTTTTCCTTTCTACTTTAAGCATCCCTGGCATTTGCCGGGGCCTCCGAGCATCTTGCGACTCAGCAAGCGTCATTTTACTTTCGTACTCCCGGCTGTGGCGTGGCCGTTTTACGACCACTGTGCTGGTCTTTCTTTCTGTTTCTTTTTTCGTTTCTAGAATTTCGTATCTCATTTACAAGCATAGGGAAGCGAGGGAACGCATGGTTGTTTCGCGGCTGAGGCGTCCGCTTGTGGTCTTTAGAACAGGGACAAAAGGCATCATTTCACATTCTCGCTAGTTTATTAGCTGCACTACACTATTATCAACATAGCCCGATCCCTCCGAGGGCGGCTTCTTCTCCATCAGTTCGGATCTCAATCGCGCGGTCGGCTCCACCATCGCTACCAAACCTCTCTTCAGTGTGTGTGCGATCCTTTCGGCTATTATGCATGATGTCGTGATGTCCGTTGAAGACGTTCGTACCATCCCAACAACACACTACCAACGAAACGATCGATCTGAGACCCAACCAACCATCTTCGATCAGCCGCAACCGTAGCACTTCCCTCGTCTGGCCAGAAAATTAGCCATCAACCGTTTTTATTTTTGCCTCTCGTCTCTTGCCAAGGCCGTCCAAGCCGCGGCTGGACCAAATCGGACCAACACCTCTCGCTAAGTCGCCTTATACGGAGGCGCTTGGGCGGCACCCGCAAGCATTAGCCATCAATTCCCCAGCATCTCCACTCACGCCCGCGCACTAGTCGCGGCAGCGAAGCGAGATGGTCGCCTCCTCCGCAAAAGGGGACCGGGCTTTTGGAGGCCGCGTAAAGACCAATATCCTTGGGAGTTATTAGGAGTCTGTCGCCTTGATCCAGCGGTCGAAGCTGTAGCTTCAGGCTCCAAAAGGAACACCAACGATATTGAACCATGACATCTTGAGACATCCGTCTCAGTGTCAGACGTGTGTTTCGAGTAGGAAAGCGAGTCGATTGCTTCTTTTGAATTCGACGTTAATACGAGGTAGGGCTGCGGTTCTTGGCATTCAATCAATCTGATACTTAAGGATTTGGTGAAGACTGCTTCGGGCGCCCTCTCCGTTGTTGTTAGGGCTGAGCGATGCGGAAGATATGTTCGCATCTCGCTTGTTTGCATTAACAATCAGGATTCGGGGCTTATGGATTATGGAGATTTGCTGGAAAATCGGCTCGCTCTTGGAAACCGGAATTGAAGTCATGCATGTTACCCCAAACCCTAGCATTGAGAGATATCGGAAAAGAAGACCTCCCACACGACAGATTCGCCTGTGTGCCTGGATCGTTACGTCGACCATAAGATATGCTTAGTGACATCCGGTATCAACGGCATTCATCTTATCAGTTACGGGAATGATACACGTATCGAACCAGGAGCTTGGTGAGTTCGGTGACATTATTGACACTTAAGATATGAAGAACGACAAGACATTTTTCAACGCCTGTCAATGGTTCCCAAATCATACCTCAAGTACTTCGAACCGATACGGGAGTCGACAAAACGACCTCCAACCAAAATCAAACATCATCCCGCATATCCCCCAACCCACCCCTCCACCATCTCTGCCAGAACCAAACCATTCAACTCCATGAACATAAAATGCCCATTCCCACGAATCCCAACCTCGCCCAATTCCCAAAACTCCACCTCAACACCGCCCTGCCGCAAAAAAGCCACAGTGCAATGATCATAAACAGCATGGTAACTCGCTTCAGCCGTCAAAAACAACACCGGGACTTTCGAAACATTCGCCAACTTCCTCGCTGGCGCAGCCTGCAAGATGCAACTTGATAGATTCGCGTTGGGCGCGGAGATGTTCTGCCTGATTAGGAGGGAGGCGTCACTGCCGATGGGAGGCTCGTACGCGATTGGTAAGAGTGTTAGGCCGAAAGGGCGATTGCGGTTCGCTGCTGGACGGATGTAGGAGGGATCGAACGGGGCGCTGGCGAAGTTCTCGAAGGGTGGGCCTTCGGGCTCTAATGCCACGAGAGCTTTCACCAGGTGAGGTCTGACGTCGGCGAGTTTCCAACCAAAAGGACCGGCCTGGCTGTGCGTGATCACAATCGCAGGACCGATCTTATCTAGCAGGGCTGCGTAGCTGGCGTTGTTGTAGGAAGCTTGCAGCATGGCGTTGTATTGCACGGGGACTTGCGAGGCGTAGAGGGCGTCGAAGATGGGGTCGCCGGCGAGACCGGAGCCTGGCCATTGGGTGTGAAGGACGGCCTGAGGGTAGGAGGGGAAGTTCTGCGGTGCGGTGAATTGTTTTGAGTAGGTTTCGGCGGAGAAAAGGGATTGCTGGCTTTCGCCTGGGAGCCAGGCGGAGCGACCTCGTTGGGCTTGGTCGGTGAGGTAGATGGTGTAGCCTTGGGTGAGGAAGTAGGATGCCCAGCCGGGGCGGCTGTCGGGGGTGTTTAGCCAGTTCTGGGATGAGTTAGTGTTGTTGTTATGAGGAGTGAACGATTGGTGGAAGTACAGTTCCTGTCTGACCGTTTCCTGCGATGAAAACTAGAGGTACTGCATGGTGGGCATGCAGAGGAGTGAGTTTCTCGACGTAGATCTGGCCGGTCATGTATGTCGATGTTGTATTGCTGGTGGGCTAGATCGAAGATTAAGCCCATTATCTTCTTAAGCCAATTCATCCAATGAACGAGGGAACACACCAAATTCGTTTGCACATACTGCCCGCCAACATAAAAGTAATCTCGCCGAGCCCACGCTTCTGCGTTGTTGTCATGTAGTTGTTCACGACCGGCGTGAGCCCACGTCGAACAGAAAAAGGCATAAAAGGCCAGCAGCAATCGCACAAAATGGAAACAAGACATCCTCGTTCTTGATCATAGGCGAGGAACAAGCACTTCGGTTCTGTCAGCAAAACGCCTCATCTCAGCTGAGATGTTGACAATGTACTGGGAATCCCACGACCCGCGGGAAGAACACACCCCGCTGCCGATCACGGCCATGCACGAGAGCAAGGATCACGGATCCACACTGCTGATGAGGGGAGTAAATGTTCGAAAGAGACGCTTGATTAGGAGATTATCGTAGTTTGTACTCATGCAAGCACTCTCTGAGACCATCTACGTCTTGTCGTGCGGGAAGACGCCGTTTGGATTTTTGCATAGATTGATGGAATTTGATGATGACCTATACATTAATTGCCCCACGCGGAAACTGGAAATATGACGAATCTGCAAAATTGCAATCAAAGTCTCTTGTACAACCAGTCAATCCTCCGACCAGTGTTGATGGTATCGTTGATATTATGGCATGTGGCTTTTGGTGATGACCGTATGCTCAAATGAGCCGAGCGGAAAGGAAGCCTTCTGACATGTCGTCGAGAACTTTTCAGCGGCGCAATGTATCCATACATATCACTCGAAGTGTTCCAATTATACCTGTGCCATCAGAAGGAACACTGTATTCCAAGCCACAAAGGTTGCGTGCCCAGCAGCGCATCCTTTTGCGTGACCAAAAGATATGAACACCGAACTCCTCGAGCATGACGCTTTCACGCATACCCAAATTCGATCTCTAAATCGTCGCAGAACCACAGTCTCACCACATGAATCTCTGCACATTGCCCGGCTCCTGCTCCCACTCGAAGCCCTTGTGCAAGAACATCCACATCGTGCCAGCATTGACAGCCGCAAACCATAGCGTCTCAAGCCAGAGTCTCTTGTCATGTTGGGTCCAAAGATTCGTCACCAGTCCAGCATTTTGAGAGGAACCTTTATCCTGCTGGGGGTGCGATAGCGGCAGATGGAGTCGGAAGAAGATCCAGGGTAGGATGAAGTAGCGCGGCTCGACCAGTGGAGCGCTAATTAATGTCAGGGTGGTGGTTAGGAGCCAGACGATCAGGAAGGATGTGTTTGCGGACTGCGTTGTGTCTGGCAGCGGAAGTAGGCGTCGTGGTGAGCCGCGTGAAGCGGTTTTGGCATCGCGCTCCTTGGCTGGGGTCGGATCCTGGGGACCAGAGGGTTTGGTGCGGTCTTGTGGCGCAGATCCCAGAGCTTGGATCGAGAGCCAGGCACAGGCGATGTACGCTGGAGAAACGGCGTAGCGGATCCACCATTTGTGACGGAGAAGGCGGAAAACGTAAAAGACGTAGTGGCGGTTGTCAGCCAAGGTGAAGGGGTGTATGATGGTGTTGAAGCGGACAGACAGAATGGCGCCTGCGACGAAGAGACCGAGCACGAGGATGCGAGGGAGCAAAGCGCGGCGTTTGAAGAGTAGAAAGTGTTCGAGGTCCGCGAGCATCGGAAGGTGGGCGATGAAAGTTAGGGGAACGCGGATCAGGTGTTGATAGGCGAAAGGCCAGCTGAAGAAAACGAGGTAGGGCCAAAGATAGAGAAGTTGTGGTGTGTGGATCTCAGGCACATGATTCGCCTTGTCCCCGAGAACGACGCCTCCGTTGATGAAAACGAATGTGGCAAAGGCGGCGATCAGAGCGATGAAAGGCTTCAGAATCTTGACGATATCGATCAACCTTTGGGGCTGAGTGGGTAATTTCAGCGCGCATGCGACAATAGAGACAACGGCTTTAGCATAGTCTGTAGATAAGGTAAGCTCATGTTCATATTCCACAGCTTTTGCAGAAACATACCTTCCATAGAAGCATCCCTTACTGGCGGATCGTACAAAACCTCCATTCTCCATGTCGTCTTGAAAACACTGCCCAGTGTGTCTCCGAAACCCTTACTCTTGTTGTACATGGACTCTTTGACGAGTTCATGTCCCTGGTCCAGTTCTCGAAGTGCTGTAGCAGCGGCGGGAAAGACAGCAACCCAGAAGATATTTGTCTGGCGGAACGACAGGCTCACCAGACCGAGTACGAACAATCGCAAGTGCCACCAGATCTGATTGATGCTGCTCTCATCGGAGCAGATCAGAGGGTAGAAACAAAGCATGACCGATAGCGTGGAGGCCACATCAGTGTAGTATAGTGCCGAGAAAAAGAAGAGAGGAGGCAGCAAAGCGATGTTCAAGGCGCTGTGTGACGAGAGAAAGGCGCCGTTCCTGGCCTCCTGGCCGCCACCCATGCGTTGCGTGAAGATCTTCTCCACGATCCACGCCAGGGCAATCATGCACACTACATTCGTGGCTCTGGTACCGCTCACATCGCAACCGAAGATGGGCTTGAGAATGTATGTGATCACATACAGGCCTGGAGGAGTGGTGATTTTGGGGTCCCAGTTGGCAAAGTCGTTGTTGCAGTAGTTCTGTGCTTGTGGGATGTGGAAAACTTCGTCCTGGACAAAAGAGATGAGAAAAAGTTCCTACCTGCGATTGATTGGGAAAGGACATACAAGGTATGGCACTGGGACGGTTTGATCAACTGATCGTGACCACCAGGCTAAGGGTAGGCCGAGCAGGATGTAGCTGCGGGAGAAGAAGCTCGCCATGGCTGTGGCATGGGATCCAGGTGGGCGGACGCAAGTGAAGTATCCAGCGATTGGCTTGTGAATCGTCAACTCATTACAGTGTCGGCGCAAAGAAACGGAATATTCGGTAAAGTGACGTCTAAGTGATCTGATGTCACCCCTGCCAATTCAGGTGGTCGATCGATCAATCTCAACTTTAATCGCGGGGCAGGCGCGTCCCACGCGAGACCGCCATTGTGCAGTGTACCTGTACAGCAACAAGAAAACACGCAAGCAATGCCATAGCTTATACCAAAATCCGAGCATGGCCCTCCCTCTACCCCCCGGGCTTACGCCCAATGAAGTCGGCTTCCTCTGCGAAATGGAGCAGGTGACAGTAATCCCGCGACAGCGTCTTGAAGCCCTCGAGCTTTTGGGAGTGAGTACATACAGTAGCTAGTACGCCCGCCTCGAAACCACTCACTCGTAAGAAGAGCAAAGCGCAACGGGCTCAATCCATTGCTACCTAAACCACCCCAACTAACCTTCCATTTCCACCACAGGGCCCAACTCAACCCCTCAACCCGCCCTTCCCAACTCCCCTCCCCCTCTGGCTCGCCCTCCTCCTCAAGCGCCAGCGCCGCGCAAACATCCAACCGCCCGCCTGGCTCAACCCAGCCTCGCTAGAAACAATCCTCGACTTCGAGACCGCCGAGACCACTGCCGCTGTCTTCTCACCTTCACCAATCCTCCCTCCGCCAACAACAACCAGCGCTAACCCCGAAGACGAAACTCCATACCTCGCACACGAAACCCTAGAGCTCTCGACGCCTTTCCTGAAAGACACGCACACTGCGCGCGCGCAAGCGACGGCGCTGCCGTACCATTGGCTTGAGCTGGGGCATTTGCTGCTTACGCATGCGAGCGATGATATTGAGGATGCGGATACGGTGAGGAGGTTGCTGAGGGATTTGAGGGAGGTGAGGATGAGTAAGCTGAGGAAGGGTTTTAGGGTGCTGGAGGGTGGAGCTGGGTTGCAGATTAATGGCGTGGGAGGGATGGAGGTTGCGGAGGTGAGAGGGTTTGTTGGTGGGGTTGTTGATGGGCTGAGGTTTGTTTTGTTTTGCCCTCCCTGTGGTATGTGTATGGGATCGTATTTACTGACTGCTTCACTTACAGGAAGATTGGCCGCTCAAGAGAAGAGGCCAGGAGGGAGCGCGAAGCTGAGGAGCGGGAGAATGGACTTGGTAGCAGTGCTTACCCTGACGAGGATGACGACGATATGCAATTATAATGTACAGTTTCCATTTCGTTCTCCAGGGGCAGTTTCTCTTGCCCTTCTTCTTCTATGGTTACATGGTTACAATGTGATGAGATCGTGCTAGGTCCCTCCTAGCACCTGTAGACCCAGCGTGAGTCTGTCTTTCCGTAGACATGCTTAGCCAAACATCGATCGAAATGCTTGATTCGCAAGCAACTCTCCTGCCTGCATAATCGTAATCTTCCCCACAACAGCCATCTCGCCTCGTTCATTTTCATCGCGACTCGTGCAAAGTGCAGCAAGTCGAAAATGCTCAACTTCCTTACGCAGCAACGGGCACCTTCTCGGCGACCTCCCTCAAAACCTCTGTCGCACCCTCAATCGCAGTAGGCCAAGAGGCCTCCGGCCAAGGCTTACCGATCGCATCCTGCAGCTTGACCACACAGTTCTTCGGCCCAGGCACTGCGCCATGCACAACCACAATTCCATTCTCCTTGTCAACCTTCATGACCTTCAAGTTCGCCACCGTCATCCGCTCGCCTCCCATGCGACCCGGCATCTTCTTGCCGGGGTGCACTCTGCTACCGCTGCCCTGTCCACCACCGGACGAACCCATCAGACGATGCGCAAGCGAGTTACCGTGAGAGGCACCCTGACCGCTGAAGTTGTGGCGCTTCATGCCACCCTCGAAACCCATACCCCTGCGGTTCGCGCGCGCGTCGATGTATTGTCCCTCGATGAAAAGGTCTGCCGTGATAGCAGAGCCGACAGGCGGCAGGCCCTCGGCGGTCTTGACTCTGAATTCAGCCAGGTGCCTGCTGAGTGGCACACCCTGGGCGGCAAAGTGCCCTCTCTCCGGCCTCGTCACGTTCCTAGCCTCTTTTGCGCCGGCGCCGACTTGCACGGCCCAGTAGCCGTGGATGTCTCTCCTCTTGTGGCTGACGACCTGGCATCTGTCGAGCTGCAGAACGGTGCAGGGCGTGCGCTTTGCGGTTTCCGGGTCGTAGAGGGCGGTCATGCCCTTTTTGATGGCGAGAGCGCCGGTACGGAGGGGGAGAGTATGTTCTTTGCGCTCGAAGGCGGCGGTGTGGCTGCTTCCTAGCACGGGCAGAGAGGGCGAGGCATTGAAGCGGCTGGGTTTAAGCGCGGGTTTGTCGATGCTGCGGATTGTGCGTGTTTGTGTGGTTGGTAGCGAAGGGCAGAGGAAGCGCGGCGGCAGGGCGAAGAGCCGCAGAGTTGGTTGGCGAGGAGGCATTGCGATGTGTGGTTGTGTGTATGTATTTGACCGGGCGGCGGTGGTGTTCACTCACTCCCGTTTGGTGTTGCTGAAGTTCGTAGGAAGGAGCGACTTTGGTGACAGAATTCCTGGCCCGCTCGGGCTGAGAATTCTGGCTGACATTGTGGTTATCAGATCTTGAACATGCCTTAGTCATCGGTGGGTGAACCAAAGCTTTTGCTAGATCTGAGGACGAGGCCGGATCATAGTATTACTCGTCAGACTGAAAATCAGAACACACGTTTGCATGAAGTCAATCTAGCATTGGAATATACCCAAGAGACACTTCGAACAAGAATCGCATCGTTCATTTGAATCTCAACGCCACATCATCCACCACCAAGACCAGGAACTCAAACAACAACCACAAAAACAAAAATCCACAGGACCATACCAAGGAGATACTCCGCAAAACACTCTGCTGGAAGATCTTAGCTGCAGCACATCAGACCCAAAAAAATTTGAGAAACATCATCCCATCAAAATGACATCCCCACCACCACCCCAACAACAAGAAGACCCCTTCGACACCCTCCTCTCCCTCGAATCCCAATACCACGCCGAAGGCCGCGCCCTCGGAATCTCTGAAGGCACTCTCTCCGGCCGCATCGAAGGCCGCGTCTTCGGGCTCGAAAAGTCTTTCGAGAAATTCATCGAGCTGGGGCGTCTTGGAGGCCGATCAGCAGTCTGGAATGCCCGGCTTCCTGAGAATGCCACGACTTCTTCCACTTCTATGGAGGTCGGCAAGGAAGAACCCTCCGATTCCGGTAAACTGGGAGTTTTGCCAGGGAGTAGGAGCGAGAGGTTAGTCCGGCATGTAAAGCGGATGGCGGAGCTTACCGATCGGGATGATGTGAGTCGGGAGAATAGCGAGGAAGGGGTGCAGGATTTCGATGATAGGTTGAGAGAGGCGAGGGCTAAGGCTGTGCTTGTTGAGAGGTTGGTAGGAGAAGGGGGAAAGGAGAGTGGTGGTGCTGGAGGTGGCGCTGCTGCTGTGAAGCGGGCAGGCGTCAAGAGCAATGCTGTCAAGTCGGATGAGATGGAGGACTTCGGCGGGTTGCCGAGGGGCGTGCTGCAGAAGAAGTGAGAGGGTTGGCATGAAGGGGCGAGCTTGTGCTGGGAGAGTTCTGATTCATTGGACTCCTTGGTCCTGTTCTGTTCATTGGGAGAAAGCTATCTCGCTGCTGCTAACCATGCCGTGCCATGCCGTGCCATACCATGCCAACGCCTCGCTCGAAAAAACACCAATCAACAAACAAATGAGCCGGCTCTTGACTATTCTTGCTCGGAAGCGCAAACTCATGACATCGCCGTGTCGCCGGGCCCATTATCGACGCCAGGAGCAGGAGATTCGACACGTTGCTTCTTCATATCCGCACCACCATCCACTTGTGGAAGATTGCTCACATCCGTCAAGGCTGGTCTTTTCACCGCAGACGGAGGCTTGTATGCACCGCGGTTAGGCGGACCTCCTCCACCCGGCATTCCAATTCGTCGTGTTGGATCGACGGCAGGGTTGATGAAGTTAGATCGGTTGGGACCATTGCTTTGCTGTTGGTTCTGCTGTGGTGCACCGGTGGCAGCGTTTGCCAATGCATTGCCCAATGATTCGCGCATGATCGGCGCAGACTTATTGGGGTTGACTCCTTGCGTTCTCCGGATGGAAGGACTCTCTGCGTGTGGGTTGAAAGCAGCTGGTGGCGCTACGGCCTTACCTTCAGCTGCTTGGTTTAGGAAGCTTGCGCTGCGTCCTGTGACGAAACCTGCAGGTATGCCTGCTGGTGGCTCTGTGGGCATTGGTGGCTGGTATTCCTCTGGCTGTGCGTTGGGTGCTCCGTTCTTCTGCTGTTGTGGCTGCCCTTCTTCGGCTGAGGAGGAAGTGGATCGGCTCCCTGCTCCATCATATCCGCTGGGCCCATTAGCCGGTGCTGGAGGACGTTCGGCACCAGGAGTTTGTGGTGGGAGCATTCGACCAGACTGTGCTTGCATCATACCGCCTTGCGGCCGTTGTACGCCTGGTGGTCTCTGAGGGCCTTGCAAGCCTTGTGGAGGTTGTGGCGGTTGTACATTCGAAGGTCGAACGTTCGGCATTGACTGCATTCCTTGCACGCCATTTCGCTGTGCATTATTCTGTGCCTGTCGTTGTGCTGGTGATTCCATAGCCCTCGACTCGTCCAGGCGCACTTCGTCAGGATGACTGAAATCAGTGTCATCCAGGTCGCCTCCTCCAAAGTCATCATCGAATTCGCCCGAGCCAGCTGATGCAAGCGATCGATTGCTCGGCATACGTCCTACTTCATGTCCTTTGCCGACTCCGTTCGTTCCGTTTCCATTGCCATTGTTTTGGTGCTGTTCCCTCACCGCAGCGTCTGCGATCGACTCTCGCTTGATAGGCGCAAAGTCCGGATGCCGGTACAGGTTCTCCGCGTCCCACTTGCTCGGTGCCACTTTCAACTTGGTCACCTTTCCTAGATAGTCCTTGTCGTATAGACAGTTTCCCAGCACGTTGCCGAAGTTGCGCAAAGCACGCTTCATGGCATCCGTCGCAGCTTCCTTCTTCGCTTTCTCGAAAGCAGCCGCTTTTCCTTTGCAGTTCTCAATGTGGCCGTAGCCGATGTCCTCGTGGTATGTGCCATCGCGCAACGTGACGCGCACGATCGTGCTCAGGCCGAGCGTGATCTTGCCATTTGTAGTGTTCTCGTCGACAAAGTCGATCTGCACGTTCTGAATCGACGAGCTCCAACCGTTGAAACCGAACACCTCATTCGCGAGGTTGATGACCTTTTCTGCCGCGAGGTAATGAACCTTGCCGCCACCAGCTCCGGGTCGCGTTGAGATGTACTCGGGTCCTAGCTGTTTTTCCAGTCTCGATGACAGTGTGGCAATTTCTTGGGCGGTCCATTCGGATATTCGAGGCGCAGGCGGCGCGAAAGGGTTTACTGTGTTGGCATTGTCGCGATGTTGATCACCCGGCCTGTTGGAGTGTTAGCGTCGCGTGTCGGGGAGGCGTTGTGGATGGCTTACATAGGCATATTGGCACATTACTCTGCTGAGATTTGTTGTGGCGATGGTCCAGCTCGTCCAGAGGCAGACAGGACGAGATATAGAGAGTGAAGGCGAAGGGTCAAGGCGACAGCAGTGGAGTCAGTAAGTCAGCAAGTGAGGCAACACCAGATGAGCCGACGCGAGACGAGCATCGACGCGACTTCAAGCGGGCTGCAATGATCTCAAGGGTCCACGTTCTTTTGCCTCTCGTCACGCCTGTTCACGTGACAGTGAGGAAACGAAAGGACATGCAAGTAATGCTGTATATGAAATCTCCAATATTACCAGTGAGATACCGACTATATAATCAATCAAACCCTTCTCGCCAATTATTGTTGCACATACATGATTCCTCCAGCGCAGCGTGTAAGTCGCTATTGACAGAAGCGTAGGGCTGTTTGTTAGAGTCCCTGCACTCGGCGATTGCGTACACATGGCAACTCCTGGGCGAGTGCTGCTCCTGGCGCAAGCTGAGAGCTGCCTTAACTCGACATCAATAATCCCACATTTCTGTATCACCACCTTTCCCTTTCTTCTTCATACCTTCATTGTCACCACTGAGAGGAGGCATCAAGCTGTGCAGCGACGTCTGCACACGCCCTTTATTGTCGCCTAGCTACCGCGACCCAGCACTTTGGAACACTCGTGTCTGTACATTAGAACATTCATTACGCCAGCCGAAAGGCGCATAGGAGCAGACCTCGAGGGTCTGTCTATCCCGCAAGATGCCTGTTTCTTCACGGCAACGGGCCTCATGGCCATCGTTGCTGCTATCGACACTGCTCTCATCAATATGCTTGTCAACACCCGCCATGGCCGCCGACAAGACCGCGGCAGACTACTACATCCACTCGCTGCCTGGAGCACCTCAACCCTTACTCAACATGTACGCTGGACATGTAGAGGTCACACCCGAACACCATGGTAACATGTTCTTCTGGTTCTACAAGAACCGACACATCGCCAACCGCCAGAGGACTGTTATCTGGCTCAATGGAGGACCTGGTTGCAGCAGCATGGACGGCGCGATGATGGAAATTGGACCATACCGAGTGAAGAAAGATGGAACTCTGGCAATGAATGATGGTAGCTGGGATGAGTTCGCAAACTTGCTGTTCATCGACAACCCGGTCGGAACCGGCTTCAGTTATGTGGACACGGACTCTTACATTCATGATCTGGACGAGATGGCGGTGCAGATGACCACCTTCTTGGAGAAGTGGTTCGCGATCTTCCCAGAGCATGCGCGCGACGATGTAAGTGCTGGACGCTATGCTGTGATTTCTAAGCACAAACTAACAATAATGCAGATCTACATTGCTGGCGAATCTTATGCTGGACAACACATCCCGTACATCGCAAAGGCGATGATGGACCGTAACAAGAGAAAGGATCACGACAAGTGGAATGTCAGCGGTCTTCTGATTGGCAATGGCTGGATATCTGGAAAGGACCAGTATGCATCCTACATTAGCTACGCCAAACAGGCCGGCCTGGTCAAGCCTGATAGCGAGGCTTCCGGCCATCTTGACCAGATGCTCCTCGCTTGCAACCGCGACCTCAATGCTGGTGGTAAAGACCACGTGGACGTCGGCACCTGCGAAGCTATCCTCCAGGAAATTCTGCGCGTCTCGACCAAGGAGTTTGGAGGACAATGTATCAACATGTACGACACTCGCCTGAAGGACTCCTACCCGAGCTGTGGAATGAACTGGCCACCAGACCTCGAGCAGGTGAAGCCTTATCTGCGCCGCGACGATGTCACAAAGGCTATTCACCTCAACCCGGACAAGAAGACAGGCTGGAGCGAATGCAGTGGCGCCGTCGGAGGAGCCTTCAATGCTGCAAAGTCCAAGCCTAGTCTGACCCTCCTCCCTGACTTACTCAAGCACATTCCCATCCTGCTCTTCTCAGGTGACAAGGATCTTATCTGCAATCATCTTGGAACGGAGGAGCTCATCAACAACCTGGAGTGGAATGGTGGTAAGGGCATGGAGATGTCTGCAGGCACCTGGGCGCCACGTCACGATTGGACTTTCGAAGGCGAGCCTGCAGGTATTTACCAATCTGCACGCAACCTGACATACGTCAAATTCTTCAACGCCTCGCACATGGTGCCGTTCGACTACCCCCGCCGCTCTCGTGACATGCTGGATCGCTTCATGGGCGTTGATATTGCTTCCATTGGCGGCGCACCAGCTGACTCACTGCTTGATGGCGAGAAGGCTCCTTCGACTTCTGTTGGCGGCCACCCTAACTCTACTGCAGCCCAGGAAGCTGAGAAGGACAAACTTCAAGCGGCCGCATGGCGTGCATACCGCCGCTCCGGCGAGGTGGCGCTCTTCTTTGTCCTGGTCGCTGCGATCGCTTGGGGCACATTTGTGTGGCGGGACAGGCGCAGGCGCGCAGGCTATGCTGGTCTCTTCGGCACAGACCCTCACGATGGCAATGGCAGAGCGCCTGAGATGGCATCGGGTTTGGGTCTTAATGGTTTCTCTGATCGCCGACCACCGGGCAAAGAGCAGAGGGACGTCGAAGCCGCTAGGGACTACGACGAGACGGAGCTTGATGACTTGAGCGGCGGCGGACGGAAAACAAGCAGAGATGAGGAAAGATTCGGTTTGACCGACAGCGACGATGAGGAGGATGGAAGGGCGGGCAGGGCTAATGGAAGGATGAATTGAGAGGACGTCCATTTTAGGATGGAGGACCATTAACACCTTCCTCGCAGCTCACTAAATGCATAGACATGGCGTTCACGGTCGGTCGGCAGTGTATCATCATTTTTCCATCTAGACTTCGTGTTCTGCTTTGCAGCATATCGAGCATGAATTATCAAGCCTTTGTTCTCATCACCTCCTTACCATGAGGGTTTAATCAACACTGGTCACAAGTGCGGGTTGGAATGGTAAGATAGAATACGGAGAGAAGTTTTGCAACAAAGGAAAGCCCAGATTCAGACCTCCCATCCCCCAAATGCGGCCAGATCATGTCTTGCAAGTCCTTTGTCTCAACGAAGCACGCAAGACAGACTCGCTCATCCGCCTGCCAGAAATGAGTTTTGTACTTACCAACTACCACTTGAACAGCACAGCCAGCTAAGTGATAATCACAAGATTCATCAGCAGCCCACCACTCCCACCACCACAGACGAACATCCAATCAAAAAGAAAAACAATCGCCCAAACCCAAATTCAAAGAACAATGTCCACCCGAACAGGCCCAACCCCCCGCCTCCCAAACGGCCAACCAGCCTGGTTCACCCCCGAACACAACGCTTTCCTCGAACGCCTCCTGCACTACCCTCCCGGCGCAGTCCTCGACCTCTGGCAGACGTATCTGGTGCCAGCCGCGCAGCTCGTGTTGCGCGACCACGCCATTAAGCTGCCGCCGGCGTATGAGCAGCTTCAGGGGCTGGGGACCGATGTCGGTGTCGGTTTTGGTGTTGGAGGGAGTGGCAGTAGGGCGCTGCACGCGAGACCTGGCTATGGGCCGGGGAATTTGGAGGGGTTGAGCAGGAGGGGCGCTGTGAGGATTCCGGAGGGGAGGAGGGTTAGGATTAGGGGGGAGGGGCACGAGGAGGAGGGTGGGAGGCGGGCGGGTGCGAGGGCTGGTGGTGTGCCTGCTAGGAGACCTGTTCCGGCGAATGCGGGCGAGAGGGTGCGGAGGGGGAGGGTTGGGGATGCGAGGAGTGATGGGAGTGTTTCGTCGAGGACGAGGTCGAGGTCTGTTAGGAGGAGAGGGTCGTAGGAGGGGTTCGCTTATGGGGAGAGGGTGCTTTGGGTTGGGTTTGGATGTAGTTTTTGGTGTTTTGTTCTGTATGCATGTCGTTACCTGAGAGGTGGCGGAGGCCATGGTGCTTGACTTCTTCTCAAGGTGTTAATTGTTTGCGGATTGCTGGTTTTGGATGGTCTAGATGTGCGCACGAGTGTAATGTGCTTGCAATGCCAAACCCACCTTCATGCCGACCAGAATACACAGCGCATGTACCAGACCCTCCATTCTTGCACAACCATTTCTCAAGCAAAGACATTCTTCAACTTCGACTCGTGCCGATCCACTTATAACAGCTCTCAACGCTTGCTGACTTACCGTTGAGTCCAATGGCCGAGCCTTTTCACATTCCCATAGAAGTGCGGTGATCTCACCTTGTCTTGAAGGCAACAGTCAAACATCAACCTTGAAGCTCTGATCCTCGACACCGCTGGAGGGTTCGAGGTTCGGCTTGAACTCTTCGACAGCACGTTCCATGATGTACTTCACCTTGGACAAGGTCTGCGTAGCGACATGAGCGTTTCCAAGCTCGAGATCACGCTGCCTTTGCAGCCGTATAGGTTGGAGACGAACGTCGATGACTCTCCAGCCAGGTTGAGGCTGTACGGGCGCAGCGACTTTCATCTCCCATTCAAACTCTAGCATCTTGACTCGAGAGCGAAAGTCCTCGCAGTGAGCTGCCACCCGAGGCAAGACACCCTCACCGAACTCCGCTCGGATCGCTTTGCTGGTCAGCAGTAGAGCGAATGCGCCTCGACAGATGAGCTTTGCGCTAGTAATGGGCTTTTTGAAATGTATGAAGGTGTCGATGTGAGTGAAGGAGCCTTTCAGTGCGAGTTCGTAGATGCACAGGCGGATCTCGGTGGGCAGCCTGATGAACAGCGGTGAGTCTTGCTGGTCGCTTTCGAAATCGCTCGATTTCGGAGCCATCGTGCCTGGAGAGAATTAGCTGCCATTTGCCGCCACGATTTTCTCGAATGCCCATACCTGCTTATCTGACTCGTTCAGAGAGTACGTCAGCTTTTGCGGTGTTGTGTGCTGGTAGTCTTTGTAGACTGTTGGAGAACGCGTGGTTGACAGGGCGACTATCAGCGACTGGCGGTGTGAGAAGCCAAAATGAATGTCGTGAAGCTTTCTGAGCATGTGATGCTAAATTGGTCAGCTGTGTTGGCTGGCAAGTGCCAAGTCTCACACTTCACTCTACCCATTCGTTCAGATCGGGCCGACATGTGAGTCGACATGAAAATGAAATTGCCTTGCGAAACAGACAGATTCCAGTGGCTTCGTTGATAGAAGTGAAGTACAGACACTAAGACTAGGACTAAATGGTATCGTAAGAAGCAAGAACGCCGTCCACCACAAGCATCGACCGTCAATCCAAAAGAAAGACTCCATGCACCCAATGCAGTTCCACTAACGCCACGCTAAAAGAGAATCATACACGTTCAAGCAAGCTCAGTTCGAAACCCTCGCCGCAGCAACAAACAAATCCAGCCCGGAGCTCTGTGTCGCCATGGAGGGCGGGTCGAGAGGTCCCTGCCACTTCGAGCCAATAGTACCATCGCCACCACGAGCATTCGCCAAAACAGCATCGGCGTTGGTGCGAAGAAAGTCCGCGTACCTGTCGCGCGGCGAAGCAGCGTGCAACTCTGCCAGCTTGCGCACGAAGATGCCCTTGAACTGTGCGCCGGTCTCGTCGACTTCACCTGGCCACTCTTTCTCGCGCAGGATGCCTTTGTCGTCGGTCAGGTAGTCGATGGCGCCGTTGGCGATGCGGTGGGCGTTATCGATGTGCGCGTGGTCGTTGGTCAGTTTGCTCATTTCGATCAGGCCGCCGAGAATGACGCCTTGGTTGTAGGTGAAGACGGCGCCGCCGGCGACGCAGTTGTCTTCGGTGATGCCGTCGGTGATGACGTTCTTCGAGGTCACGAGGCCGGCGCTCATGAACCAGTCGAGATTTTCTTGGGCGTATCTGCGGTAGTCGGTGCGAGGGTTACGGACGCGGTTTGCGAGAGATGTGGCGGTCTCGAAGTACAGTTCATTGGCGATCGAAGCTTCGTACTCGCGGTCTTTGCTCCAGTATACGCCACCGCAGTTGTTGCCAAGGGCTGTGAGGTAATCTTCGAAAATGTCTTTCGCGGCGTCTAGGTATCTTGCTTCGTTGGTAAGGTCGTAGGCCCGGATCCAGCACATTGCCCACCAGCCGCCGTCATCGTAGTAGTGGTTTGTCCAACCACCGCCGTTGTCGGCTTTGGCTGCGTTGAATGTGTTGTCGAAGTACCACTTTGCTGTGTTACCGTATCGGTCCCAGTCTAGGGATGCCATATCGGCGATTGCTGTGAGTGCGTTTGCGGAATTCCACCAGAGTCCTTGCCATTGACCGTTGCCTTGGTCGTACCACTTTTGGTTCAGGACGTCAGAGGTGTTGACGGCATAGCCTATGTAATCTGCGCGTGAGGCAGCAGAGACTGAAGAAGGTAGTTGAGAGAAGGCCAGTGATAACGCTAAGCGAGAGAATGTGGATGTTTTGAAGCCCATTATACCGGTCAAGCGACAAGAAGCAGCTGATTAAGACGATGTGTGCAGTGAGCGACTGAGGTTAGATGATTAGGTGATCGTTGATCAAGCGATTGTGTTGAGCGAACAATAGCAAGGTGAGAGGGAGTAGTGAGTAGGCAGAAGGGACAAGATTGGAAGGATACTTATCTATATGAGCACAGCCTTCACGATATGGTCTAACGAAGGCTGGGTGGTGGGTGCTGAGCGGCGTAAATGCCGTCACCCCTCTAACGATGGCAGTTACTAGGAAGTACGGATAGGCGGTCGCGTCAGGTCTAGGCGGGCAGGGCGGCGCGAGGGACGTGATTCTCCAAGGAGGATTGGCAGCGCCAGTGAGCGTTGCCGTCGAGGCCGGTGCGCTGGCCCGCGTGGTGGGAGCATACTGGAGGTGGTTGCAGTGTATGTAAGCTCGGACTACGTTCAGGACCGGCGGAGGGAGGATAGTGGTGAACTGGGCGCCAGTGCGGCATCTCCTACGCTGGTGAGATCTCGGCAATGGTGGATGCCAGAAATACTGCGTGAAACAGCAGCGCCCATCGATGCTATACACGCCTTTGGCATCAACGCCGGCACCGTGGCGCACTGCCGTGGCCTGGCATCGTCGCAAGATGTTGGGGGCAGATTGCACGCTTGCTGGCATCGCAGGTGTCTGCGTGGCAGAGTCATGATGTGCGGCAGGGGTTGCCTCCACTGATCATCACGGCTCCATCGACGGACACTATACTTGGATGTGCATCGCGATAGACACCAGGAAGAGGCAGTACCGTGAGAGTTGCGTTGCAAGGTGCTCCACGGACGTTGCGGTGGAAATGAAGTTCGACGCTCTCAAGTGAGACAGTCTCAGTCAGCTTCAACGCCGCCTGTATATCCAGGAGAAGGCGAGCAGGCGTGAAGGTCGCAAGACAGCGAGCGAGTTGGCATGTTTCCCAGCCCACCCTACTTTTGACATAGTCGCCGAGGTCAGTCCTGATAGGAAAAAAGAAAGGCGGCCTAGCAGTGTCACAAGTTGGTGGAGCCCTTCGCTGGGTACCGTGTTTTTTCTTCCCAAGAGATTCTGCGCTGGCAGTGTACAGGAATAGCACCTGCTACACCTCCTGGCTCCATCCTGCCCTTACCAAGAACCATCAAGGGGACATGTGGATGGGTTCGCGTCGTTATAGCGCACTTCACCTTTCTTTCGCCGTTCTACTCGCTCAAGACCAGGAGATGTGAGACAACGTCAAACACGGCCCGCGATCGCGGCGCGCGTGGTTGGGCCTCCGCGAAGGTTTCACAAGAACAACAACCCTGCTCACATGCCACCAGCCATTTTCCTATGGATGAATGGATATTTTGAGAGGCTGCGCAGTCCTGATTCTCTAATGGTTCATCCTGAAATTTTACCAGGTACTTCACTATCAGTGCGGTAGTTGATGCGCCTTCAAGCCTGAGCAGACAGCAACGGGGTACGCTCTCTATCATTCTATCGAAGCCGCCATATATATATCTAGCAGTATCTCAGTAGAGCTATTCGCCAAGCATCGATTCAAGCTTAGCGATTCTATCAGGTAACAGTAGGTCCATCAGGATACGTCCATTATGGTGTATGCACATGACAATCTAAGCCCAGTCCAACCAATAGAGTGCTAAGTACCCTTGCGGTCTGGCTTCAAAGTCTGTACTGTTTGCCTCGCTACTGAGAGACCAGTACGGAATTTGAATCTCGACTGCGGGATACTCTTTTTCGATATTATCTTGCTATTACCACGTCGGTCGAGCCAACACTACTTGCTGTTCTGAACGTCAAAATCGAGTACAACGTTGACTTGTGCAATCGTGGAGCCTTTGCCAACAACGAGATCTCCTTTCGACATGATCGTCTGTAGGACTGCACTCTTCGCGCCGCCATACTCCCCAATACTCTTGAACTGCTTTGTGGCCAGTCCACGCTTGACCTCCGAGTACTCTGCCACTAGCTCCGGAAATTTGGACAGAGCTGTCTTGACAAGGAAATGCTCTCTTAACGAGTCTCCAGTAGGTATATTCACGTAGACTGCCCGTCGGATGTCTCCGTCTTCTGTCGGCCGGGAAGCACCGGCATCATGCGTATGTTTGTCGTAGCGGAAAGACATGCGATCGATACCCCATGGTTCCGGATTGTAAGTGTACCCGTTGGTGGACAGGAGTGCACATGTTACTGGTATGTACTTTGGTTCAACGATGATGTCGATGTCGATAATGGGCTTTGCCGCAAGACCGGGTATTGCTGTGCTCCCGACGTGCTCGATGCTAGAGACGGGCACAGAACTGAGCGTAGCAAGTAGTTCATCTTTGATTATTTGGAAGGCATGTGCCCAAGCAGGGTCATATTCACATATAGTGATTTGCATCGCTGGAGATCGTGCTCAAGAATGCTTGGCTGGTAGAACGATAGTGTGGTGATTTTAAGGTGTGCTTAAGAGTGAAGCTTGGCTTCCTAAAATATAGCACGTAAAGTAAGCATTATGACAGCTGGTCTTTGAGGATCGCTAGAGAGCCATAGTATGAGCAGCTCAACGGTTCTATACTGGTGATTGAAACTCTCGCTTACTAGACTAGCTTCACACTAACATATATTGCTGATAGTGTTGCTATCAGCGTGCTATCTTGCGTCATTCTTGATAGCTCCAGTCCGAGATATACATTCTCTTCTGATGCTATCAATTTTGTAACGGCTAAGACTGGCCACACGAAATAGTAGCAGATTATGCTAAAAAGACATCGGCAACTTCCCATCGACATGTCGATCAGAAGGATAATTCGAACCGCTCTTCTGGATCGATAGGACGACCTAGAGTCACCGTCGCCATCTTCCTCTCCAAATCCATCACAATGTTAAACAACGTCCCTGTAGCAGACCCATCCTTCTCGTTGCGGCATATAGCAGTTGGCAGACCCTTCTGGTCCTTGAAGACATTCGCGATCTCATCGTGATTTGGCGATTCTCCAAGCTCCTTGCACAGCTCCTCAACTCTTACAACCCGGTCAAGACTATCCTTCAGCCAGACCGTGTCAACTACTCCCTCGTCGTGAGTGGCCAGGTAGTGATTGGTGTGGAAGACTTGCTTAGAAGCATTCATCTCGACCTTCTGCAAGTCCTTCGAGCTCCACTCCAAGCCAATTCCACCTGTAGCATCTGCAACAAGCATATGACAAGAAGAAGCCACGCCATACGCCGACAACTTCTCCACAGCTTCTTCGCGAGACGAGCTCTCAAGCACCATCCTGAGCCCCAAATGGCAAGGAATCCTGTGCGGATCCATGCCTTTCGCTTTGATCGCGTTCAAACACACGCCAACACCGGCTGAATTGAGTCCGATCTTCCCAATCAGTCCAGCTTCGGTGATTTGCTTGATCACTGGCTTGCCTGGTTGCTCGATAGTCAATTGGATGAGGTTCTGGGCCTGAGCTTCCATCCAATCCCAGTTCTGAGCTAAGTAGCTTGCGTTATCGGTTCGCCATGAGAGTGCCGTGCAGCCGTCGCTGAAGAGGCCGAATGTGATTTCTGTCCGGACGTTGATCGCGATTATGTCTGCTGTTTCGACATCGGCGCCTTCCGCGATGCCTAGAGAGCACGTCCGTCAGCTGTCCGCAGAGAGATTGGTAGTTGCATCGATGACTTTTACCTTGCATCTCCTCGAGATACCTTGGCCAATTTTTGCGGATCGTAGGCTCGAACGACATCGCCAGCTCGCGGACTTCAATCCAGTCCTTCTTGGCCGATTTTTGGAATAGCCCGGCATAAAATTCGATGCATCTTGATATTTGCAGTTTGGCTTCAGAACCGTGCTTGAGACCGACCTGTAGACGATGTCAATAAATTGAACGATATTGATTGTTTGATCAGCGGGAGCAGCGCACTTCGTGAGGAGTTCCTGAGCACGCAATCCTCAACATGCGAGGCTCTGTCTTGCTGTGGTACTCGAAGATGGTCATGTTTGGCTGATGATCTTGTCAATATGACGTTGGCTTGTATAGTTGATTTGAGGAGACTTGAGTATACTGATCAAGGACAGAAATATATCAATTGTCCAATGTCCTGATGCTGTTATGTCAAGATACTGGCAGAAGATAGATAGGCCAAAGCGGGGCATTGTTGGCCGAGGTCGCCTACAGTATACTCCACTGTTGTACCTCTTGCATCCTGCGACGACTACATCATGCCTGCAGGAGCTACGTATTTATAGTGTAACCTTCGCCTGTAAGGGTTGTTATCCACGTGTTGTCTTTCAACATCGCTGAATCGACAGGACTCACAAAAGGCCTGGAATTGGCGCTCCCAGTAGTTTCCACGAACTTTCATCCGACCGACTACAACATCGACGAACTGGTAGCAAAACGAGAGCAAGTCCGGGCTCTGGGTTGAGAAGTTTTCGATTGACGAACTGAGTTTTGTTGTTCTTCCACCGGAAGGAAGCCGTTAGACGCTGACAACTTGGATGAGACCGAGCAAGCGGACTGGCATTTGCACACCGAATGAACAGCAGGTTGATTAGCACTCGTAGTAATAGCCATTGCATGGGTGATTGATCAAGCCAAATCCCAGGCTGGCATATCCGTCATACCAACTACTCTTGCAATTCTCCATCGAAGCCTAAGGAAATCTACGCCTCGCAGGCAAGATGCCCCCCAAACGCATTCTCGTCGGCTACGGTATCGACGTCGACGCAGTCTCAGGCTGGCTGAACACAACCGACGGCTCGCCCGCAAACCCAACAAACATATCTCGTGGCATCTTCGGCGCAACGACCGGCCTCGAAAGGCTCCTCGCGCTCTTCAAAAGACACAACATCACCGCCACTTTCTTCGTGCCAGGACACACCCTCGAGTCTTTCCCAAACAACCTCGCCAAAGTCCGCGACGCAGGACACGAAATCTCCCTGCACGGCTACACCCACGAATTTCCTTCACAGATGAGCGTGGAGCAGGAACAAGCCGTTTTGGATCGCAGCATCGAAGTCTTGACGGCTTTCACGGGCAAGAAGCCCCTCGGATACACGGCTCCGGCGTGGTCTACGAGCAAAGAGACGATCCCGATGTTAGCGAAAGCAGGCATCGTGTACGACCACAGCTTCATGCACCACGACTTCCAGCCTTACTGGGCACCGGATACGTCGCTCAGCTCGTACGTTTCGACGGACCTCTTGCGTCCGGCTGAGGAGTGGATGCAGCCAATGAGTACTCTCAAGCCTTCGGGTGTAGTAGAGATTCCGGCAAACTGGCACGTGGACGACTGGCCGCCGCTGCAGCCTTCTCCGGGTCGACCGGGCACGCATGGGTATGTTGATATCGAGAGCGTGGAGAGGACCTGGAAGGAGCAGTTTGAGTTTGCGTATGAGGAGTATGACGAGTTCATTTTCCCTGTCAGTATTCATCCGCAAGTTAGTGGTAAGGGGCATGTTATGAGAATGCATGAGAGGTTCATTCGGTGGGTGAACGAGCATGAGGGGGAGATTGTGTGGATGCCTCTTGGACGGATGGCGGAGGAGTTTAAGCAAGGGCGGATTGCGGGTGTGAAGGTTGAGGGCGGCGCGGAGATCGAGTAGTTTTACGGTGTTGAGGTGTCGCCAGAGCATAACGAGGATATCTGGATTCGGCGGAAGGCTGGCAACGACCCCGCTCAAAGAACGGTGTGCAGTAGGAGCCTGATTAAAGGGCAAGGGTTGTACTTCTCATTGATCTCGTTCCTTATCGACGCCCTGCTCCTCAGCTTTCCACCGTTTGTCTTCCCTGCTGTAAATCATCTCATGCACGTCCAACTTGCCCTCCACAATCTCACGGCCGTTGACAAGATCGTTCTCATCCGCTCTCTTCCCAGCCTCCTCCTCATTAGCCGCAATGCCACTCACGACGTGTCTGGCAATAAGCCTCTTCCTCGCGACTTCTTCAGGCACATCCACGAACCATAGCTCGTCCATGATCTCGGCCGCCTCTTTCCACTCTGGTGCTCCGCTGCCGAGCGACAGGTAATTGCCCTCGAAGATGATCACGCGCGATGTCGTCGCGATCGGTATGTCTTTTGCTACAGGGTCTTTCACGGCGTGGTCGAAGCTGGGCGCGTATATCGTCTCGGACTCGGGCAGGAGAGGCGAGCGCAGGTCTTTGACCAGCTGCAGGAAAGCAGGCGCATCGAAGGTGAATGCTGCGCCGCGGCGAGCATGTGCGGTGGTAGGATCTGGCATTGCGGATAGTTGTGCGCGCGTCAGGTGGTAGCCGTCCATGGGGAGGAAGGTTGCAATGCCAGGCCCGGAGGCGAGACCTGGGTTTGCTTCATTGTAACGTTCGTTGATCTTCTGGGCGACTGTGGCCGCAAGAGTGGTTTTGCCTACAGGTTCCTGTGAGTAGGTGGCCTGCGAGATCCGTTGTCGTATTTCATGTACCTGAGCCTGGGATACCGCTAACGGCGATCATGAGCCGTTGGCTTCGTGGTGTGTCCTGCAACCTCTTCCATGTCTTCTCGATGAGGTGGTTCACTTGGTCATCCATTCTGAGCTGGTGAGTGTCTTTGTGGTGTCCGCTTTCGAACCTCTAGAGAAAAACATGATTATCCTTCTGATATCGCCGAGAGGATCGCAGGGCGACAGTCGGCCGTGCTTTTTACTGGGCCAGGACGTATCTCACCCCACTGCTTGAAGCACATTGGCGATCTCCCCCACCACCATCGGCGTTTGAAGTTGAAGTGAGGTGACGTCGTGTCACGTGTTGTCTAGACAACAATGTGTGGAGGGTTAGGGTACAGACCAACGACGACAACGAATAGATCACATGCATGCCACGAGTTGCTTACATGTAACGTTACATGTACTTTATTTGTACATACTACGAGAGATTAATTAAGTACGTCGTGACGAGTACGAAAGGTTTACTTAGTTCTTCATCAGCATACATGTCGATATCGTTCTGGACCACACCTGATCGACTGACTTGCGTTAGCTCTGACCTCATCTCACAACATCGAACTCGATTTCTAGTGTCATCTTACATTGGCAGCCTACAACCTCCTCTCTACCCTGCACCTCACTTCCCATCAACCTACAAAGACAATGTCCCTCACCAACCCCTCCAAAGAAGAAACCCTCTCCCTCTTCACCTCCATCGAATCCCACTTCCCCACCAAGACCCTCGGCAACGACAAATGGTACATCCTCGCTCTCGCCGCCCTAGTCGGAGGGGGCCATCCTGAACTCGCAGCCGACCTTTACCTGCATCTAATCAGCAGACCAGAGTACACCACCCCAGACGCTCGCAAAGCGCTCGTGCGGAGACTGCGTGAAGTGCTGGTGAAACTTGTCAGCGTTGTGGGAGTTCCGAAGCCGATTGATGCGGTGTTTAGTATTGCTGGGGTTGAGAGGGAGGAGGATAAAGATTATTCCTTTTCGCGGTAATGTTAGCTGATAGTGTTGTTCTATCTTGGATTGTCACTGATTATACTTGAAGCGAGAATTGGTCGTCAGGCGAAGCGAATCGCAAGCGTGGCCGTGACTGGCTCGATCAAATTTACAAAGCCAACCATAAATCGACGGAGGATACGTTGGCGGCACACCAAGACTTCTGTACAGCGAACCTGATATCCAGACTCGTCGTATGTCCACGCAACTAACCCCATTTTCCCAGCCTGGCTCTCCATCGAAATCACATACGGTCTTTACCTCTCAGACCACAGCATCCTAGACGGCGTCGACACCGAGCTCGTCGTCCTGAGCGGCATCATGATCCAGAATCTACCGCGAGAGACAGGCTGGCACCTCAGAGGGACGCGGAGGATTGGTGTGAGCTATGATGATGTCGAGACTATCCAGCAATGCGTGAGTCGTGTGCCCAAACATCTATCTTCTTGACGACTCTTGTTACTGACTTGATTGTGTTTAGATTGAGAAGGTGGCAGCGTTCTGTGGCTTGCAGCTCACGAGAGTTCCGCGAGTGAAGGATATTGAGCATGAGGTTGTGATCTAATACATTTCCTGGGTCGATGAACCAAAGATGACGCGCTTCACACCACATTCTGGAACTGGTCGACTTAGTCATGAATCCACCACTATTGCAGGCCCAATTGGAATGCCAGAAATGTAGTCAAACGAGAACAAAAAGCAGCATCTGAATTCTAGTCTCTGGTCTGCTATACCTAACAGTCCGCGTACAAGAGACTCCGCCAGGTCCCAATTATGTACAATTTCAACTCGCACCTATGTGTGCACCTCCGTTTAAGGTCATTATCAACCGTTAATAGAAAAAAATTGGCAAGTAGAAAAACAACGCCAACGCCATCGCTGATGCTGTCGCCGTGATTTGTAGCCCCCTAAACGCCAAAAGCAAGATTTTATCCAGATAGATGGTTGCCACGAGATATGCACGGTCCTGTTGCAAGGCCCAGGAAAGGAAAGGAAATGGTGGATGTCGAGGTTGTTCAACACCGTCACAGCTTAGTTCTTCTTCCTTCCGAACCAGCCCTTCTTTCCGCTCTTCTCATTGAAAGAACCAGGTGCACCCTCAGAGCCCCAAGCCTTCTTCGATCCCGTCTTCTTGCCCTTCTTGATATCCCTCCTGCTCGCGCAACAGCAGCACTGTCCCAAAGTAATTAGGAACGCGAGGATGGAAGTGACAGCTGCTATCCACATAAACGCGAACATCTGCGTGCCGATCTTTCCTTCGATGTTGAGTTGCTCGACCGAGGTGACGGCGTTCTGCATGATAATGAACATCACCGTTGCGATGACCGTGGCCACGGTGGTGAAGAGGGCGGCCAGGAAAGTGAAGATTGTGACCAGGAGGCCGACCCAGCGAGTGTAGACTGTGATGAGCTGCATCGGGATCATGATGAAGGAGAGGCAGGCGCCGGCCAGGAAAAGGGCGAACATCCAGTTGGAGACGAGGCGGATGAGGTCGAGGATGTCGGTTACGTCGGCGGGGAGGGCAACTGTAGAAGAATGGTCAGTCGACGGATTTTGGTAGGATTGGGAAATATCATAGACGTACTACTAGCACCTGCGAGCAACTGGCTCTGAATGATCTCCACCGGGTTGAACCACCACAATGTCTCCGGCTTTGAGCAGTTGACGATGCCTACTCCATTGTTGCCCGCACAGTAGTTCCAGAGTCCGACTTGGTAGTAATCGTTTAAGCCCAGGGTCTGGGCGATAGAGTTGATGAGGAGGGCATTGGGCACGGAGACCGGCACGATGTTGGAGAGGTCGAGTTTAATGAAGTAGGTATCGCGGGACACTGCACGATCGCCAATGTTGCCCACTTCCACAAGGATGAGGAAGATGACGGTCAAGAGCAGTAGGAAGGCGGAGATGAGAGCCCAGATAAAGCGAGTGCGTGTTGCACGCTTTATCTGAGCAGGAGATGCGTGGATGTGGTCATTGGTGAGTGTTTGGTCGGATCCACGGTGACCATCATTGTCCGTGACAGGGTCAACGGGCTTCTTGCGGCCGAACATGAGGACGGCTATTGTTGTTAGAGAGTGGTTAGAACAGGTCCTCAATCTCGAGGCAAAGAGTAGCGAGAAGCGAAAGGATCCAGAACAGAGAGGCCGAGCCCAAGACGCTGAGATGAGCGTTGCCGAGCCGCGTGGATTGGTGAAGGGACGTTGGAGTAAAGAGCGGGTTTCTCCTAGCAGATGGCCTAGCTGTTGTTCCTGGGAACGGGGACGGGGATGGCACGATGTGACGGAGAGTGATCGATGCCTAGCTCCTGGTCGGTCGTGCGCGGGGGCAGGGCAAACTTCAAGAAGGAGAAAGAAGTGGAAGGCTATCACCGTGTATAGATGGTACTAGTTGGCACGCGGTGCAGAGAAAACATGTAGGTATAGCTGACGTCTTTGGGACGGCACACGCGGCGGTACATCTGCTATCAACACACACAAAAGCTCTTTCCCACGCGATCGTTGGGCCGGTGGTGACGAGAGACAGGAGAAAAGAGCCTTGCGGACGTCATCTCGCACGCAGCTCTGCATGCCCAGCGCTGCGGGCACTGCGGGATCTGCGCAGGAGGCGTAGCGTCCAGAACCTTAAGCGGCGTATGAGATACGATTAGCGGACGCGCCTGAGCCAGCGCGAGATCTGCACGTGGGTCATTAATCAAATGCTGAGTCAACTTGATTGTTTTTGATTAGACCCTGGTGTTTATGCTCTTGCTGCGGTCGTAAGGCCGGTGAAGGACATCTTCCTTGTTCCTGGATTCCGTGGTTCATATTGCTGAAGAGTTCACCAGAGGTCAGGTTGCCAGATTCCACCTGTTTGACACGTGATATAACATCGTAGAAGTCGATCGATGGCCAGCAGGATTCTCACAGACCGCGGACTTCCGCTCATCGCACATGATTGAATCACCAAAATGGCCAGGGCGCAGTCTCGGCCGCGGTGCCGTGGTGCTTGCGCGGCGCTCGGGCTTGTCATCCTCTCTGCGCCCCATTTGCAAGGCATGGATGGAGGCATAAGCTTTCGGGTGAGCGCACTAGAGTGCCAGAGCCGCCAATTTAAATTAAGTCGTTAAGTTCCACAGACGTCATGCAGCTAACACGGGCCTTGGGAAAATGCTCACAAGCGTCTCATCTGTTTGCATCTTGCCGCAGTGCTCCGTGGGGACGGCTCCAATAATCATCCATCGTCGCTAGCCTGTTCGCGTGGCTCGTTGATGCTAGAGAGATCTGATCTAATCCTCTATTTCACTACCTCAATCTTCGACAAACGTTCGTCTAGCTTTGCGTCTACTTTGCTGCCCCTGTTTGCTCGCCACTACCTGCTATCTCCTTTCTACAAGGGAGCCGGTTGAGCATTCTTGCAGCCACCATGTTGTCACGACCAGTATGGATGCTGTGCCTTGCTGCACTTGGTGTGCAGGCACAGAGCGAGACAGGAACTGGATCTGGAACCGAAACTTCCTCGACCGCCACATCAACGAGCTCTTCATCCTCAAGTGGCACAACTGAGAGTGCCGAGTTCACCAACTCTGGTATTCGGACTATCAGCACCACTGTCCGTGTCAGTGACTTCAGTGGTAGCGAATACACATATGTCACCTCTGACGGCCAAAGAACTGTCACCACCACTGGCCCGCGAATCATCGTATCAGGAGGCCAAACTGTCACCCTCAACTCAGAGAATGCCACCGCCTCATCAACATCAAACTCTCAGATCACCCGTACCACCAACACAAATGAGTTGACCCAGATCGTGGGCGGTTCAAACCGCACCATGACTGCCACAGGCACAAGCAGTGCTCCTGCCGTGAGCAACACTGCTGCTTGCAATAACTACCCGGAATTCTGCAACAGGAAATACAGCAACATCACCGAGGTGTGCGCCCACAACGCCGCCTTTGCCATCCCTAGGAATGCCGGAAGCAACCAGGAACTCGGAATCATCGATCAGCTGAACGATGGTGTCCGTATGCGTATGTTGAGCCACATCTCTAGCAACACTTCTCCGTCGTACTAACAAACACGCAGTCCAGGGCCAAGTCCACTGGATCAACGAGACCCTCTACAACTGCCACACCTCCTGCGACCTCCTCAACGCTGGCACCTTCCAGTCCGAGCTCGAGCAAATCGTCGGCTGGCTGCAGCAAAACCCCTTCGAAGTCATTACCATGCTCATCGGAAACTCCGACCTCGCCTTCGTCGAAGACTTCGTGCCCGCGATCGAAAATTCCGGAATCTCCCAATACCTCTACACGCCCAAGTTCATCCCCCAGCACAAAGAGCAGTGGCCCACTCTCGGCGAGATGATCCTCAACAACGACCGCGTCGTCATGTTCATGGACTACTACGCCAACCAGGACTCCGTGCCCTACATCATGGAGGAGTTTACGCACATGTGGGAAACGCCCTTCTCGCCTCAGGATATGGACTTCCCTTGCACCATCGAGCGCCCTCCGGGACTTGATCCCGAAGAAGCCCACGAGAACTTCATGTATATCGCCAACCACAACCTGAACATCGCCGTGGAGCTCGGCGCTATCACCGGCTCCGCCGACGAGCCTTTCCTCATTCCCAACACCGCCCAGCTGAACAACACCAACGGCCAGTTCAACACTCGAGGCTCGCTGGAAGCCGCAGCGGCGAACTGTACTCGTAAGTATCCCATCCCAATCCCATCCTAACAGATATCACATCATGGAGAAGAATCAACCCAACTAACTCTCATCTCTCAGGCGACCACGGCGCCCCTCCCAACTTCCTCCTCGTCGACTACTACAACCGCGGCGACCCCGGCCCAGGCTCCGTCTTCGAAGTCGCCGCCAAGTGGAACAACGTCACCTACAACCGCCCCTGCTGCGGCGCCGAAGCGCGAGGCCCTGCTTCTGTGGCGCGCGCGAGCGTCGTTGCTATCATTGCCGCGGTGTCGTTCGCTTGCTTGATCGCGTGGTAGAAGAGGAAAAGTTGAAGCCACATGAGAGGAGACAAGAGAAGAGACGGATATGTGCACGACTTGTATATTTGATGCATGAGATGGGACTACAACAAACAACATATGGGTAATGCTGGCTGGCGTCATTGAGTGTTTCGGAGTTTTTGGCTACTGGGGAATTGCATTGGGTGTTTCCCGCATGGCAAGGCGCTTCGGATGGGAAAATCTAGGCAAGCATCTTCTATCTCTTTCATTTTGAATAGGTTGATATCTCGTCGCTAGGGACCTATCTATTACCAGCGTCGAAGCCACGAATAACATGTTCTTTCTAACGACATTATGAGATCTCAAGCGAACTGCCCTATATCGAGTCCATACTGGAAGCCGGTAGCAGACTCTCGTTAGACAAGTCTGTGTTTGCAGGGCGCTTACTCTGCCACTTGGTGGAACTTAGTAAGCCAGCTGTATCACGCAAACATGCAGTGTCACCATGCAGCTCAACATGCTCCACCAGAGACTGGGCAATCTTGCAAGAGCCTGACTTGACATTTTCCACATAACCAGCAACAAAAAGAAAGAGGCCTTTTGCAATGGCGACAGAGACACAGAGAGCGGTGACAATCCAGGCTAGTCTCGACGTATCCCAAGACGGAAATGCGAATCCTGTCGCCGTAAAGCTTTCGATCTCAGCGA
The DNA here is from genome assembly GCA_002921095.1 of Cladosporium sp. SL-16. Classification (NCBI taxonomy): domain Eukaryota; kingdom Fungi; phylum Ascomycota; class Dothideomycetes; order Cladosporiales; family Cladosporiaceae; genus Cladosporium; species Cladosporium sp. SL-16. Next base: position 38,644 of record PEGC01000013.1, read on the forward strand.
CGACCGAACAACTCAAGGCCCTCCAAAGCTCCATCAGTATTGATCCTGGGGTTCCAGGGCTCTCCATCGACGAGCATGTCAACAATGATCCATCCAAAGAGCGATTCCGCACCGCCTTACTGTCCGAACTCAGACAAACCTGGAGCAACCCAGCAACAGAATCCCACTTCCTAACCCTCGTCACCAACCTCCAAAACAACGACTGTACAATCCTAGCCGGCCTCATCGAACAGCCATCTTTCCAACACCTGATCAACGACTACACAACCATCATGCACCAAACCGGCCGCCACGCCTTCCTCCACTCCTTCGCGCACCTCGACCGCCATCCCGAGTTCATGGGCAATCCAGCTTTCAGCAGCGCGATCCTGCACCCTCTTTTGGTAGCTATGATCGCATACGCCATGGGTGGCCCGATACGCATGACCGACGCCCGCGGCAAAGACACCCAGCCCATCTCGGTCAACGCGCAAGATAACATGCTGCACGTCGACAACTCGCCGTTCCGGCAGGAGTATAAACTGCTGATCGCCTGGGAGCAGGGGCGAGTTAAAGGGCCGAGCGGGCAGAATTACATTTCTTCCGGGGACGAATCGCGGGACGCGGCGGGTGCGATGTGGTGGTTCTGTAGGGCCTTGGTCTACGGAGAATGATAGTCTTTTTATCACTGAGGAGAGTATTGAGAACGTGTTCGAGTTCCAGAAGAGCGTGACGGGGAAGGGGCCGACTGTTGTTGAGGTAGCGTATCCTGAGCAGCCTATTGCTGCGCTGTTTGAGGCGAGCTCGCTGGTCCATCATCGCTATCGGAATAAGGGCGGGAAGCCTAGGAGCTGTATCATCATGGCTTTCCACCCAGCGGCAGAGGATCCTGGGAGTCTCTTGCCCGGTAGGGAAGGTGAGCAATCCGAATCTCTCGCACCAACACTCATGAGCTATCACGACGGCACAGAAGAATATGAGTTTTGTTCTTTGCTCGGCGGCAACCACGCTCGCGCCATCGAAGCGAAGGTCTGGGAACTGCTGGACCCGCATCACCACTCGACGATTCTCGATCACACTGCTCTATCCTTGCCCGGCCAAGACCTCGACCAATGGCGAACTCTCACCATCAAAGCGCCCTCAGCAGCTCGATTGAAACTCAAAGCTGGCGTTTTCCTCAGCAACAGTGGCAACGACAGTCACACTCAGACCTCCTCAACCTCCTCCCTCTCCTCTCCTCCCTCCCCCAACCGCGCTCTCCTAACCCAACGACTCGCATCGGCAATGTCATATGACAAACACGGCCTCCTAGACCTCATCCTCTACCAAGACAACCACGAAGAAACCCGCAAGTCAGCCCGCAAAAGAGTGTGGACGTCGTCCAAAGAGAGTCTTGAGGAAATCGTCGCTCAGTGGCTGCCAGCTATCGAATCCCACCAGTTCACTCTCAGCGACGTGGCGATGCAGGAAGTTCTACGACGCGAAGCTGAGGCGTTTGCGGCATTACTACAGTCGAGCCTTCGACCTGCCGACTCGGCATCTGATAGTAGTACAAGTGGCCTCCAGAGGTCCCTCCTCTCCACACATCAACTGCTCCTAGACCTAGCCGAATCGATCACGCGGTGCGAGAAAATGGAGACGTACGTCACGATCAGCTTGTTTCTGTTCTTGACATGCGTTCCAGCGTTGCAAGTCTTGGAACTCGTTTCTAGGCAGAAGGGTTTGGGGATGTGTGAGTTCTTCTTGAGGACGTATGTCGCTGCGGTTTTGCTCACGGAGAGGGTTTGTGGGATGTGAGGAGAGATACTTGCGGCGTGGAGTGATTCGGAGGTGATTCCCAACCCTACTACGCGAGTCTCTCCTCAGCAATCATATCCAAGGAAAATCTCAAAATCTGGGTGTATGTAAATTGTGCGTTTATCAATAGCGTATCCGTTGCCTATTCCACTTGGGAGAGAGTAAGAGAAGAAACGAGGAAAAACAAAAGCTCGGTTGTTTCTTTTTGGCGTACTAATCACCGTTCGACTCAAGGTAAGTTAGTTTGTTCATCTCATACCAAAAACAAATCACGTAAGTGAGAAGCCAAAGACCAAAACCAAAAACACCACATCCCATCACCACACCTCCCCATCATAATCCCTCAGTACCTCTCCCTCAAACTCCGGCACTTTCGATATCCTCACTCTCATCGCAGCACCACCTTCCACACGCGCATCAGTCAACCTCCTCCCCTCCCGTTTCTCTTCAGACCACAACCGACAGCCGCGCCTGGGGTACTTCACCTTCCACTCCTCCACGCTCAGCAACCCCTGCAGTCCCTCCCCGTCTCGAGCCAGGAGTAGTCCACCGCTACCACTACCGCCACCGCCACCGCCACCGCGCTGCCCCAGCACGCCTCTCTCCACCAAACCTCTCAACGCCCGCGTCGACCCAAAAACATCCCCCTCCACCATCCTTAGCAGAAACCCATCCCCATCCTCCGTAAACGGAAGCACAAGCTCCACCGGCATCGCCGTAACACTATCATCAATCAAATCCCGTCGATTATAAGTGAGGTGGAAAGCGGAGTTTGTGGAAAGGTTGCCGCTTTGGTCGAGGATGATACATTGCTCCAGCTGCGGCAGCAGGGGCAGCACGGTTTGCAGTTGGTGGGTGAGGTGTGGCATGACTTCTTCTCCGCGGGCGAAAGATGAGTGGGAGGGATCTTCGGGGTAGGAGGCGCAGAGGCGGGAGGTGTGATACCCGCCGGCGAAGCAGGAAATTGTGAGGGTTTTGAGGTGTGGGCAGGGGGTTTTGAGGTCGAAGGTTTGGGGGCAGAGGGTGCTTAGATCCAGTCGAAGATGCTCCAGTCTCGGCAGGATGTCCCTGATAGTTTCGCAGAGGTGGAGGGCCCTTGGGTGTGGCTCTCCGCGATCGGAGCCGGAGGTGTCGAGTTCGAGGGATGTGCAGGTTGGTGGGAGGGTGGAGAGGAGGGCTGCGAGGAGGGGGCGCGGGAGCGAGAAATGGTTGTCGCCTTTTTGGACGCGCAGGCTGAAAGAGTGTAGATTGGTGAGGGAGGGTAGGAGGGTGGCGAGCTCTTCGAGGAGATCCCATAGCTGCTGTGTGCTTTCGCTCGCACCTAGGAGATCACCAGAATCGCCGTCAAGATCAACCAGAGCTATGGGGTCGATGGTGATCGAAAGCGAATGGACGTCTGCCGCTTGTTGCTGTACACGATTGATGGAAGTCTGGAAGTCGGTGATGTTATTGACGAGGATGGTATGGCTCCCCATGGTGGTGTAGTTGAAGTCAGTAGAGAGGTTGAACTGTGATAATTGCAAACAAGGCCAAATAAAGGAGAGTAGAAAGATGGGTAACGTTACGCAACGTCGCCACCAACTCTCAGGTGTCACAGAAGGATGAGCGATCGCCAAGAAGAATCCTTAAGCGAGTTGGACAGCTATGCGACAAAGTGGTCGAGAGCGTTACCGTATGTACTGCGGTCGTAGGTAATTTCTCAGTCCAATAGTGAAAGAATTGACGCGTTCGATGTACGGCCTGATGTACGAATATCCCATTCTACGAGGAAAACGAAAGAACGCCCCCCAGCCTGCCCAAAAAGATAAAGAGAATAGTTCATCAAACAAAGCCAAGCAACCAAACCCTCAAAACCCACGCAATAGGTCTAAACCTCCTCTCAGCCTTCGACAGCACTCTCCTTAGCAACAATCTCATACCACCCCCCATGCCCCTCCAAATCCACCATCCTAACCCTCTCCAACCCCTCCACGATCCTGCCCACCCTCTCGCCAAACTCCGCCAATCCACAACCCGCCAGCGCCTCCTGCGCACTACTAGCAGCCCTCACGCGCTCCGCGCTGCTAACAGCCGCCAAACGCCCGAAAACGTGGCTCTTGAGGCGCTGGAACAGCACTTTCAGAACCGGGTCCGACAAGCGGCCCGTGGAAGCCTGCGTGAAGAAGCGCGTGATGGTCGTGGTGAGGTGGGCTTTGGTCGGGGCGGGCATGTTGTGGGCGGAAGCGAGGAGGGAGGTTGCGCGGTCGGCGGGGGAGGTGTTAGGCTCGGAAGACGAGGAGGTGTAGGACTCTGTGGAGAGGAGCTGCCAGAGGCGGGCGGCTTCAGTTTTCCATTGGCTGCGGACATCGCGTTTTAGCAAGTTTTTGGCGGTGAGGAAGATGGCGCCGATGACTGCTATGCGTAGGGCTTCTGCGCGGAAGCGTCGCAGACGAACGGTGTCGAGGGCGAGGGTCTCTGGGACGTCTTCGTCTGATAGAGGGCTGTGCGAGATGGCTAGGTCGACGAGGGCTTTGGCGTAGATTTTCGATGCCGTGGGTCTGTCTTCAGGGCGGCGAATGCCCTCTGGATCGCGACGCTCTGCTTCGGCGAGGAGGAGGTTCTCTGCGTTGCGCCAGAACTCGCGAGTGCGATCCAGGGTGATCTTGCCAGACTCAAGGTCCATTGCGAAGTGACGCTTCTCGTAGCCTGCTGATTCACGAATCAGAGTTGGAGCGGCGTTCATTAGCATGAAGTTCGAGTAGTCGAGTGAAAGACAATCGACAAAGCGCAGCAAGCGGAAAAGCTTCTCAATCATGATTGAGAGTTCGTCCTGCTCTACGCCTTCGATTGCTGCATTGCCGAGCAGCTCATCTGCTAGCTTCTTGACTTCCCCATCTCGGAAAGGAGCACAAAGCTTCGGCAGAATGCCTGCCATAAACTTGAAGAAGCCGTCGTAGCTGAACACGCCGCTTTGACACTGCTGGCTGATCTGCTCCAAGTCCAGGTTCTCGCTGATCAAATTGTACATGCTGTTTCCAGGCTTCAACATGCGGAGGAACTTCTCTCTAAGATTCTCCGCCGCTGACACTGTCCATACAGCGCCCTGGCCAGTCTCGAACGCATTCTTCATGTTCTCGCAGATGGATCGATAGACCTGGTCGCGGAACTCAGCATTCGCCTTATCCTCTTCCAGCTTGAAGTCCTTGTCCACGGCAAGCTCATGAGTCAAGACGCGGTTCGTGGGCATCGTGGTGAATAATCTGCTCAGCTGTCCAGAGCGTTGGGATGGTTCCTCATCAGGGATCGACATGGCTTGCACATCTTCTTCTCCCTGTGGAATTGACGCTTCGGCTTCAGGTCCAGCCTCGATACCGCGAGGGCGCACTTCTGCAACTGCGCGCTTCTTTGGCTGCCACCTGCGGCTCTCTCTGATAGCCTTCTTGATCAATGCATCGGCTCTCTCACGACCAGCCAGTTTCTGAATCCTGCTCAGTAATTTGACCTGGTTGTCGCGGATGCCTTGACGGTAATCGTTTGCAACTTCTCCTCGAGAGTCGTCCTTAACCATTTGCCAGATCGCATCGAGTTGAACGAAAGAAGCCACCATGCCTTCGATTAGAACAGAGGAATCCTGTACTCTCCAGGCGGCGAAAGCGGAAGTGTACGCGGTGTATGTTTGCGACAGCGTTTCTTGCTGTGTTGGGTGTGGTAGATAGCTATTCCACGCAGCCAAACGGCTGAGAGTGGCTTCGAAGCCTGCAGTAAGATCATTTGCCTTTGACAGCAGGTCTTGTTCTTGTGCTCCGTTCCTGTTGTTTAGGACCGCAGCCGGGTGGCTGGCCAGCATGTAAGCACTGAGGAAGGTGCGGGTGTTCAAGACAGCATTCTGGTCGTTGGGTTGCTGCAGACCGACATGTGTCAAGAGTGCAGTCGTCGCAGCGATGACACTGGGACTTGCTACAAACATAGTCAAGTCGTCAAAGTTGTCGTTCTGAATCCGTTGCGTGTTGAGGTTCAGCTTGAGGAACGCATTCAACACAGCTCGGTTGTTGCTTAACCGCCACGACCTCTGAATGCGTCTCGCAGCCGTCTCCTCGTCAATCACAGCAAGCAGCTCCAAATCGTCCACAATAGCCTCCTCCGCCGCCTCAACAGACACATCCTCCTCCACAACAGCCAGTTTCTTCTCAGCACTATCCGCCCTCCTAGCCCTCCTCTCCTGCAAATTCCTCTGATACTCCGCCCGTCTCTTCTCAGCCTCAGCATGTCTCTCCTCCATCTCCAGCCTCGCGCGGTTCTCGTCCGCCAGCTTGCGCTCCTTGACCTCCTCCGCTATGCGCTTTGCGCGCGCAACTTCCTCCGCACATGCCGCCGCTACTTTCGCCAGGTACTTTTCCTTTGCGATTTGCGCGGCGAGCGCTTTCTCTTCGCTGGCATTGATGCTACCGCGAGGCGCAGCTTTTGCGAGCGCAGCGCGGAGACGCACTTGTTCTGCGTGGGCGGCGCGGTCGGCGAGGCGTGCTTTGCGGGTCTCGAGGATGGATGCGCGGCGCAGGTGTTGGGCGATGGTGTGAGATTGGAGGCCGGCTGGGGTTGAGCTACGGCGTTGCGATCTGCTGGAAGCATGCGAGTGGACGGAAGTCAGAGAGTTGCGGCGAGAGGATGTGGCGGAGGATTTGCGACGCTGGTTTGCGTGGTTGCGGTAGAAGCGAGCGGCGAGGTGGGCGGGCGGCGCATAGACGTGGTTGGCCTTGTCGGCCATGATGACGAGCGATTCCTCTTCCAGCTGCTTCTCGTGGTCGTAGTCATGAGTGTGTGGCGAGCGAGCGCCCTCGTCTGGAGCACCCATGGTGATTGTTGCCCCTCGGCGCTTTCAAGAGTGAGTTGCTTCCGGATGCGGTAGGAGGTGTGGGATGGACGATGAATGGGCTTGGATTTTGCTATGCGATAGATACGTGTGCTGCTGCTAATACGCTAGGTAGTGGGAGTCTTAGGAACGGTAAGCAACATAATAGGTAGGCACAGCTGGCAGGCGCCGGTGAATGGTAAGAAGGCGTCTCACTGGCAAGGCAAGAGGAGTGGCTGGAGGTTGGATGTCCGGCTGACGCAACCACATGAAACCCGATTTCCAGGGCACAAGCAAGCAAGCAAGCAAGCAGCAGTAGTGTCGAGCCCTGTAGAACGCCAAAGAGACAATGCTTGCTTGTGGGGAAAGGCCGTGCTATGAATGTGCTGATAAATCCATCAAATAGCGCTGACTCCAAAACCTAGCGGTATATTTTCATATCCTTCACCATGCGCTGACATTTGCAAGCCAAATGCTTTGATATCACGGCATGCTATTTTGAGTTCCCCGTTGTCGCTCTCTTGCCAGATCCGGGTTGGCAGTTCTCCAGCCACACGCTGAAAGCAGCCGCGGAGAGGGCCAGCAGCTTGGGCCGATCATCGATAACGGAATCGATAATGCACAAACCGCCGCTATGCGCCATGATAACGCAATAGCACGCACGAGCTCATGCATAATACATCATTTGGTATGGGCCTCAGGCACACATATATATTTGCTGTAGTATCTGTATGCTGTTGTGAAGATGAAAGACGCCTGGATGGATGCCTGTGATGTTCTGGTCTCTAGTTTGCTTACTTGCTTGCTTGCTTGCCTGCTTGCACGTTTCGCATTTCGCAAAAAAATACTTCGCATCGCGTTCCTATGAACATTTCGTGCGAAAGAGATGTGCAGTTTCTTTGAGCCTCAAGCGACCCTGCATAGGCATGTCTTGAATTTCTGGTTCGCAGGAATATCCAATCATCTCGCTGGTGCTCTGTACCAGCCATTCTCATGACGATTTTGGTGTGATGCATGTCGTCCCCCGTAGGTGAATAATTGGCCGTTGGAAGTCTGCTTGCAGCCACAGACCTGCGGCGACAGGCGTAGTGTCTGCTCCCACCACTGGCCGGTGGCCTCGAGGCAGCATTAGTATGCTGGTCGAAGCCACCCGTCGTCGCCTCGCCATCAGGTATTTCTGGCTGTGAAATGAATTGACACACACCGTTTTGAGCTCCAACTCGCGTTTCATGCGGTCCTTTCTTCCTCTCATCCTTTTCATCCTACGCATCCTTAACCCTCGTATCCAACGCAAGCCTATCCGGCACCCTCAAATCAATTACCCCCTCCACACTCTGCTTGAAAACTCTCAACTCCGCAACCGCCTGCTCAGCAATCTTCGTGTTCTTCCGATCCTCCACTCGCACCGAAACCTCCACCACATACGTCCCGCTCGGATCTAGAACATCCAGCTCAGCCACAGGCAGTGGCGGGCCTTCCAGAATCTTATCAGCGGGGAGTTGTTGAGCTGTTAATAGTGCGCGGAAGATCCGTACGACCACGTTGCCGCTGACAAAGCGGTGGCCGAGGGAGTATTGCTGTCCTAGGAGTCTGTATGATGATGGGTCTAGGAAGATTTTGGGGTCCGAGACTGCGTTCTCGACGACTTCACGCGCCGTGTGGTCTTTCACGCTGGGATCTGGCGTTTGCTCGACGCGCTGTCGCCACTGGCCGGTGCTTTCTGGCGGGTCAGTGGTGATTTGCACTGGTCGTGAGAGTTTGTGGATCCATTTTTGTGGTTGCGGAGTTCCGGGTGCTGGCTTCCTCTTGGAACTAAGGTTGACCTCTGGAATGCGTAGTTGGGCGAAAAGAGCGGTCTGGTCTTGGTAGGCGAAGGGTTGCGAGCCTGTGACGCCGGCGAGGATGTTAAGAACTTGGTTGTGGCGGGCTGGGGAGATTTGGCTGAAGAGGAGGAGTTCGTGCATTGTTGTGGGTTTCTCTTTGGAGTGATGTATTGTTTACGTGTTCGTTGAAGTGTGTGGTAGGTGTTGTGCTTGCTATGGCCAGATTCGAGAGAAGGCCGACGACTCTCCCTGGCAGTATCACAAGCGTGTTCGTTCAAGTGGTATACTCGAGCCTTCACTTACTCGCCTTGGTCGTCGCAAGTGAGGTCAGCGGTCAGACAAGCATGTGACAGTCAGCCACCACATGTGCATCCGCAGTCGGAAGCATGTGATATTCGAGCGGCGCGAAACGTAAACACGGGGAAAATCAAACGGTGGGGGTGCGATCTTCACTTCACACAAACAATGCCTATTCCGACAGGTGCAGCCGAGGATTGCGTGTGGAGGTTGAGTGGTGGGTGGAGTGGATAAAGTGACAGCCCGAAAGCCTGCAAGCCTGCAACTCTCCTCCACACAAGCCGACTCCGCGCATCTCCGACCTCGCCGAAAGCTGCCGCCGTAGCTTGCTTCCAACTGCAGGCGAGCACCGCGCTCTGCTACCTTATCGTCGGCTTGACTAAAGTGAAGAGCAATTGACTTTCCTCTCACTCACCACCACCCGACAACAATTCTTCTTCGGGCAGCAGCACAACACCTCTCCGCAACCATCTCACCATCCCATCACCTCACCGACTCTCGCTACTCTCACCAAAACCAGAAATCGAATCCTCGCGCGCGCACCCATCCACACTTCTTCACCAGAACAGGCCGTTTCCTCAACTCCGCACACACCACAAACCACACACCACAAACCACCGCAAAGATGCGCGCAACCCAGACTCTCCTCAAGCACACCCCCATGATCCGCTTCCTCGGCCGCCGCTCAGTCCCCAAGGGTAAGCCCACTTCCACCTCTCTCTCTCCCAAACCCACCCAACCCACCAACTAACTCCCCTCGCAGAAATCGACCACACCCCCAAACCCCACCCCGCCTCCCCCTCCGAGTCCCTCCCCGAGTCCTTCGCCTCCTACCGCCAGAAAGCCTCCCAGCACGGCCCCATGATGCGCGGCGGCGGCGGCAGCGCAGCTTCCCAGGCCCTCTCTTCCGGCGGTTTCCAACCCTACGGCGGAATTGGAGGAAGCACCGCGAGGCAGCTGGGTAGTGTGAAGCCGAAGGAGGGCGAGTTCTGGGACCGCAATGAATTGCCGAAGAGGTTCAGGCGGACGGTGTACAGCGAGGCGGAGATGGAGGCTATTGAGAGTGGAGGCGCGAGTTTGTTTTAGAGGGTGAGAGGTGAGAGAGCTGAGGAGGTGAGAGGTGAGGTGATGGATGGTACTGCTGGAGGAAAAAGAACATATGAAAGAGAGACCTTCTGCGAAGGGGAAATGGAAGGAAGAGCGAGGCATTTTTTTTATCCTTTTTATTATTGTTCATCTTTTTTGAGGGATTGTATATTGACGAAGCCATGGCTATAGAAGGCGAGATATACCCGACTTACTTTTTTTCTTGCACAAGAGACAAGTCTAAAACCATGTTTTGCTGCCTACTTATTCGATATTTCAGGAAGATGTCACGATCGCTACCATCGGCTTACTCATGTGGTTAGGACCAGGATTTATCCAAGGATCGCGCAAACAGTCTCGCTTGCAACCTTCAAGCTTTTGGTGTGCTTCACGCACGTTTCTTTCCGGACCCACGTATATTGCATTTTCCTCCCTTGATCTTCTTCTGCGACTCAGGAAATACCTCACACCCATGCTATATGCTCCAGCACGACCACGTCGACCGCCGATCAGGATCCGAGTGAACTTTCTCGAGAGACCACTGCCCTCGGGACGCGCGGTCTCATAATAACACGACCCATCTCTCTTTGCTGGGGTGAACAGCGATTCAACCTCTGACGGAAACCTTTACCAGGCCAGAGATAGGGACAGCTCGGATCTAGTGCCTTGTGGAAACGCCAGTGATGGCAGAATCGTGCCCTGACAGCTGCCATTTCCACATGAGAATGGCAACATTCTGGCTCCGCTGTATCGAAGAGCTCCCGTTCCGGTCCCCTGGGCCGTGCGATCACGACATTGAGCGATATACTGTTCTCGCCACCGTTGGCTTCATGCAATAGTCGCTGCAGCCTCAGCACCCGCGTACCATGCTAACACGACTCTTTCCCTTTGACCGTCACGGACCGTGACTTTGCCTCCGACGGATAATTCTCAATGAGCTCGAATTCATCATGGAACCTTCACCAATGGCAGAGATGCGCTCCGTTAATCATCACTTTCCACGAGAGAATGACAGCATGCTGGCCTCAATTGTGTCCACGAGCAGCGAACCTTTGTCTCGATCGAGGAAACCCCTACGTTAACGACATTGAGCGATATGTTGGTCTCGCCCCATCTGTTTGATGCAATATTCGCTGCAGTCTCAGCAGCTGCATTGAAGCTATCCCTCATGATGCGTGTAGCAATGCATGTGGTGCAGTGTCACTGAACTCTGACAGATCGACTTTGTCAGCGTGCAGCTTGTTTGAACGTTGAGCAGCGGTCAAAGACACCCACTAGTTGTCAATGCATTTGCGATGTAGTTTGCATTTACTAGCAAACATTGTTGCAGGTTCATACAGAATGTTAGTGCAACAATTCTGTTTTAGTGCAACAATTTTGTGTGGCGTTTTGTGATGTTTCCGATCGAAAACGCCAGAAGAAAAGATGAAGAGGGTCGAGGATAATGAGCCAGTATTCTTCCTATCTATTCTCAGCTGGCTGAACGGAAGAATCAGTTTGGATCCTAGACAGCTGTCTAGATCTGCAGAGATGCACAACACGTCGATGCTTACCTGTACTGCAGGTTCCACATCAATCGAGCGCTAGAGTTACAGGCTTAGCTCAATATTACCTGAGCACCTAAGCGAATATATACATGGCTTTTCCCGAAAGCGATAACACGACTAACATGCAGTCAAAGACGTGTCACTGCTTATGTGGCTGGCTAGCTACACATCGACCAAGTGGTACGGTGTCGACGTGGCCATGCGGCGTGGAGCTCTCATTGACATCGAAGTGACGGCCTCACGTTACAGTGGGAGCACGACATGCCGAACATGACCGCGAGAGAGAACATTTAAACTGCTCTCAAGCCTCGCCAAGCGAGGGTTTGAAATCAAGCAAGCAAGCGATCAAACACTACCATCTTACTTCGAAATCCACCGAATCCATCTCGAACAATCCAAAACCAAATCGTCTCTCCGAAAGACCTCTACCCATAATGTCAGCATTCATCGGTCCCAACCTCTACCAGATAGTCAGCGCCCTCGGCACCAGCTCCTATAAATTGGAAATCTCAGGCGGCAAATCAGCCAACGGCACCGTCGTGCAAACCTAGTAAGATCCATGCATTCTCCCTCCAAGTTTCTACGTTGTGGACCTAGCAACTAGCGACATTCGAAGCAACTACGACAACCACGTCAACGGCCAATTCGTCATCGCCAGCGTTGGCCTGGGCAAGTCTGGCAAAGAAGAATATCTGATTCTGAACCGCACGTCCCACACGTACCTCATCGCTCCGGGTCGGTCGTCCTCTTACGACAGGGAAAAGTCTTCTTTTGGATTCCTATGCTGACTTGATCTGAAGCTGCTGCCGACCTCAAGAACTACGCCGAGCCAACCGGAGGCGTCAATGCCGGTTCCTTCGACGATCGTGCGCGCTGGCACATCATTCCTCTCAACAATGGAAGTGGTCGTTATATGTTCGTCTATTCGCCCTTCTTCTCCCTTCGCCTCCTTCTTCTTCCTCTTATTCGTTGACCACATTCTCGAAGCTGACGTTCGTACTTGCGTGGCATCTCACCCTCCTTCAACAAGAAGTTCTCCCTGTACGTCCACAGCGCCACTCACTCCAAGAACGGCAACAAAGTCATCTTGTATGCTACTAAGGATGGTGCTTCTCATTGGTTCCTCAGGCTTGCGCCGGATGCTATTTCGAACTCGCCGAAGTACAAGGAGACGCTTTAGAGGTTGCACTTGCGACTTTGACGGGTTGTGAAGCAGAGATCCGATCGATCTGTTGCGAAGCTGAGTGGACTATGAGCGAGCCTAAGGATGAGCTATGGTTATTGGCTTAGCCTACAATTTCTTTTGCTTTTGCTCATAGAACACTCATTGGACCTAGGTCGGTCAGGTGATTCTCGCAAGCTGATAGCGCGGCGCTCAACCTCAGCCTCAGAGTTGATGTTAAGCTCTCGGACTTAGTATTTCTGAACAACACACTCATCACCATGTGTGAAACCCAGTCAAGACTATAGATGCCGAAATTTGTTATCTGCAGATGCTTCGTGCTTTCTCGCCTTTTCCGCTCTACGACACATCGACTTTTCATTCATTTCGTCTTGTATTCAGGTGATTCAAACCCTGATTAAGCTACAAAGCATGCGACAAAAATGTGGTTCCGTGCTTCGGATCAATGCGCCTCTCTCTCTCACGAGAGAGAAAGGAATCTGCATGAAACATCAACTAAGACCCACACACTTCCAAATGGACTGGACCGTCTAACCAGAACATGCGCTCGCGCTCGCTGCACCGACAAGGACTGCTGATGCACTTGCCACTTTAGTCAGGTGTTTCCGTCGAAGCCGCCATTTTCCCTGTGAGTTCTCTCCGCCACTTGGATCATCACTCGCTTCGAGACCATAGCTGGAACTGAACTTGCTGTTGTCGCATAAGGTGTAGCCGAGATAGACAACGATTGCGCAGGCCTAGGAGTTGAAGTCAAGACATGTCGACGAGCAGCAACACAAAACAGCCAATGAGCCGACGCGTCAGGTCTGCAGAACTTACGAGAGAAAGATCGAATCCTTGCGCGACAGCAACATCCCACTGGTTGCCGGAAAAGGGCACAAAGCTCGTGATGTACTTCGCGAAGCGCATTTGCATCGCAAGTTCATCTCCGCGATAGACGAGTATGTTTCGCTTCCAAACGTCTTGACCGCGAATCTCGAGCTTGATCTCACCCCCGTTCTCTCGACCAGCTTCCCGAACGTAGACATCGACTTTGTCCTTCAACGTAGTTACACGAGGCGCGACTACGGCCAGCGGCCGGGGAGGACCATTGGGATAACCGATGTAGCTTTCATCTCCGACAGCGTTGCGCCATAGCTCGAGGACAACTTCTCCGGCGGCGTCTTTGATGAGTCTCCTCGGAATCGACAGGCCGGCTTTACTGTCAGCTGTGAAGATGACTCCCGCGGACCCGTCGCTAATGGAAGATTTGCTGAAGGTGAAGCCTCCATTGCCGTCGTTCTTGGCGCGAAGGGTTATGGGTTCCTGCGCGATGTGGTCTTTGAAGATGTACAAGGGCTCGCCACACGTGGCTAGCATGTGTGACGTTGTGAGTTGCTGGTGGGTGAAGATATGCGGTGGTCACTGGTGGATATAAGATGATATTTTGAATATAGCACAAAGGTCAAGCATACACGCATGGCTCAGATGCAATGTGTCGAACGTTTGTTCTTCCTCTTGTTTCACAACACTCGCGTATGATCCTGGCGGTTAGTGGTTAGGCGAAACGTCAAAGGATTGGGCAGTGGAGTCGGCTCGCCCCTCTGATCCTTCGATGGACCAACAAGACCTGCCGCTCTGTATTGTTGGACCACGGCGCCCAGCACCTTGTAATGACAATCGCCGCGTGCTTGAGCAGTCACAGAGTGTTTCTTTCTTGCACAATTGGTGTAGGTGGGTTTCATTCCGGTGGGGTTTTTACTTTGCTCTGAAACCGGCGAACTCTACCGTCCTGAACTAGATGCCTGGACAGAGCAATGCAACGCTATGGTAGAATCCGACAGTGTTCACGGCCAACACCTTTGGCACAGATGTTAAGTGGGTTTGAAGTCGCACCGGAGGGCATGCCATCAGCGATTCCTCAAGCATAGCTTTCGGGTGGGCCGGCTCGAGGTCGGGTTCGCCGATGCCGTGGTGCTTGGCATGGTCGTACAGGCCTCCAAGATTGCCACCTAAAGAGCTAAAGAGATCAATCGATTGAGATGGACGGGGAAAGCATTACTAGCTTTCATTCTGCCCATATCTCGTGCCAACGTTCTCTCCGAACACCAGATGACATCCATCTTGGCCGCAAACTGGCTGCCTACTCATCGGGCAGAGACTCTGCGATCTTTAGAGGATCTGCCCAAGTCACGCCGCTACCTTGTTAGTCCAATCCTGTAATCTGGAGGCATGACAGCTGTGAAGTCCCTCAGCTGGCTGCATGCCGGCTGCAGTTGAGCGCTGAATCCGTCAGACGATGGCCGAGTGCTTCACATGGCCTGGTGCTTCTTGAGAAAGTTCCGCTACTGCTGCGGAGCACCTGCGATGCCATTGCCTCCGTTGGCACACGCCGAGACATGACTTTGCTGCTTGAGGTGGGGATATATATGCATTACACCCACGCTGATAGTGAAAGTGACTTCTGCGAAGCAGATCGTGACACACGACTGGTAAGAAGGAGGGGCGCAAGTCTAATGACCTGGCGTGAGCACGGCCAGGAAGGAGGTCAAGGGCACATCTATCAACGTGGAGGCAAGCAACCTGCCTGTGGGATCGTGAGGTTCTCAGATTGATCACGACGCAGCTACCAGTATATCTCTATCAGTGGCTTCGTTAGCAAGCGCTGAATCTACTAATCGGTCGTGGAAGGCAGTCCCGTGCTACAGAATGACTGCAGACACTAATTGGAGCAGCTGCTCTGCCATAAGCCCATGGTAGAGTTTCTCTTGAAAATGAACTGGTATGCGCCTATATGTGTGCAACCGGGGGTCACTACCTGCATATGAGCCTGACTCTCGCTTAGTGGATGGAGAAGTGGGCCAACTGCCTGCATGTACCTGCAGGCTCGAACCCCGGTTCATAGAACAAACAAATTCGTGGACCTTCTGCAGTACAGAAAAGACTCGCAGGTGGAGTCTTTCCACGCAGCTACGCATCAATCGATACCGCTACTGGTGCATCAAAAAACTTGATGTCAAGCTCTCATTGCCAACGGGCGTTGTACACCGCTACTTCTACCACAGAAGTTCAATGCATCCTTATGCTTAGACCCATGCCTTATTGTAAGCCAGCGAGTATCTTGTATGCTGCTATCGTATTCAACGATTATCCGTTACCTTAGACTTCTCAATCAGGACGATACACACGCAGAGGCTTCCCCGAAAGCGCCGACGTGGCGAGGTTGGAAGTATCGTCGGGTGTGCTTATAAACCACTACTTCTTCCTGAATACTCATAATAACAAACTACAATGCACTCATTTGGTCTCACCCACCTGTTGCGTTCGCGTGGTCAAGAAACAGCTTTCACTTCGCCATTTTCTCGTCCAAGGAATGAGATCGTTCCAGCTGTAGCATATCTATTCTTCGCGCCCTGTCTCTCAGAGGTCTCGACTGTAGCGTCATCGCGTGAGACATTCGGATTAGTCGCCTGCACAATTCTAACTCAGCTTGACAGGCAGCAGAGACACATCGGGATACGTCGGCTATCATACCATAAGTCCAGTTCGCAGAACACGTCAATCGTCAATTATACATTAGCTACGAACACATGTCTCATCACAACATCGAGCCCATTTCTCATCAAAGCAGGAGGCAGGTGAACAGTGCAAAAGCACCTACTGCAACACTCTTGAATCCAAGACCGTTCATAGCAGAACCCGCGCCAGATGTAGAGCTTGCCGATGAAGAGCTCAAGCTAGCACTTTCAGTAGCAGAAGCAGCAGATGAAGACGCAGAGCTCCTGCTAGCAGTGGCGCTTGATGAAGAGCTAGGGCCGGAAGATTGCGAGGCCGTCGACGAAGCAGTGTCGGAGTCCGATGCGGAAGCTTCAGAAGTGCTGCTCGACGCTGTGGAGCCACTTCCTGTTATCGAAGCTGGTGCTGCGACCGCTAGAAGATGTCAGCGTACGAATCATAGAGGCACTATTCTTTGCCTAATGGAGACTTACAAGCGCTGCCAATGTCCTGCACGAAAGTAAACGCGCTGGAACCCAGCGTAGACTGCCAACAAGCCAAGTACGAAGCACCGCCATCAGCGCCTGCGGTGGTCGCCAGTACAGCAGTGTTGCACGTCAGACCTGGGTTGACATCGCACGGCACAGCGCTACCCGAGGCTGCCAAAAGCGTGTTGGACGAGCACGCTGTGAAGAAGGGGCACGCGCCAGACAAGGGACAGCATTGGGCGAACGAGCCAGAGGTAGACACAACTTGAGGGAAATCGCAAGTTCGAACATTGTCGTCTAACGAAGTGTCAGTGAACGATGATACTTGAAGATCTTTGAAGACAGCTTACAGCCGTCGCTCGCGCTGATATAGCCAACGAGTGCTGGGTTGATGGCCAATTGACGCGGGTCTAGCATTGCGGCAGCTGTCACTGCTGGCTCAGCGGCCGCAAAAGCACCAATGGCCAAGGTTGAGAGCGTGATAATGGTAGCTGCCATTGTTGCGTGTTGATGGTATACGTTGGTGGAAGGCAAAAGGCGAGAGACAGACAATCCCTCCGCATCGCGTGGGCATCTCCAATGCATATATATACACTAGCACCGGCGCTTAAACCCTGTTGTGGTATAGCAACCAATGCTGCGGTGGCGGGGTCGGCGAACCGAAATTAATCGCATCCTTCGTGGCGCTGGATTATCTCCCAGGCTAAAATGCTTCACATCGGTCAAGCTTTGCAGTCGATCCAGGGTCGCACCGAGGTGTATTCCAAAAGGTTTGTGTGTGCGACACTGGGGAGACGCCAGAGCTCTTCATCCGTCAAGCTGTGGAGCGAGTGATCCTACTGCATGTACATGTTACCGCAGACACGCAAATGGTGGGGTTCGAGAATATCTTTCGAATTGTATGCTATCAATCTTGATAGGCCCAGCGCGTAATACAGATCTGGCTAGGTAACAATGTGCACGATATTAGAAACTACCGTAGCAGTGGAGCCTAGTCTTGGAAAGCATTAGCTTGTCAAATGTGGCTGCCGGACATCAACCAGACCGGTGAAGATAAGGCTTGCACGTCCGGAGATAGAAGCGAGATCACTGGTGCCTGATGTGATTTCTGCCGGACCACGAAGGAGCGAATCAAACCTGATGCTATGTTCAATTGTAACATCTGCATGAGAACAGCTGCTTCGGCGGGTAAGACATAAACGTGCATTGTCCACGACACGATCGTTAGTCAAGAAGATAAGCGTACCTGGAGGTCGAACGAAGTCAACGTGCTGGCTGTTCGAGTATCAACA
This sequence comes from Cladosporium sp. SL-16, assembly GCA_002921095.1. NCBI lineage: Eukaryota > Fungi > Ascomycota > Dothideomycetes > Cladosporiales > Cladosporiaceae > Cladosporium > Cladosporium sp. SL-16. The sequence continues at coordinate 56,435 of PEGC01000013.1, forward strand.
CGGTTCGGTCGTGTAGATACAGTACCATATCTTGCAAAGATTGCTAACACAGCGTCCAATAAATGACAGAGCTCCTCGCTCTTCAGGTGGAAGTGCGACATGTTTCCCTAGTCAGATTGTACTCGCAACGAATGCACTTCTGGCATACTGGCCGGAGCGCAACGAAGCACAGCTTGCGAGATAGACTACGCCTCGAAGTTGATGCTCACGCAGTACACTTGCCAGCGGCAGCGATCTTGGGCATAACTGCTGGCTTTAAACAGTGTCCTCAGGAAGACTCTTACCCAGACTTCTCGAGTAAATAGGCCTCTCCAAACTCTGGCAGCTCCTGTCTATTCTCCAGATTCTCGTTCGTCTCTCAGACCGCGAAGTGGACCAACAAGTGACCATCCAAAGAGGGGTGGAGCTGCGTGGAAATTTATCTTGGCCAGGATTTCAGAACGTCGCCGCTCTGGCGCCACGTGTCCAAGAAGCTGCCGTAGTCTGCACCTCCAGGAATGGAGATGGAGCTCAAGAGGACCATGGGCCCGACGGAAGGGCCTTGAAATAGCTGGTCGGCATGTAGTGCGCGAGCATTGAGTTGTTGGTGGCTGATGTTCGGAGCCAGAGCTACTGGTGCTATCTCGAGAGGTTGCTCTTGGAAATTGCTGGGATAGCAAGAAGACGAAGGAGGCGTTTTCGGTGTTTCTGTTTAGGAATCGATCGTGGGCAAGTGGAACGATGACTTTACTTTAGACGAGGTGGTCATGCTGGACTATTTCGTAGGAATGGTTGCGAAGTATCGCTTACTTTCTGAATGCCGAAAGCCCGGAACCCCAAGATTAATCTTCAGACCATAACCCCCATGTCTCAACAACAAAAGTTTTCGGACCGGACAATCTGAAAGGCTCCAATACATTCGAACTGGGTCTAATTAAACAATCGAATTCAATTCCATATCAGCCGCCATTGAGCCGGAGGATTGCCATGAGCTTCTTCGACACGTTCAATGTCATCGACTACCCCGAGCTCGCTCATCCGCTTACACATCTTTCATTTCAAGCTCCATATCAGCACCCGGAATCATCATGAATACCACAAACCACGCCCACCACCCCGCGTATGCGACAGCCATGGGACCCGCGGCCGAGATGTTCGCCAGCATGCCTAAACACCCAGTCGGCGATGTCAACGGTAGACGAGTGTTCTTGGCTCAGAAGTTCGGTGCGATGTCGCAAGGGAATGTAGACCTACCCGCCGAGGTCTGCGAGAAAGTGTATCAAGTGAGGTCCAAAGATGGCACTCTGGTCAATCTCTATCACTTTGCACTCAAAGGCCACGATGGCCCTACTGGACCTGCAGTCCTCTGTATGCATGGCGGCGGTTACTTCCTGGGATCGGTAGCCGCTTCTCGCAAGGGCTATGCCGACAACTTCAAGTGACTTCCGGTGAAAGAGCAGCCAAGGAAGTCTTAGATGCGCTCAAAGGATAAGATGGAGGGCACTTAGCTAACAAGTAAACGATAGACCGGCTGCTGGAAAGGTTGTTCGCTTACCTTGTCAGGATTAATATTAGTTGGCGCGGTTCAACTTGGAATCTTCTGTGTGGTCAATAGTAGTAGGGAGAAAGTTATGAGAAATGTAGTAGTGTTGACCCTGTTGATATCATATCCCGCTCACATCGATTGTGATTCACGTCAGACTCGCATAAATGATCTGGCTGGTCCAGCTAGCAAGATTGGAATCATTGGATATTAACAAGCTTGATCGTGTAGAGATAAAGAAAGCCACGTGTGGCAGATAACCGAGTTGACCATCATCACTCTCATGTGCTAGGCAGCTTGAAGCCTCCCTGTCTGTTGGTGAAGAAACCCTCCGGATCGTACGCTTGCTTGATAGCCTTCAGCCTCGCAAGATTCTCACTGCCGTAACTGGTGTACGGGTCTTGGTATGGCGCTACGTCGTTCAGGAAGAGCGGGTTGTAGCTACAGAATTCGTCAGTCTTGCACCACTATAAGGGTTTGATGCCCTCAAAATCTCCTTGCACTTACTTCACATAGCTGAGGTCACCAGACTCGTAGTTGGTTGGCGTGAAGTTCGCATATTTCGACTTGTGGTACGATTTGATGTCGTCGCTGACCTGTCTGCTGTACTCAGGACACTTGTCTTGACATCCGGGAGTGGCCCAGATAAAATTGTTCTCGATCCAGATTCGGTCGCCATGTTTGGGGTCCAGGCCCAGCGCGTTACCTCCTTGAGCCTGGCTGGCACGGGCGATGCGCTTCGACAGCGGTTGTGGGACGAAGCCCATGATGTGTGCGTCGAAGAGTCGCAGACCTGCTTTGAAGGATATTGCGCTGACCTTGTCCCATACAGTCTCGTAGAACTCGCTCATTTGCTCGGGCTCCAAGTTCTGGTAGGTGTCTTCGCGGAAGCTGTTACCGAAGCCTCTTATTTTGGCACCGCCGGCGATGTGGGTCAGGTCATAGTATGATCTGGTCTGTGTGTTGTTCGAAATCGATTTGATAGCGTCGAAGTCGTCAAACACTCCTTTCGGGGGTTCCGGGCCATCGTAAAAGAAGAAGAGGACTGGTCCAGTCACCGCGTTGAGAATATTGAGCGGCAGACCGAACTCGAATGTTGGGATGATGGCAGCCTTCTTGTCGGGATAGTCGCGTACAAACTTCGCAAGGGCGTTGAACAATTCTTTTCGCTTGCCAGGAGAGTAAGCGCGAGTGCCTCCCCAGATCTTGCCATCCACACCAGCGGGATGGGCCTGGAATTTCATCTTTGTAACAATTGCAAACTGGTTTCCGCCACCACGCAGCGCCCACCACAGGTCTGAGTTTTCCGTGGCGGAGGCGCTGACAATAGTTCCGTTATGAAGCACTGCTTCAAACTCGTCAACGTTGTCGCATGCAAGCCCCTTCATCAATTAGCATAAGATCTCAGTGGTGTAGAAACAAGTGGAACACGAACATATTGTGCTGAGTAATACGATAGCCCTCCGCCAAGGGTGAAGCCACCCACTCCAATATTGGCCAGGCGCCCGCCGACGACGACTTGATTGGTCTCTCCGCTGACGTTGTAGACGTCTCCCCAGCGTGCACCAGGTCCCACCCAAAAGTGGTTGCCGTCCTCAGTGCGAACAGTCGCGGCCATGTTGGGTTCGAAAGAAATCAACACTCCATCCTCTGTCGCGGAGAAACCAGGAGCGGGTTGGTGACCTCCAGACTTAAGCCCGTATGGGGCAGCAGGATATTTGCCCAGTTGCTTGACTGCATCTGCTACTTGGTCTGCGTTTCCTGGGAAGAACGCACAGGCAGCTCGCAGTTTCGAGTTTGCATTGTTCCAGTAGTCCTTGTTGATCTCGTTGTATACAGAAGCATTTCCATTGCTTTTGTCATCGTCGATGGGCACAGAAGCATTTGTAGCGGCCGATGGGTGCTTGGCCTTGGGATCCCACGCAAAGTAAGCCGGGTACTGCGATTCGAGGTATTGACAAACAGCTGTCGCATCAGCCGACGGTGATGCGAGCGAGGCACTTGCCAGAAGTGCCGCTGGAAGAATTTTTCGCAACATGATCGAAGCTGAGGTGGAAGTGATTGAGCATAGGTAGTATGAAATAGCAAGGTTCGATCTTTGTACTGTACTGACATGGCGGTGCCCTCGCCACCAAGCCCAATGAAACAGGAGGTCTAGAATTAGAGGATAGTGGTATACGAATGTGATACGAACGGGATCTGCGCGCGAATCACAGCGATTCGAAACGTCGATTCGGAAGGAAGGATGCATGCCGGGTGGAAGGATTAGCCCTAACGCATACCAGATTTTTTGAGTACCTAGGTAGCTGTTCGCGCACCACAGCCCAACACATTCTGGATAGACGTTCTCGGCGCAGCCAAAGCTGGTTACGTGTAATTGTCCAAATATCTCCAAGGTATTCCAGCTTGTTGGTCTCGGCTTGGAGAGAACGTTCTTGGGCCAGAGAGGGAACTGCAGATCGCCACAGAAGCCACAACGAATGTGAAGGTTAGCTTGTTTGGCAAACGGCGAGGTGTGTATGATCGCGTGGAGCTAAAGATGCCTCGGCATGCTTAGACCAACGGTTCGTTTCGACTATCGCAAGTGGCCCTACCTTGGCCCTGGACGTGTCGATCTTGCTCATCGATGCGACAGGCAAGGAACATATCTTTTAACGTCATCGTTGATGGGCAACGAAAGATAAGTGGCAAAATCTTGTGCTTACGATGATGTTCTCGTACAGAAGAACCTTGGAAGATGTAGAAGTAGTTTGTCCCCCTGCCAAGCCTGTCACAATTTGGAGACCCCTTGCTTGCCCTTGATCCTCCGCATCAGTCAGCTGTATGGGCGGGCCTCCGTCAACCTTAAACTAACGTTGCCCTCGCTCCGCGGAAGAATGTGCGGGAAACACAACTGCGTCGATTACTCCAGGTCCTGGACAGCACAGCATGAATGCTAGATTCCTGTCTCAGAGCTCGCTAGACCAGCAGCCAGGCAGCCCAGGCACAGAACTGCGCAAGACGAATGCAACAATATCGAAGAGCAGTAGTACTGCAGGCTAGGGATCTCAATCACCCCCAAAACGCCTGAGGTTCTTGTCATAAGGGAAGTGATGTCTTCGGTAGAGAGCACAAAACTGTTGATAATAAATATTGGTTTTTTATTTTTGGTTTATGGGTAATTATTCTCGTGACCGCCTTAACCACCTCGCCAAAATACACCCCAAATCAAAAATCAGAACTCCGAACTCCAACAAACGCCATGCCGAACCTGAAGCTAAACTTCGATGTGGGTATCCCCCGAATGCCCTGAACGCCTTCCCGAAATCAGACCCAAGCCTTCAAATCTCAATAAACACTCCGATGAACCTGAAGGTCCTCTGTCCTCCTCAAACGCCTTACGAAAAAACACCCAAATTCCACAAGCCCCGATGAAACGCCACGTTGAATCAGAAGAAAAAGCCCTCAAAACTATCCCGACAACCTTGCCTCGCCGACAACAAACCCCCAAAAGCCCTCAGCCCTAGCCGCCAACCGCCCATGAACCATTGCACGTTCAGCCTCCTTCCTCCTGCCCTCCCTCAAACCATAAACCCAAAACCCATCACCACCGTGCCCAGGCTTGCCCGGCAAATGTACTCAAACGGGTGCTCCAACACCCTCGTACAAAGCTGCAAGCCTATATGGGCGATCTCAGCGAACAGAATGCGTCTGGGCCTCCCCCAGGGCATCATTCGGTAGAGATCAAAGGCACGTCTGGGCCGCTAACGCGGTGATCCAGAGCATCTGCCTTCAAAGCGGAAACCCCATACCCGGCAAAACGTGGCGATAATCGTCCAGTCGACGACTCGAGAAAACCAGACAACCGCTGGAGTTCCCACTGCGTCGACCTTCGTTTTGCCATGGCCATGTGCCCGTTCATCTGCCCCTCGTGCTATGGAGGCACGAGGACGATACAGATGCGGACTTGACAGGGGTTGCCGCTTCGGCGCGCGAACGCGGCTTGAGTGGTGGTGGTAGGTTGAGAGTGTTGTTGAGGTTGGGCTCTCGGGTGGAGGCCGTTCGTACGCTGGAGCCTGGACGGTGGTGGTGTCGGGCTGCGGACTTCGGGGAAGTGCAGCCGGCTCATGCGGTGTTGTCGAACGGTCCGGCGGCATCTTGCTTCATTCATTCGCCGTGGGCGAATGCGGTCAGGCTAGCATGGGCTCACTGCCGCGACTGCCTCCGGGATGGAAATTGACGACGATCGCCGTCGGCGGTAACACGCATGGTAGCGTTAGTGGCACGTTCGCTCTCGTATCGATTCACCTGCGGCGACTGCGATGCCGTGTTGGAAGAAATCGATTGCGCATGGCCGTTTGGGTGAGCAGAACGGGCGTTTCTGTTGCTGCCTTGGTTGCGGCCACCTTGGTTGCGGCCACCTTGGTTGCGGCCACCTTGGTTGCGGCCACCTTGGTTGCGGCCACCTTGGTTGCGGCCACCTTGGTTGTTGTGGCCTTGATTGTTGTGGCCTTGGTTGTGTTGGCCTTGGTTGAACGACTGCGATGCCGCGTGGGGAGCAGACGATTGCGCATGGCCGTTGAGAGAATGCGGGCCTCTCTGCGCGTAACCACCCCTGCCTCCTCTGCCGTTACCTCTGTCTCTGCCATTGCTTCTACCTCTGCCGCTGCCTGTGCCTCGGTTGTGCACCTGCGAGTCTGGGCGACTGAAGTTCGACTGATGGGTATCAACGGGGAGTCCCACATGGTTCGAGACATGGGTATCTTGCTCTTGTGCTGGCGGTTGCATGCGGGAATACTCTGACGTGTCGTCGTTGACACGAGCACGCTTGCGTGACGGTTACTCCTCATGGCGAAAGTTTGACTGCTCAGCACCATTGAGATTGCCGTTGAAATTGCCGTTTGCACGCTGTTGCTGGGGGTAGGTGATCTGGACGTGACATGGTCCTGGCACGTTGCGTGGAATTTGCTGGCTCTGCCCAGCGAGACGGGGATTGAATGGAGCGTTTGTCTGGGCGACTGTGGTTTGCTGGCCAAGACGCTTTGCAATGCTTTGTGTATCGATCATCTCATGGTCAAACTTCCAGTTAGCCGTCGTTGCGGTGATGGCATTGCCGTCATGGTCCATCCATTGACCTGCTGGGTACTGCTCATGAGGCATGTCACCGCCCATGGAGGCATCATCCTCACTGGTGGTGGCGATGCTGGAAGTGGAGTCGGTGAAGAAACTGGCAGAATTCTGTGACTGAGACCATTGATACGGTGCCCGCTGCGAGACATCGGAAGATAGCGAAGGGTAAGGCTCGGTGCCTTTACCACCCATCCTGTCCGCGGCTGACGGCACTCCAGCGCTTGAAGGTGAGACAAGTCCAATGGTACGGGAAAAGATGCGGTTCAGCTGCTGCTTGACATTTTGGTACTCCACGTGCGTCGCATATGAGTTGTCACACACGGCCTTAAGTTGAAGTCGCTGCTCTTCCAGAAGGTCGCTGTGGTGCTTGACTTGTTCCTGCACCCTGGTAATGGCAGACTCGGCCGCTTCCTTCTCTTCGAGGGCCTGTTGGAATTCTGAGTGTGCCTCTTTTGCTGAAACGGCGGCTTGACTGGCGTCTTCCTTGACCTTTGCGATGGCGGCTTCATTCTCTTGGGTGAGTTTGCTTGCGAGCTCGTTGTGTTGCGCTTCGAGGTCTCGTTTCAAACCTTCGAACTGGGCGTGAAGGTTTTGCACCTCCTGGGCAGCTTTCTGCTCGAAGTCGTCTTTCACACTCTGCAAGGCGGTTGCGTTCTCCTTGGTGATGGTCTTCGTGGCATCCTTGACCGCCATGGGCAATCTCTTGGCGATGGCCTTTTCGACTTTCTCGGGCAACTGCGCGGCGATGGCCGTCTCAACTGCCTGAGTCACCTTCTCGGTGAAGACATTCTCAACTGCCTTCTTGATGTCGCCGTCCTGCTGCTGCTCCATCTTCACCACCTGCGGCTTCAGCTCCTCCAGCTGCTCCACCTTTCTTTTCAATTGATCAACTGCGCTTAAGGCCCTTGAGAGCCTGTTGGTGTTGCTCGGCTGCTTGGGTGGCTTCGCAGTGACCTCTGCGTCCTTCATGGTGTCGACCTGCTGCTGCTCATGCTGCTTGAGCTGCTCGGGCTGTTGCGCCACGTCTTCGTTGATAGTCTGCGGCGCGAAGAGTGCCTTGTCGTTCTTTCCAGGACTGGTTCAGAAGGTCGCCTCGCGGACTCTCTTTCTTCTGTCGGACTCGGCGGGCTCTGATTCCAATTGCTTGAGATCTTTGACAAACCTCTTCGCATCCGCAGCTATAGTGCTTTCGTCGTGCGAGCCAGGCGACTCGGGCGAGTCGAGCGAGTCGAGCTTGCGCTTCGTCGCCATCGCGGCGGCTGCTGTGCGCGGAGGTAATTTCTGGTGAGTGGCGGCTGGTGTGATGTCTGCAGAGCGAAGCGTTGAAGTCAGCGTGTTGTCTCGGGATTTACATTGGGTTGTACCTTTCGTTCACGTACCGTAATGGTTGGTTCTGTTAGTGGTCGAGATGGCAGTACGACAATTGGCACTGGGAGCGCTGTTGATGATCGGCGATGGTAGGTTGTTGGCGGTTGGAAAGACCAAATGGAAGTAGGAAAGTTGGTGTTGGGAGGTTTGTCGGTGGTGGGGATTGAGTGTTCTGCAATGGGGAGAGCGAGACTTCATGGGCAGTGCGCGCTTGGGCCCACTTGGCGAGCAGATATGCAGGGTCTCAGTAAGTGAAAGTGCCCCGGGTGGCCAGCGCTAAGTGACCGGGTGGATTCGCCTCGGTGGCCATCACTCTACTTTTTGGGCTGACGTCTTCTTACAAACACTTTCACTTGGTACCACCAACACATTATCCGAAAGTTGTTCAAGTATCGATTTACATACTGTGAAGCATATAGCTGAACGATCACCCTCAGTGGCAGGCCGAGCGCATAATTATTGCTATTCTGGCTCTACTCTCTAGTTGTTATCTCAATTGGTTCGGACACCAACCCAAAGTTCCGCAAGCTCAAGTTGCTGCCACTCTCCCAGTGGCTATAACAGCCCTTGTCTTCTAATACCTACTCGATACAGGCTTGCGACCTGAACAGCGATGCCCGGGACTTCTGTGAACCTCTCATGATAGGCATCCACACCTTGCCGCTCAGGAGAAAGGTAGTACGACGCTCTAATAGATCTAGTGATAGAGTTGAAGCGCCCACCATGCTTCACTGTTGAGCATCAGGCTGTGTGTCGTCCAGTCTTGTCCTGAGCAGCTTTTCGGCAAGGCCGTCGTTGATCTGCTCTTCGCTCACGTCGGTCTCGATGCTCTCCGTGACATACGTTCCGGCTGGCTCATCTGGATGTGAAGAGCTGGGCTGGGATGGCGTGTTGAAGCTTGGCCGTGGCCGAGGCGCAAATCGTATGCGGTCGCTTTGTGGTTCGGACCAGCCATACTTGTTTTCGAACTTAGCTTCTTCTCCGTCTTCTTCCTCCCCATCCGCGTCTTCGTCATCCTCGTCTCCTTCGTTGTCTTCATATCCTCCGTAGTACTCGCCATCATCGGCATCCACACATGCCTCCCAGTCATCGTAGTCCTCTGCCTCGACTTCGAATGATCGACGGCGCGCGCGAGAGTGTCCCAAGAGCTCATCGTACTCATGGGCAACATCGCCAGCGAAGTAAGCTTGTTGATTGGACGTGTCGTCGTACATGTCGTTGCCAGAGTCTTCCGGTTTGGGAACATGGAAGTCGTCGAAATGAGAGTTGTTTGTATCGTCGGGGTCGTTCGGGCTTAGCGGTAGCTCTTGGTATGATGCGGTCTGGGTGTGCTACCTGCCACCGGTGTTCTGCAAACGGCGCATGGGATGACGCCGTTCAGACTCGCTCCTCATAATCTTCTTGCCGCGACCTCTCCTGATCGGGCGGTCCTTGTCGCTCTCATTGCGCTCGTCACGGTCGTCCTCTTGCCCTTTCCCGCCAGCGGCCGAGCTTGGTTTAGGAGGTGAGTCGGTATTGTTGCGCTGCAGGTCTGGTGATTGCCTTTGGAGAAGCCGTCCACGACTACCCTCATGAATGGCTTTGGTAGAATGTTCGTCCGCATCGAGAGTTTGCTCTTCCATGCCTTTTGTAATGGCATTCATGCCCGTGTCGCCAGTCTGCTGTACCTTCCGAAACAGCTTCAGCTTGATGGGCGCGCAGGCCTTGCCCAGGCCAGTCTTCTCATCCTCGGCGGAGTTGTCATCTTCACCAGACGTGCTCTCTCCATCAGAAGTGTAATTGTCATCATCTGACCGACTCCAAGAAGCTCGCGCTTCTTCATGAGCTTTGAGCTTCGCGGCAGCATCTGCGATTGTCTTGCGCAAGTGCCTCTTAGTCGCACCGGCGAGGCTGTCAATACTGAGGCCAGCGCTCGCTGGTGACTGAACAGAATTCTGTGGTGTTGTGGACAAAGCCAACTTGGCCATTGCAGCTTCCATCTCGTAGGCGCCCTTCAACGCACTGGTTGTAAGAGCTTGGTCGTCTGGCATGGTAGCGGGTATGAACATGATAGGCCCGTCGGCAGTCTTCGCAGTCTCGAGGACTGAGGTAGCACAAGGTGATGGCCGAGCAGAAATAGACGCTCCGGAAAAGAACTGTCCTGCCGGCGCTGAAGTGGTCGAAGAAGCAGCAAGGAGCGATGGTCCAGCAGGTGAAGGTGAAACAAATGATACAGGGACACCTGTCACGGCAGAAGGCGTTATCGTCTGGCGAGAAGAGGTCCTGGCCTTCTTCATCAAAGTCATATCCTCGTCGATCAATATTGCGTTTGCTACCCATCCGGTCAATTCCCAGTGAAGACATTGTGCCGAATTTTTGCGGCGTGATAGGGTCTCAATGGTTTGTGATGGTCGTGGCTGAATAGGGAGAAAACGGTATTGGCGTACGGTGGCAACAAGTGATGTGTCGGTGGTCATGACAGTGTGTTGTGCATGGTAAGAACACGAATTGTTGTGCAGTGCGCGCGCAGGTGCACGCTCAGGATCCACTAGCACAAAAAGTGAACTGTGCGGAGGTTGCAGTGAATGAGTCGCTGGGGTGCGGTGGTCGTTTTGGCCAGTATCTTACGTATCAGTCACGTTGCAACGAGATCCCTGAGATCTCCGCAACACTTCTGCTGTAGGCCTTGCTTTCCTTCGTGGAATCATGGTTCAATCTAGGATCATGAAGATTGCATATGACGTGTAAATCACAAGATCGCTCTCAACAGCTATTGTTGCAGCCCTTCGAGACTTCGATCAGAACACGGAAAAGGTTTTCACACGGAAGGGAACTTGAAATTAACAATGGCAAATCTTTTCCTCACTCGCATCTTTTCCACCGCAGTACAGAATTACCGCTTCGTGTGCAGCGATGAGCGTGGCATCAGAAAGCAAACCTCTCACTGGCTACGTAGCAACTGGACTTACTTGTGCTGATGATAGTTCGGTGCAAGGTGAGTTAGAGGTATCTAGGATGCTATCCTCCGCCCGCTTGATTGCTGGTCAATGTGCTTAAGGTGGTATACTCGACGCTGGTGGGTCATTCGCGCGAACCCAGGTTCGGTGATCTGATGACTCCCGTGAGTTAGTGTTCGTTGCATCACATGGGCTTATCAGACAACAGCATGACATTGATATACACACCTGGCAAAGAGCGTAATGGCATCATTGTGCGCACCTGATCGGCAACGACCTCCTGAAGTCTAATCTAGGCCGTTTTCTCCGTCTTCGCGAGCTTACTCTCGGCGCTCTCCGTGTTGGCTCCCTTCGTCTTGGTGGTTGTCGAGGCCTTTGACTTCTGCTCCTCCTGGTAGCGCAGCTCTGTGGCTTCCATCTTTGACTTGAGCTCGGACAGAAGAGTCTGGCGACGTGCCTCGAGATCCTGAGGAGACAGAGATTCAAGCTCCTGGTTCACCGCAAATACGTAGAACGGGCGTTGCGACATAGTGGCGGCTGTGAGCTGATCTTGTCGTCTTGGTGGTTGTCAGGTTGTGGTTCGGGGGTGAACGAATGATGCAACGATGGGTTGTGGTCTCTGTGGTCGCGAGACTTCCTTGCCTTTCATAATAAGAAAAGCGCGACTCTTCAAGCGTTACGCTTGCTTTTGCTCTGCGGGCCGACGTGTCGGGTCTCAGTAAGTGACATGTGTGTGTTTCAGTGACTGAATGCGTGTGGACAGCAAATATTCTATAGCCTTTGACAGTCCAGATGCACACGATACAAAGGACACGGGAGCACATATGCTTCTTCCCATGGTGACAGTTAATTTCTAATTCGGTAGTCCATGAGACAATTACCCAATTCCAGCGGAAATCCTTCTCGGGCGTGTTTCAATGGTCTCGATAATGGAATCATCATGTCGGCGATGTCATAATTCACCACGCTTAAAGATGAGAGCGGTTGATGTCAGATCCCTCTCTGGACTATCTCAAGTAGGCATATTTGTATGAGATCTCGACAAGAGTTTTTGTGTTCACGCAAAACACAACATTATAGGAGATGCTGGCACATGAAGTCGTGAACTTCCACTTTGGGTCTTCCCCGCTGAACTTCTGGCTTTCCGCCCCAAAATCAACGGCACTCTTAATCGATTGAGCTGTATCAACTTGTATACACATTCCGTTGCGCGCCTCATTTGCCATCCACTACAACTACAAGATCACATCCCCAAGATGGACATCCGCCTACTCCACCCGTCAGACATTCCCCATGTCCAGACGACGAACATTACCAACCTGCCCGAGAACTACTTCTGCAAGTACTACATGTACCACCAGCTTAGCTGGCCACAATTGAGCTACGTCGCTGTTGATGTACGTATGGCTGAAGCTTGAGGCCCTGAAAGAGCCACTTCTGACCGTCAGTCTAGGTCTCAAGACCCAAGAAGACACCCTACGATGCGCCGAAGATCGTAGGTTACGTACTTGCAAAGATGGAGGAAGACCCTCAAGATGGCATTCAGCACGGCCACATCACATCTCTCAGTGTCATGCGCACACATAGGCGACTAGGTTTAGCAGAGAAGCTCATGCGCCAAAGTCGTATGTTTCAAAGGACCCACCGGCCAGGCGTCCCTCCAGCAGATCGCTAATCGTTCGCAACTACAGAGAAAGCCATGTTCGAGACCTACAACGGCAAATACGTTTCCCTCCATGTGCGCGAAAGCAACGTCGCTGCGCTACGACTTTACAAGAACACGCTCGGTTTCAAAGTCATCGGCACCGAGGCCAAGTACTACGCGGACGGCGAAGATGCGTACAGCATGCGCATGGACCTTGACTACCTGGCGGACGAGGCGGAGTCGGACGATGAGGATACCGTTGGTAAAGACGAAGGCGACGATGTTGGAAGCGCAGGCAAGAAGGGCGACGCTGAGAAATTGAGAAAGGTCAAGGTGGGAAAGCCCATGGGTGTGGGTGAGCTCGTGGAGGTGAACGCAAGCACGGGAGCGTAAGAGATTGACCGGCCATCTTGTCATGACTTCTCGAATGAACGAACATCGAATGCGACGCCGCTGCCAGCTTCGCCCATCTTCATCCTCATGCGAGGTCACACGAAAATACGCACCTTGTAGGACTACGGCAGCTCCAAACATGAATGAATCGAGATGAAACACACTTTACTCTCCACGCTTATCTTAAGGTCCGCTTGCAGCCGCCTGCTCAATGTACAAGGACAATCATCGAACCACATAGCCATCACTGAGAAGGATATGGCTCCCTATTCCAAGCGCCGAGGAGCCTGCTGGTTGGCCGCACGCGGCTCCTCAGCACTCTCTCACCGCATCTTCCAGCGGAATCGCCACGGCAAACATGCAATGGTTTAGTCTCCACAACCTTCCATGCCATCATCGCCACCCAATCAGCCCTGCTACGATCTCCCACACCCTTTCACAGCCCAGTGTCCATTTCGTCGGATGACAACCAAGTCCTGGGCAGGTCACAGCTTGGCTTGCTTCGATACGGCTTCGGTCTTGACTTGCGCTTGACCACTTTGAACTGTCGGAATCGGTTGTCGCAGTCAGACCCCCGAGTATTTTTTAGAGAAGCACCAAAGGCGGCGAAACCCTCGATCATGGTGTCAACATCGTTGTTGGTGGTTTTCCAACCGATGAGGTCTTTGACTTCGGTTTTGAAAGATTTGTGCACTCCATCGCCGTCCTCGAGTCTGCTCTGAATGCTGACGCATATGCCAGGAAAATATTTCACAGCAGCCATGAGCGTAGCATCTCGGCCGATCCCAGCCGCAGAATCAGTGGATCTATCGGGATCCGTAGTGCTCAGAGTCTATTGTATGGCTTGTCCTTGCAGGGCGCCGTGAAAATTCACGTAAAAGTCGTTTGAAAACTTCCGAGTATGTATGTTCGAAAACGAGTCAGAGACCATCTTCATATGGGACCAAATAGCCGTCAGTTCGTTGTGTTCATACGCGAGCAGGTCTGCCGTTTGCGAATTTCGACCCAGCATAGCCTTCCAGGCCTTCCACATGATAGTAAAGTTCGCTTTGCGACAGCGTTCTACAAGATCTGCCATGGTGTCGAAGCTCTCCCAGCAGACCATTCTGTTGGTATGGAGGAGAGCAAGCGCTCCGAGGTAAGGTGCGGCCTTTGATTTCCTTCTGCGCCTGAGCTCGGCCATTTCGAGCTTTTTGGCTTCCCGCCATTTGTTTCTAGTCTCTGAGGACACTCCAACTTTAGGCGGACCGCACTGTAGGAACTTGGTACGTTCGATGTCCTCCAGGTAGCTGCGCATGGCGAGCTCATACACGACCAAACGAAGCTCTGGAGGCAGCTTCATGAAAGGGAATGTTTGCAGCGAGACATTCCCGGGATTCGCCACGATGTCGGCCATTCTCTTGGTGTCTGGGTCAGCAACCGCGTCAATCTGTCGCGAAGATCATACTTACGAGGGCGCGAAGGCTGCGATGGTATGTTCGACATTCCTTTCGAGGAGCGCTGAGACGGTGGTGTACGAGTCAACGCGCTGACGCAGCGAGCGACAACAGAGGCTTTGGCGTGCAGAAAGGATTTGAAGGTCACAAGGCCACGTGCTCGGCTTCCATTCTGACTGCACTTTCACTACCCTCTACACGCCTCTCGCAAGTTCCCTTAACTTTTACCGATGCCGCGCTCAGCTCTGGGCTGCACTGTGGGTTTGGCCTGTGGAGGTGTACTTCTGGAGGCGAGCGCAAGCAAGTATAGCAGCGTAAAACATCGATTGGCATTCTTAACTTCTCATCGCAGCCAGCTATACTCATCTTCATACGAACACACACGAAGGTACACGCCTTGTGGGACTGCGGCAACTCCAAGCACGGCACGAAATGAAATACGATTTGCTTCCTAAAGGAAAGCCGAAGACTGCTTTCAGTACGCCATTACAAGTAGCGTATCCCATGGCCAGCCCTGAAAGCAATCGGCCACAAATGCCGTGTTCCAAACTCAAAAACCCTGCGTGTTGACCGCTCGCAAAATCAGCATTGCCGTGGGGCATCGTCCAGCGAAAATGTTATCCAACGCGCAAGGATACTTGGCGGTTGGAATCACGATGCTTCAACTCTGCTGCCATCCTTCTCGCACAATCCCACTGCCCAATGACCATCGTCTCGACTGATGACAAGATTCTCATTCCTTCCTTCCAGACCATAGCTGATGCGGCTTCGATCTTGCTCAGAGCTGGAACTTCCCACTCGTTTTGCTACTGTCCGACCGTTGAAAGGTCTTTAGAGAAGCACTAAGCACCAACATTGCTTCGGCTGCTTACACAATCTCCTCCTTGCTCTCCAGTTGCTCACCAGAAAACAATTTCCTGCTCATCCAGCCCCTGTTGCGTGTTGTTTCACCGCCTTTCGCCACTTTGTTCGTGACTCGGTAGCTCGAGCATGCTTGATGAATCCGCTGCCCGAACCTGGCGACACGAACAACTCGGGGCGGTCTTCGCACAGTTCATGTAACGCCATTCTGAGCACTCTCTCATGATGATCTGCCGCATCTTGTTCTTGAGCGTCTGGTTCACATCATCGGGTGCCGACATGATCTCCTGCTTCCCCTCAAAAAGTCTCAGGCGTGGGTGTCGCACCTTCGCGGACTTTTGACAGGGTAAACTTGATCTCCCACTCAGACTGTGCACGCAGCGCAACTCGTACCATCTCGTCTGCGGGTGCGTTGGCCATGGTTGAGTATTGTTTGGAGTTTGAACTTTTTGATATTGACAGGATTTCTGAAGAAGCCTCTTCGTTGATATAGTGCAGACAAGTAAGGGTCGTCAAGCGACGTGTTTTGGGCGCTCTTGTTTGCTGGATCGCTTTCTTACCTGTATCCCCCATGATCTTTTCATCTCTGATCAGACACATTAACGAGATCGGATGTTATCAGATTCAATATGACTCAACTTGTTTGACCATCTGAGCTCATTCGAAACATCCAGGGGCTCCTCCCAGCGGGAGAACCTTGTAGAAAGATCTATTAATTACGATGCTGTATCCTCTAATCTATATCTATCAATCTCGTAGCACTGTGAACAAAGCAAAGATAAAAACACCAAAGAAGCAACCACCCCTCCCCTCTAATCCTCCGCCTTCTTAGTCTGCTTCGTCCTCAACTTCATCATCAAATACACCAGCCCGTAAATCCCAAACACAAAAACTACCACAATCCCCGCATTCCTCCAGCCAAAGTACTTCTCCTCCAAGTTCAGCGTGCGCAAGTAGTCCGCACCAGTAGTGTACTGGCACACCTGGCAAGCGGCAGTGTCGTTGGGATTAAGCAAGTTCGTCGCGCTGCCCATGCCGCTTTGGTAGGCGGATAGGTACTCTTGGCAGGTCTGGCCGGCGGGGGGGTCGAAGAGGGCGACTTCGTTGGGTTTGCAGGTTACGGGCTTGTCCCAGGTTGTGAAGACCATGAGGCTGGACATGAGGTAGTTGAAGGGGTCGAGGTAGTAGAGCCTGGGAGATGACATTAGTTGAGTGATGGGTGGAATGGAGTTTGCACGGAAACTTACCAGTATCTCCAGAAAGCCTGGATCTGGCTGTAAGGCACGACGACGCCGGCGAAAGAGACAAGAGTGACGATCACCAGTGGGTTGACGAGTGATGCGAAGACGGCGTTGGGCGCATATGCTGCGATGGCTTGTCCGATAGCCGTGTAGAGGAACTCGTACATAACCTGTAATCGAACACGTTAGCAAGCTTTCACGGTAGTACCTGAGGCAGGAAACGCTTACAATTACAAAGAAGACGCTGCCAGCAGAGTATGGCGAAGTGTTGAGTCCAGGCGCAAAGTACCAGCAGACGTAGTACAAAAGGGCGCAAACGATCAGGTACGGGAACTCTGAGATGATCAAACCAGTGACGAAAGGACCCCAGTGGTACTATGGCACAAAGTCAGCCGACAACTCTCATACTGTAACACAGGGGCAGGAAATGTTCTTACCATCTTGCTCTTCTTCTCTCTCGCCTCAAAAATATCGCGACGGTCAATGAACAGCGGCTGCAGCTGAGCAATAACACCCGGCGACACAAAGATAACATTGAACACAGTGAACAAGTTCTGCTGAAGGTCGTTGAGCGAGTCTCCGATCATCCAGAAGGTGAATCCATTGAGAAGAGCCAGGAGGACGTGCATGGCGAACTTGTTCATAACATACTCCGTGTTCCGGTAAAGCGAGACGTTCATGCGCTGTGTCACGAGCTTGGTTTGGGTCCACATCGAAGCAGCAAACTCGTTGCCGTCGTCGTTGACAGCGGTAGGGTTCGATGCTGCGTGTGACACTATGCTGTCAATTTCGTTCGAGAGCTTGTTGTGTTCGTCGGACTCGAGCCAGATCTGGTTCCAATCTTTGCCTTTGCCTCCAGCGCCAGTGACCACGTCGATCATAAACTCAGCCGGGTTCGCCTCGGGTGGGCAAGTAGCTCCATTGCGGCTGAAGTAATCCTTAAGAGTGTGGGCGTTGTCGCTGCCGATGTCTCCGAAATAGACGGTTTTGCCACCCTTGGTGAGCAAAAGTAGCTTATCGAATTGCGCAAAGAGCTGAGCTGACGGCTGATGAATCGTAACTAAGATGGCTTGACCAGCAGCTGAGAGCTTACGAAGGAATCTGACCGTGTTGAAGGCAGCCTGGCCATCCAGTCCGGACGTAGGCTCATCAAGGAAGATCAAAATGCTAGGCTTTGCAACTAGCTCCACAGCGATGGTCAAACGCTTGCGCTGTTCGATGGACAAGCCAGATCCAGGGGTACCAATCAGAGTGTGTTCAAGAGCGTTCAGCTCGAGAAGATCGATGATCGTATCCACATAGCGCAATTTTTCCTCGTCGGGCGTGTCGCGCGACTGGCGCAACAAAGCTGAGAACTCAAGAGCCTCACGCACTGTTGCCAGAGGCTCGTGAACGTCGAGCTGTTCCACATATCCGGCTGAGCGTTGGAAAGAGACAGGAATGGGACGTCCATCAACGAAGACGGAACCGTTGATCGTGCCTTGCGTTTTACGCTGGGCTAAGACGTCCAAGAGGGTAGTTTTGCCTGCGCCTGACGAACCCATGAGAGCACCGAGCATACCTGGCTTCACATATCCCTGTACATTGTCCAGGAGAACGCGATCGCCGTCGGGAGTTTTCACGGTGTATGTGAGGTTCTTCCATGTAAAGATGCTCTTGTTGCGAATAAGGTCCTTTGCAACGTTGTCGTCCGATTCCGATCCAGATTCCTGTTTCTTCTCCGAGACTTGAGCCGCTTCTTCGTCGTGAGCTTGCAAGAGATGTGTCGCTTTGTTCTGCTTCTCCCGGGGAATGAGTAGCTTGCGTCCTCCTTCGCCGACCTGCTTCCACCTGGATGTGAAGAAGACCGTGACTGCGATGAAGAAGACCCACCAGGCGCACAAGATACCGAAGTTACGCCAAACATGGGAGTGCGAGTATGATAGTCCTGCAAGGTATGAGTCTCCCATGACGCTGGTATCACCTGGCGCAGCGCCAATGACACCAACACAGGACTGTCCACCCGCATCAGGTCCATAGCCGGGACCATTAGGGATAAGATTCGGACCAACGCATGGCAACTCCGTGTTATGGAATTCATTCGAGACGAGTGCATCGAAGGTATAAGCCCTACAGAATTTAGGTTAGTTATAATTCGTCGCTAGTCCAAAGTTGTGTTGCGATCATGAGAAAACATACTGCGAGAAACGTTAGCATTCTGGCAACAAAGAGAAATGAGGTGTGATTGTTACCATTGGGTTAATCCAGAAAATCCAGACGAACCAAGGATGCATCTCCGGCTTCGCAATCATATACCCCATATAAATAAACAGTGACACGAAAGTCAGTCCAGAGACCTTAGTCGCCGCATCGAAGGTAGGAAAGGCCGCTCCCACAGCTCTAAAGTACTGCGTCATTGTAAGCGCATTCACATAGCTGATAAGCAAGAATGTGAAAAACGCCGCGGCCGAACTCCTCAGCCCCGTCATCCAGTACAGCACGATGCTGAAATGTCCGACTTGGAACATCAGGATGGGCAAGTCAGCGACGACTTGCGCGATGACGAATGCGGCGGGGTGGTAGAGGGCGAAGGAGCGGTGTTTTGCTAGGACCGGACGGCCGGTGAAGGAGTCTGTGACTTCACCTAGGGCGATGAGGGCGTGGTAGAGGGTTGAGAAGAAGATGGCGCCGCCTTTGATGAAGAGGCCGAGGTTATTGTTGGGGGCGGCGTAGAAGAGGGAGCCGCCGATGAGGGCTTGCACGAGGGTGGCGACTTGCTTAATGACCATGGTGGATTTGTCGCCCCAGAGGAGTTGATATTGTCTCATGACGGCGAACTGGACTTGCTTGAAGAAGTTGGCTGAGACAGGTGAGTCTCGCAGGCCCTTGTTCTTTTCTTTGGCGACTAAGTCTTGGAAGGCCATGGTGTTGACTCGGGCTTCTTCGCTATTGGGGTAGTTTTGTGCCTCCTCGAGCATGAATGTCTTGGTCTTTGATTGGTCGTAGGCGGCGGCAATATCGTCGTGCGTTCTGGGGAATCTGTTCTCGTAGCCGGGAGCGATTTTGCGTTCGGTGGGGACTGTCACGCCAGTCAAGTAGTCACCTTTGTTGGAACCATCGACACAGACGAAGCCAAGATCTTCCATGAAGGGGACTGCATCCTGGCGAGGTCCGTAGTAAAGCTGCTTGCCCTCATCAAGAACGAGGACTTTGTCGAACTGGTCGTAGATTCCATTGCCTGCCTGGTACAGCGTGACAATGGTTGAGAGTCCAAGGATGTCGGTCATCGCACGGATTGCTTTGACATATTCGAGAGCAGTGCTGGCATCGAGGCCTCTGGTGGAGTTATCCCAACAGTAGACACTCGCACGTGTAGTAAGGCATTCGAGAATCGACACGCGTTTCCTCTCGCCGCCGGAGACGCCGCGAATGAAAGCATCACCGACCTTCGTGGTGGCTGTGTGGGAGATGCCAACAGATTCGAGCAGAAACTTCTTGTATTCTTGGGCGTACTGCTCTTGCGTCTGGATGCCAGCGGGTAGATGGCGAGGTGACTTCATGCGGGTCGCAAAGTCAATGGTGTTCTGGACGGACAGAGTCGGGAAGAAGACCTCTTCCTCAGTGTTCATGACGATCTGACCTCTGTAGGCTTGTGCTTCCTTCGCAGACATATTCCCGAAAGAGACGTCCCCGGACACTTCTTCGTATCCAAGGCGGTTGTTGGCGAGGACGTTGAGCAAGGATGTACATCCGGATCCTGGGCGACCGAGGACCAACAGCATCTCGCCCGGTTTCACGCAGCCGTGCGAGTTGTCGATGATAGTCTTGAGGTCACCCTTTGCACTCTTGTGGAAGGGGTTGAACTGGGATAACACATTTTCGTTGAACGTTGCGCCGCTGTTGATGCCCTTAACCGTAAGGTTGTTCCAGGAAATTCCGAGACTCCTGGGCTTGTCGTCGGTATCTGACTCCAGCTGTTCCAGTCTTCGCATCTCGCTTGACAAGTGCCATTCTGATGTCTCTGCGGGCTTGTCTGTGTCCATGGTTTTCTCTGAGTGTGGGGCTTCAATGAAGGTGGTCGAGGAGGCCGCGGTGCTCCCCGTGTCGTCTGTATGGTTAACCTTTGGCATCTTGGAACGTGTGACCAAAGTGACAAAGTCTGCCTTGGTGTAACGCGTGCCAACTGCTATATAAAATAAAGGAAGCAATAAAGAAAACCAAGTAGGCTTTTGTCAGCGCACGCAATCTGTGATACGTGCGAGTGCGAGAACCCTCCTACCTCTACCACAGCGGTGGCTTTTGGGATCAGCCATAGATCCACTAGCGTCTTATTACATCTGGTCGATAGATCACTGCACACGCACGCCGTCGGAGCAATGCTTAGCGTGGCGAGATTGTAAAATCATACCCAAAAGCTCTGGGTCGAGATGTTGCGCTTTGCACGGGTCCGCGAAAGCCAACGGCTGAAAACCCTCCGGCGGAGGGTTTCGAGCAACATCAGCCCTAGATTACGGCCGTGACTGCTATGGCCAGAATAAAGTTCAGCGTTTGTCTTTGATGAAGGCGAAATAATGCGCAGCAGTCTGTGAGTCCGCATGGCCATCGTGCAGAGTGAAATACTTCCACGTGTAGTAGAGACGGGTTGGCGTCCACAACAGTGGACAAACAGCCTCATCTTGACTGTTTCGTGCTCCTAAAGCCTAAAAAGCAAACAAACTTCCGCACGCCGTTGTCAAATGTCGTTATCAGTCAAGCGAAACCATAAAAGTGTGTAAGCGTCACTGTTGAGACATGATCAGTAAACAAAGCCAAAAGAACCACGTTCGATCCTTCGATTACCTCCTACCTTACTTAAGAATCCATTGCTTGGCACCACGACTGTCCGATCGGCGCTGTCGAAGACCGTCATCTCCGAACTCTCATGCTCAAAACCCTCCGAGGGTGGTTTTGAATTAGGTCTTGAGGTAATCCATCTAGAACTTTCGCGTATCAACCTCCTACCAATTTTATGTACGCGCATGCAATGCAATCTGACCAAGCAAAGCTTTTATCCTGCCCGGCGAGATTTGGCAGGGCAGAAACACTATTGCTCAAGCGAGCGATTACCGCCACGCCACATGAGTGAGAAGCTGAGATGATAGATAGGGTTATGGAGCATGTCGCCCGGTGACTATCAAGAAGCGCTTACACGCTGGTATTTTGCCAATGGTTCGCCGAATTATGTCGTACTGAAGTCAATCAGACCGCTATCGCCAATCTCAGCAAAGCAAATTAAGAAAGTGCCCCAAACCGCTCAATGTACCCATCACATCGCATTACAACACTCCAACACCGAGCACCCCAGCAACAAGCGCAGCCCACCCATACACACCCCAACAAAGTTCTCCAAGCGAAGACGCAGCATTCTTGTCGCCGCTTCCCTCCCCGCTGCTCTCACCATTGCTTGCCTGCGCCGCCGCCTCGCTTGCCGAAGCCAACATTGCGCGACCGGCGGTGACGGTCAGAGTGGCATAGTTGATTTGCGTCGAAGCCAGAGTCGTGCTGGAGCCCACACGGCCGAGACCTTCGATTTGCGAGGAGCCAGTGCAGGTGGCGGCTGTGGCGCGAGTGCCGCCGGCCATGTTGCAGTTGATGGTGGCGCCAGAGTGGGAGGTGCTTGGTGGTGGGGGTATTGATGTGCCGGGCCTGGAGGAGGATTAGTATCCGGTTGGTAGGATGATAAGACGTCAAGCCGTGATGTTCTTCTGGATGATGATAATAACACTCAAGTGGCTCGGGTCATGAATATCAAGCGGAGAAGATGATTAACAGGTCGATGAAGGAGATGTTAATACTTACATTCCATTATCCGTCGTCACGATCGGATTGTAGGTGTAGATTAGCGTACTCTCGCCACCAGTGACAGTGATCGTAGACTGGAGCATGCAGCCCTGAGAGCCTGGGGTTGAAGCGTTGGCTGCAATACCCATGCAACCAATGGCATAGGCAGTTTGGTTCTCGTTCTTTATTGGTAGAAATGTCAGAATATGTGTTAAGTTGATACTGAATTAAATGTTCCCAACTTACAGCCGTAATCACGGAAGCAGCCAGATTTCTTCCATTGCCAGGAAGTTCGTGCAAGTTGCCTGGTAAGAAGATAGTCGCAGTCGGGTAGGGTGATGGGTCTGGCGGGGCGGAAGATGTCGGGAGGTCATCTTCTGCCGTGGAGGAGTCTTGCGCAGTGGCTGTGGCGAGTAATGTTGAGGCGATGAGGAGAAGTATATTTGCTTTTGATAGTGGCAGTAGCATAGCTGCGAGGAGTGCTGTATGTATGCTATGGGTGGGTGGGCCAAATCACGTGGTTTCACAGCCGAAGTAGGCAAGTGCGAGCTGGCTGGCGCGGAGAGTGGCTTGGACGCGCGCGAGCGGACAGGGGATAGAGTGTGAGTTAGAGGGCGTGGAGGATGCTGTTGTCTGATGGAGGATTGGATGTCGATGGTGATGATAGTACTGATGATGATGATGAAGATGGTGATGAGCAAGAAACAAACAACCTCCCTACCTCTCTCTTCCTCTGCTGCGCTGCTTCCACACCTGAGCCGGGCGCTGGCGTAACGTGGGCAAGCAGCAAGAGTCTTGTCTCGCGCCAAGCGCCTTCGCTCTGGGCTGGGCAGCGTGGGAGAGCAAGAATGGCATTACATGAGATCCCGAGGCCGTAAGGACGTGCGAGAGATTTGCATGTGGGATGGTGCACAAGGCAATCTCGACACAGACACGCCCTACGGAGGGGCTGAAAGGATTGCACAAGGCGAATGGTATAGAGGGCAGCAGCAGTAGCAAGCGCTCTCTTCGCGTGAGAAGCACAGAATAGGCCTGACACACTGCAAGGGTGCTGTGGGCGGGTGTCGGTTCTTGGCTCGCGCCTCGTCGGTCCGCCACGGCGTCGACGAAACAAACAACTGGAGCGTTGATCACGCCCGGATAAGTTCGTGTTCGACTCGTTTTCGGATTCCCGCGCTTGTCACCGAAGTGTTTGCTGACGTCGTCGCGTGTTGAACGTTGTCTTCGACGCGACACGCTCAACTTGCTGTGCTGGGCACATGCGAATATTGAAATCAACAATTGCAACAAAATCCACACACATCTCATTGTCACCATCATGGACGAACATTCCGAGAAGCTCATAAGAGGCGCCTTTGGCCATAATTATGATCTTGAGAGGAGGACTCTCGATGCCTCAAGTACGTTCACACATTTCACCCTGTCTGCGCAACAAATGCTTATTGCTCTACAGGACATTTCCAAAATGGCATCCCAGAGCTCCTCAGAGACATCTCCACTTTCATTCTATCTCTAAAGAAGTCCGGTGCGGTGCAAGACTTTCCCATTCGTGGCGACAATCAAGTTCCCACCGAACCAACCGCCAAAAAACGCAAACTGGAACAAAGCAATGAAGCAACTGCACGCTCCATGGAGTCCACAAACGGCAGCTACGACATCTCAAACACGCCCAAGATATGCTTCGAAATCAAAGACGTGAGCTTCACGTCTCCAATCCGCAAGAAGATGAAGCTGCAATTCATCACCGACGATCTCAACATTTCGAAACGCCAAATCCGCCTACTCAACCAGACGACAAATGCTGTCGAATACACTCTCCGAGGAGAAGATATCGAAGCCTTGTTCTGTCTGCCCGTACCAGAAAAGACACAGCGCCAGCAATGCTTCCTCGTGTTCCCACTTCCTGGATCACAAAGCTACGACGGCACCCCTGCAGAACCGCTGGTATGGACGATGAACGAGACAAAAGGCTCAGCAGAGGTTGTCAGCGTCTCGACGAGCTTACACGGCAGTGAGGACGATACTGTTGTCGACATCATGCGCAGAGAACTGGACCATCACGTGGCATGTCTGAGCCAGAAACTCATCCTCCCCAACGAGCGCGAATTCGCCAGCGAAATCCCACAAACCCACCGCAAAGGCGAGAAAGCCTTCCACACCAAAGCCTTCAGAGGCAGCAAAGAAGGTACCATCCAGCGCCCTCCACCCCTCCATCCATCCCAAATCCAACCCACTAACCCCACTCCCTCTCTCCTTAGGCTACCTCTACCTCCTCTCCACCGGCATCGTCTTCGGCTTCAAAAAACCCGTCGCCTTCTTCCCCTTCGCCAGCATCGAAAGCATCTCCTTCACCTCCGTGCTCCAACGCACTTTCAACATCGTAATCACCACCACCGACCCCTCCGACGCCACGAAACAAACCGAGCACGAGCTCAGCATGGTCGATCAAGCAGATTTCCAGCCCATCGACACGTACATCCGCGCGCACGGCCTCAACGACGCGAGCATGGCCGCCGAGCGCCGCGCGAAGACTCATAATGTTAATAAGCCGGTTGCGGGCGAGGAGGGGGGGGATGGGGAGGGGGAGGGGGATGGGAGGGGAGAGATTGAGAAGGCGGAGGCGCTGTTGCAGGATCAGGAGGATGAGGAGGAGGAGGATTATGATCCTAGTGGGGGTGAGAGCGAGGGGAGTGGGGAGGATAGCGATGAGGAGGATGGGGAGGGTGAGGGATATGAGTATGAAGATGGCGAAGAAGTTGAGGAAGAAGAGTGGGATGAGGAGGAAGAGGTGGGTGCTGAAGATGAGGCGGCGTGAGCGAGGTTCGGACGCAACGGATATCGAGCTCGGTTGTTGTGAAAACGGACACATCGAATCTCACTGCTTTTCCAGGCCGCAGCGAGTTCAGAGTGGCTCAAAGCACAATTTCGATGCTTGACACGCTCTGCAATCGGGAAGTGCCACACGAAGGCGTACCAGCTGGCTGGCATGCTGCTTATTAGACGTCGGAGATCCACGCATTACAAGTCATCAACTGGACGAAGAAGAGCTCTCTGTCGAGCCTTCAGCTCACGGCGATGCTCAAGATACACGTCTTGCTTGAAGAAGTGAGCAATCGATGCCAGACATGGCATCGCATCGCTCACGCGGCAAAGCGTCGCTCTCCGGCTCAGAAAATCAACAGTGGGAAGTGGATGTTCAATGGGACGATGATACACTAGAACCAAAAATCATAAAGTCCTGGCTGCTATACACCAAGATGTCAGATGTCAGATGTCGGAAAGCGCACTCTCCCATCATTAGACATGACTCTTCGGCAGTAAGCATAAACCCGATGGAATAACCTTCCGGGAAAGGTGCTGTGCCGTTAACGTTTTCATTTGCATCGTTTCTAGATTTGATCAACATGATTAAGCAACGCTACCTTCAACGCCCAATGGATGGATGCCCACTCATGGCTTCGGATCTGAATCTATTCATGCATTCGTTTCTCAATTCCAGTTTCACTTCAGCGCATATGTGCTTTACGGCGCGTCGAGAGGATCCCAGTCTACACATATCAAAAGCGTCAGCAACAGTTCTCACTTTTCCCATGAACCACAGCCATTCAGACCAATCACCACCAACAGAGGAACCCCGCGAGAAGAAAACCCAGGAGCAAGAGGGAAAATGAACTTACCAGTAACCAACCCCTCATCCAACCCCTCCAACACTCTAACATCCCCCTCCCCAATCTCAAACCCTCCCACCATCGCGTTCTCCACAATCCTCTCCCTCCTCACACTCTTCGGCAACACCACATGTCCCTTCTGCAAATTCCAGCGCAGCATCAATTGCGCCGGCGTGCACTTGTATTTGTCGCTCAGCTCGACGATGACGGGGTGGTCCATTTTCCAGGCGCGGGCTAGGGGCGCGTAGGACTCGATTACGATGTTGTGGGAGGCGCAGAGGGCGGACAGGGAGGGGTGGGTGTTGAAGGGGTGGAGTTCGATTTGGTTGATTGCTGGGAGGAGGCGGGGAGAGGAGGAGAGGAGTTCTTTTATCTGTTGTTTTGGGAGAGGTTAGAATGGGTTGGTGATACTACGGAGGTTGTAGGATCTTGGGTCTGGGTCTTTTGCTTCCTCTCGCCTTCTGATGTGAACGGATATATGAATTGAGACAAGAACTTACGTGCTTCTCTCCATAATTGCTCACGCCCGGAATCCTCACCTCCCCCTCCAACACCGCATCCTCCAACGCCTTCCAGCTATTCAACCTCGCCTCTTTCCCTCCATACGGACTATGCAGCAGAAACAAATCAATATACCCCAACCCGCACTCCTTCACACTCTCCTGAATACTCTCCCTCACAGCCTCATAACTCCTCTCATTACTCGCCAATTTACTCGTGTAATGGATATCCTCCCTCTTGAGCTCCGGGTGTTCTTTCAAGTATGACAAGATGGTGGAGCCGACTTCGCGCTCGTTGTCGTACATTTGCGCGCTATCGAAGGCGCGGTAGCCGGCTTCGAGGGCATACTGCACAGCGTTGCGGGTTTCGCGGCCGCTGGTGAGGTAGACTCCGAGGTGTATGTGGGGGATTGAGAGGGAGGCGGTGTTGGGGAGGGGGATGCGGGAGGTGAGGGAGAAGGATTGGGAGGACATTCTCATGCAGGTTCTTTGCATCTGCTGGGAGATACTCGATGGGTAGTGGAGGTGAGAGGGATGTAAGAAGGATGGACGGGATGGGATTGTACAATCGTTTGGACAAGGTCGAGTACATCCAATGTTTCTCTTACCTGTGTATGACGTCGATTGGTGGATTTTACTGACTTAGTCGTTTGAGGATTCCTTTGAGGATTGAGAGTCCATTTGGAATACAGAAGTGATTTTAAATCCACATAGTCGTTAGAACAAGCGAATATGAGCAGCACGATCAAGGAGTAGTCATCCTTAACAGTCAGCAAATATACTCGCCACCTCCGAATGTCTGCATGATCTTCAGCAAAGACGTTTCATGTCGAGTCGTGCCGATGATCCTCCACCTGTCTCGGAGAGGGGTCCTACGCAGACCCTTACTGGGCACGTCATCAGGGCAATCATCGGAAGTGTTTTTGTGTCTCCGAATCTCCATCTTTGCCGTTCCTGAACGAGGCGGCGGCATGAGGTGGGATCAAGCCATCAGAATGCTAGTGACATGGGCATGAGATCACGCACTGCAGCCGAAATGACCATGGCGGAATTCCCACGGCGCGTAGGACGACACATCTCCTTTCACTACCATATCACATCTCACCACTTCATCAATCAGCCCAGGCCAGCCCTAGCATTCAACCTCTCTCGCTCGCTCCATCGCATGCAAGCCGCGGACGCACCGATCCAGCCACGATATCGCTGACTTCATCACTTCCCACCTCCATCGCAAACTTGGTACCTTGCAGCCAAAGACGAACTCACGCACCAACCAAACCTACTCGCCCGCCATGGATAGCTACCACAATCCTTATAGCAATAACTATCCTTCTAGCTCAATCGCGAGCTCCAGTTCCACTCCACGATACAGACCTCCTCCCAATCCCGCCTACAACCCTCCATCTATCTATCCTGTGCATAGCACCAGTTCTGGCTCCTCGATAGCGCACGCACCACGTCCACCACAGACTCGACGACTTCCAAGCAACATGGACGGTTTACTCGACAACACAGATGTCGAGGTCTCCGGCCCGCCGCCACTCACCACAGACCCGAACTTCGACATAATAGATTGGCACCCTGCCTACCAAAGCTGCCAGCGCTACTTCCTCGACCACGCTCAACATGAACCCGGCACACAGGCCCTCTGTGCACTGATCAACATCCGTCTGCCTTTCCAATGGCTCAGCAACCCAATCACATCGTCCACACCACCCGGCGCAAACACAGCTCCCTCGTCCGCCCACTCCAACTCCCAATTCACCTTCACGCCGAATTCCTACCAACGCACAAACGGCCTCAACAGCCCACACTCATCACACCTCCAATCCCAACACCCACAACAAGCGGCAGTCTTCATCTCACTAATTCCCTATATCCGCCGCCTCATCATAACCGGCTTCGACAAACCGCCCATCCTGCACGGCTTCTTCGGCGATTCCTACAAAGCCGGCATCACACCACACCTCGACTGCGAGCGCCGCAATTTCCTCTTCACCGCTAAACACGGCGGCTGGCGGACGTGCAAGAAGTTCTACGACACGGGCAGTTCAGGCGGGGGAGATGAGTCGGCGCCTTTCATGAAACCGCTCGAGGATGCTAGTGCGGAGGAGCTGGAGGCTGCTGAGCAGGCTTGGAGTAAATGGTTGGCGATGGAGGATTGGATGGTCGGAGAGCGGAGTTTGGGCGAGGATGCGGCGCCTGGTGTGAGTCAGGGGAGTGGGAGGGAGAGGGCTAGGTGAGAGGTTCGGCAAAGGTTTGAAGAAAATAATCTGGCGGAGAGGCATCGCGCTGAGCTTCGGACAAAGAGGCCTGATCGCGAACACGCGCTGCTTTGACGACAAATCTCACGTTTTCACAACAAGAACGACTTGACGACTATCTCGGTTATGCGCAACGGTTCCCCGGAACGACTTTTCTTTCAACCGGCGACGCTGTTCTTCACATCGGGGTCATGAGGGACGTCCAAACCATCAGACTAGGGCGCAAGATCGCGAAGAGGCATACGAAAGATTGCGTCGAGGCTTGCAACGTGAAGCTTCGACGTGCCGGAGCTACTCCCCCAGAACCCACATTGCTCGGCTTCTGGCTTCTGGAGCCACGATGTCTGCTGTTTTGACGACGGCACGATGGCACTGAAAATCCACCGACATATCGCTTGCACCAATCGGGCAGGGGGTCCACACATTTTTCCAAATTCGATACAATGACTACAAGCAGTCAAAGTGCTGTGATGCTGTCTGCATCACTGGTCACAGGATATCGCTATCACAGAATTATCTGGCTGCTGCTATCACGCCTACACAAGTAGAGGGGAGACCTTCTACCACGATGTGGATCGCAGTTTCCACTATTGCTATGAGTGAAAACATCAGTTTGAGTGCCACTATTCAGTGCTCTTCGGGAAACATTTGTACAATTATAGATTTGAGGAGCATATCATATGACTTCGGGACGCCTAGTATGTTCGAAATTTGCTAGTTATGCAAACATGAGACATATCGATGCTCACATTTGGCACATGAGAAACTCATCCGAGGTGACAATGCTCTGTATTTCGGTTTCCAGAATATCATTGTAGCGCAAATGCCATCAGCGTCTTCTCACGCCTGCTTTATAACGCACGTGAACTTCTCACGTGAGACACTCTGGGTATCATAATGTGGCCATCCTACCTCCAAGGCTCCAAGCGCTCTACACCGACCGTTAGACTAATGCACTTGGAAAAATTCAGAAGCCTGCCGTGACAACTCTCCGATACCGAACCACGTGGCTGCCGTCAAAGTACTGCTTAGATAACACGGGCAGTCATGGATCGGTTATCGAGAATAGTTATCCGTCGTTCTCCGTAAGACTACAAGCGCATGTAGAGCCGCGAAACTGCTTCCTTTCTAGGCCTAGAGCTTTTCTTATAGATCCGCATATCAATCAAGCAATTAGTAGGTCGAGGCCGTTAGCCAATCAATGTTTGTCTACGATCAAACTGTCTCCGCTATCGGCGCCAACCATCTCGGCTCAAGACCTTAAACCGCGTGCGGGCCATTGAAATTCCAGGGCCCCAGCGAAAAAAATCGATAAACAACAGATGTTGCGCCCTACGCGGCTGCGTCACACAGCCGCCATTCGCCCAATTGCTGCTATCAGAAGCATTCTTGGCGTAGGGCGGAAGGTATCAAGGTGAGTCTGGGGGCGGTGGGCAAACGATGGGGTGGTTGAGTCATTCGCGACCAACCGAACCTTTTTGAGTCAATGGCCTCACGTGCCGGCCTTGCCGCGTTTCCATGCTTCTCGGTTCTATATAGCTTTGGCGGTCTACGTCTTTCCATCCTTTCTTTTGACCATTGACACTTCACATTACCTTGTGACTCTCTTTACTTGATACCAATAACGATATACCCATACACCAGACCCATTGGCGTTCACTTACTACTCACTGGTTGATCGCCACTGCTGCTCTTTGCTTTAATCAAAGGATAACCGTACTGGACCCATTGGATCCCAGGACCTAGAACTACACATTCATACACAATGGCCCCCATCGCCGTCACCCCCGAGTCCTCGGGCACAAGCACCCCCGTCGCCGCTCAGGCTTCGACCCTCACACAGGCCGGCATCAAGCACCACGTCCACGATGGCGATAACCTCGCCCCTCTGGACGCTTCCAAGATGATCGTAACCCTCAACACCTCTCCCCGCGAAGTCCCCGCCATGAACAGCCCCGAAGTCATGGCCCAGAAGACCTGCACCGACCACATGGTCACCGCCGCCTGGGACGAGAAAACCGGCTGGGCCGCCCCCGAACTCAAGCCCTACGGTCCCTTCTCCATCATGCCTTCTGCTTCCGTCTTGCACTACGCCACCGAGTGCTTCGAGGGCCTCAAACTCTACCGCGGCTACGACGACAAGCTCCGCCTCTTCCGCGTCAACAGGAATTGCGAGCGCATGCGCCGCTCTTGCGAAAGGATTGCCCTCCCAGACTTCGACGCCAAGGAGCTCGAGAAGATGATCATCGCGCTGTGCGCGCGCGACGGCCCCAAGTGGCTGCCCAGTGACCGCAAGGGCAGTTTCCTATACATTCGCCCGACGATGATTTCCACCGACCCTGCTCTCGGCGTGCAGCGCCCGAAGGAGGCGCTGCTTTACGTTATCATCGCTCTTTTCCCCGATATGAGCAAGTCTCTCGCCACTCCTGCTGCGCCACCTGCGCTTAAGGGCGATGCGGAGCCGAAGAAGAAGGGCACTTCTGGACTTAAGCTTCTTGCTTCGACTGAGGATACTATTCGTGCCTGGCCTGGTGGATTCGGTTACGCTAAGCTTGGTGCTAACTATGGTCCTTCTCTTGTTGCTCAGGGCGAGGCTCGTGCTCGTGGTTTCGACCAGGTCCTGTGGCTCTTCGGACAAGACGCGAATGTCACTGAGGCTGGTGCATCGAACTTCTTCGTCGTCTGGAGAAACAAGGAGACCAACAAGGTCGAGCTCATCACCGCGCCCCTCGGCGAGCGCATCATCCTGGAAGGCGTAACCCGCGCTTCCATCCTCGAGCTCGCCCGCTCGCGCCTCGCCGAGGGCAAGACCCCCGGCTCTCTGGAGAGCGTCGAGGTCATCGAGCGCAAGTTCACCATGGCCGACATCATCGAGGCGCACGAGGACGGCAGACTCCTCGAGGCTTTCGCCGCTGGCACTGCTTTCTTCGTTGCTCCCGTCGGTCTGATCCACTACAAGAACAAGGACATTGAAATTCCTACTGGTGATGGCGAGAGTGGCGATTATGCTAAGGTGCTCAAGGGATGGCTCGGCGGTATTATGTACGGCAAGGAGACGCACGAGTGGGGCGTTGTTGTCGATGAGGTTGAGGCATGATTTGGGTTTTGATTGATACGATTATAGTAATTGACACGAAATTAGCATTGGGGTTGGACGGATTATGAACACAAAAATGAAAGACGATTTACAATCAGCCATTTCTCTCGATCGTAACGACAATTCGCTGAAACAGGGCTTTGCTGAGCTACGTGCAATACTTGATCTCCCGGCTCCGTCATAGCAAGAACTCCAACATTTGCACCGCGAGAGCCCCTTTCCAAACCTATCCCACCCCTTCCCCATGCACATTCTCATAAACCAACTCAACAAACCCACGCACATCGCGCATAAGATCCTGTCGATCGACGACATCGCCCCACCCGCGGCCACCAACCCTGGCGTTTGCCATCTCCGCCAAATCCGCCCAGTCGAGCGCACGACTAGCCTGGAACCGCTCAATCCTAACAAGAGAGTTAAAAGCATTGCTGCTCTCGGTGCGTAGTAAGCTGCTGGTGTGAAGCAGAGCGAGAGCGCCGCGGAGCAGCGGGGGCTGCTGCGGCTGCGATTTGAAGGGCGAGGGTGAGAATGAGAAGCGCTGGGAAGAGATTTCGAGTAGTTCGTGGACGGTGTGGCCGAGGGTGAAGGTGTATATCATCAAGCGGATCTCTGGAGGCAAGCTCAGGAATGGAGACTGTTGTGCGACACGCTCGGACTCGGACTCGACGGTGTTGGTGGTCATTTTGTCTAGCTGATGTGTCTAGCTGCTGTTAGCGAGTGGAACCATGGGAGCGTATGAACCGATCACTAACCAAGCGTAGAGTGTTTCTCCGGCAATAGATGGTGATTGTTTGTGGTTGGGTGTTTCTGAGTGTCTACTTGAGCGAGCCTGATGAGAAAAGGTGTCGCGGTTCTTCTCGTTGGTGGCGTTGGATCTGGAAGCTACGGACGATGATTTGGAAGGTAGGGGAAAGAGCACGCACTGAAGAGAGTCACTGAAGTCAATGCGACATCTAGCAGTTAATTCTTGTTGGGTCTGCCTGGTGACCTGTCGTTCGCCTGTTCGCCTCGAGACTTCACTGTACACTGACGCATACATGTATCATCGCTCGGGCACGACCATCAAAATGGCAAATATTCACTAGAATTCGCTTAACAACACGAGATTGATCCTGTGATGAGATAAGGTAGCGCACATACTCGAAGTTATTTTGTCCGTATGACTCTGACTAACTAACAATTGTTTCCAGCTGCGGCCAGAGAAGCCCAATAGCCGCTCGCTCCATGGACTCCACCAAATTGACAATGGCACTGCCAATGCCTTCCCCTTCATCCTCCACGATCTCCGATAGTCGGGATGAATCGTGCCGCTTCAGCGGATGCAGTTGCGCCTCTTGTAGCTTTTCGATAACATTCACCTTGCCCTCGACAGCAGCTTGCTTGAACAAGACTTTGAAGTCGGGTCCATACCGTACGGGGAGGTTTCCGTGCTCGATAATGACCAAAGCTAGGTCATGCAGGGAGCGTTTGCGCGCGGTCTCGAGAGCATCTAGGCCGGAGGTACCTGCTTGTAAACTGGCGCCACGTTTGATTAGGAATCGGAGTGTTTCCAAGTACTCCTCTCGACGCTCGCTGTCTCGGTAGTCTTCGTACTTGTCGATCACAAGGAACAAGGCTGACTTTCCCTCAGCGTTCAAGACGTCGATATCCGTGTCTTCGAGAAGTAGTTCGCAGAGGGGTATGTTGTTCTCTTCGACGGCACAGTGAAAGACCTGTTTAGGTTAGTGGTATGTTATCGTTGACGGAGCGTCTAACCTACATGATTTCCGCATTTAGGATCAGGGAGCCAGAAGTCATCGGCAGGATCACAAAGCTGCTGTTGGAATTCGGCTACACCACAGGTCGCGAACGACCACGCAGGGCGTCGTCTTGTGGACAATTCTGTGGTCGACAACTTGGGCAGACTCGGCCACCCAGAAAGCGAGCAAATGGCCTGGACGTATTCATTCTCAGGGTCATCGCAATTGACAATATCGAATGGCGACCAGCCTCTGCGATCGCATAGCTCGGTGCTCGCCCCAAGTCTCAAAAGGCGATCGACTGTATCAGGTGCTCTCATCCCGCTTGCGTAATGCAGAGGACACCAACCAAAGGAATCTGTGGCGTCGAGTGGCAGGCTCTTCTCGAGATGCAAATATTCCACCACGGAAGCATGTTCACCGACGGCAGCAGCATGTAGCAGTCCACGCCCGTTTTTGTCAGTACAGGTGAGGTCAGCCCCTGCTTCGGACATACTGCGTAGAACTTGTGCCACCTCATCTCTGTCCATGTGGTAATTTCGAAGTAGCAGCATAGCCGCCGTCACACCGGATGAATCCCGAATGTCAAGAATCTCAGGGGTGCAATGCGAAGAGCTTAACAGGCATGTGATCGCGGTACTGCTTCCCTGTGGGCTCTCCACTGCGAGATGGAAAGCTGTCTTACCGGCTTTGTCGCGCATGCCAAGCTTCATATCCCGATGTTGTAGCAATAGGTTAATGATCTCTGCTTCGCCACAGCCAGTACCGACAGCCTCCATGATGGCAGTGTGGCCTTCAGACGTCGTTTCGTTTACGTCGATGCTAGGATGCTCTGCCAGCAGGTTGAGAAGTTGCAAATCGAGCAATTCGCGATTGCGCCTGCGTATGCATGCAATCAGTGGAGTCGTATCAGAAGTCGGTCTCTGCTCTTTGGGCTTCGATGTATGCTTGAGAATGAGCGTTGTCATGTCATAGTAACCTTGCTGCACGGCTTCGTACTCAACGGCTTCCAACAGCGTAGTTCGACCGTCTCCTGATTCAAAATCCACATCCGCGCCAAGCGCAATCATCCGTCGGGCAAAATCGGTCTGTCCTCTAGATGCGGCTACCATGAGAGGAGTCCGTCCATAGACAGGGTCGACGACATCCACTAATGAGCGTGCGCCGGCTGTGAAGTGACCAATGAACTTGGTCAGACCGAACCAGGCGCAAACGTGTAAAGCGTGGCAACTAGGCCAAAGATCGAATCTTTGATCGCAGCGGTTCGCGAGATATAGGCACGTAGCGAGCTTCCCAGGATCTTGCAACAGGCCGAGTACCTGCTCGATGATTGAGCCAACAGGCGGCACTTGCTTCTCGTCAAACTTCTTGTAGGCTGCTGACTGCTGGACATAAAAGCCCCACTTTGGCGCAGCGTATCCCAGGAATCTCTCCTTTGACAGCATGTCTTTCAGGCTTTGCGCAGCGTTGGCAGTCCATCGATCAAAGTAGGGCAAAGCCATAAGACTTCTGATCGTCAGGTCTGCCAGGTCGACGTTGAGATAGCGGAAGTCTTCGTTGCAATTCTCTTGCAAATGAATTCTGAAGTCATCGTGGAACGGCTCGACGATTTTTCTGTCTCCCATCACAAGCATTCCCTGGCACAAGGCGTAGAGATCTTGCTCGTTGACGGCTCTCCCAATTTGAAGGGCCTTCAAGGCGTCGGTCATCTCTTCAAAGGACATAGCCGAACCTGGCAGGACCTGGGACATCAGTGAGAATACGATGAAAGCGATCCTGACATTCACGGGACTCTGCATCTTAACCTTGTACATGAGCGTATTGAACAGTTCTTCTTCTGGCCGCAAGACACGGGTCTGAACATGCATGATTTCGTCAAATCCAGCCCACTGGAAGTCTCTCATGTATCCGAGCAGTGCCTTGCAGATGACGAGTACGCCTCCTGACTTGTCGCAGATAGCATCCTGGATTCGTTCGAGCTGCGTCTGTACAACTTCGTGTAGCTCGTCATCAAAGTCTCGTTGTTCCAGATGTCGATCAAGCTCATGCGCGATGAATCTGCGGATGCCCTCGTCACCAGGGACAAGCGCTACAGCCGCTTCTGCGCGCCGTCGGATATTGTGGTCGGCTTCAAGACAATCTTGTTCTTCGACACAGTCATCGCAGAAACTTTCGTCGCAATCTCTGCAACGCCAGTGGTGATCAAGATCCTCCGGTGCACAGCACTTGCATGTATGCTCCACGATGCGTTCCACTGGTTGGCCCAGATAATTCGTGATCATCACCGAGCATCCGTACTCTTCGAGAGTCGTGATTTCGTCTTCCAGTTCGAGGCGAGACGCTGCTGGGCACCTATCCAGTCCATCTACGATGATGTATATGCTGAGAGATGGCGTACATGCGGTCTTGAGCGTAGCTCTCAGATCATCAAGCTTCTCAGGCTGAGGCTCCGTGCTCATGTCCTCGCTGCAGATCTGCTGGACGATGGTCTGCAGAAATCTGTGCCTGGCTGACAGGCCATCTCCGCCGAACGCAAGACGGTCATCCACGAAGATGTCTTCAGGATCGAGGAAGATTGTTGCAACACCCACAGCGCCCTGTCCTTCATCTTCGGATACAAGCTTCTCGGCTACGGTCGCTGAGAATGTTGTCTTCCTGGCGTGAGCATTGAGCGGAGTCTTTCTTCAGGATGCATACTTACTTTTCCACATTGAGGAGCGGCATGGATATAAAGCTTTGAGACGTTGTTATTGTAGGCCCACTCCACGTAACCATCAGACTCAAAGATGTTCTCCCAAATGTCGACATAGTCCGCAAGTAGCCTCTCCCGGATTAGTCCAGCACGGAACTTGCCAAAGGATTCTTGGGAGAGCATTTTGGTATCGAGATAGGAGTGACCAGCCAAGTCTTTACCGAGAAGTCATAGAAGGTATTAGCAGATCCATATGCATGGTCGCGCGTAGTCAGCCACGTGCGAGCTCAGGAGTTTGCAGCCGCATGTTCTCTCGCATATTCTCACTTGATCACGCGTCGATCTGAGTGGACCAAGAGGTTGGGTTGCAGCGACAGAAACGGGGCTAGATAGCCACAGATAATCAAAAAGCAGGGCTAGTCTGCAGAGCTGAACTGGTGGTCGCAGTCTAGGATGGCAGAACGGTAGATTCTGGAGCGAAGCGAAATGAGCGAGTCAGTTCAGCCGCACTCTCCAACATCCACACCAACATCTTTCAGGCTCCGTGATAGGCTTCACCACCGCCCTTGTTGCACCACTACTGCCGTGGCTGCATATGTAATGCGCCACAAGGCATCTGCACGGGCAGGCATACCCGAAAGAGACCCAAGGCTGAGCAGTGCAACATTTATAGACACGGGCGGACAGGACACCAATATGTACTCGCCATGCGAAACCCGAAAATGGCGCCTCAGGTCAGGTACAGTCACCGTACAGATGTACACCCCTGTACCACCTGCTCTGTCACAGTAATCCTTCATATCTAGGATCGTGGCCGCTGTGAAGGACGGCATCTCCAAGGCCGCTGTCACTACAAGCTTTCTCCACCATGCGGCGCGACGTGAACCTCGCAGCCTTCGCGGCGCTGACATCGCTGACCTCAGTCTTGGCCGTCGAGAACAACGATGCACCCACTGATCCTTCAGACGACAGCTGTGGATATATCATCGATACAATCACAGCCGGTATGTTCGCTGAAACTTACATGACTTCCACCTCCTAACTTCTCCAGGTGGATCGCCCTGGTTCTGGGCATCAGACGTGTATGAATGTCTCACGAGCGTGCCATTCAATTCGGCTGTGGCATTGCGTTTCTTGAAATACTACAGAGAAACAGTCCAATTCCACAGCAATCTCGACCTTCTCAAATCGCCGCCATCAAGCTACAAGCAGCCTCCTGTGGACTTTATGCAAGGTCTGGCAGATCTGCAAGCCAAAGTAGAAGCCGGAGTATACCAGAACCAGTACGCGTTCGAGCACGAGTTGCAATCCTTGGTGCTCAAGGTGCACGACACTCATTTTGCGCTTTTCGCTGGCGTGCTCAACCAGTTTACGTTCGGCAGCAACTACGAGATCATCGCATTGTCTGAGGATGGGCGCAAAGCCCCAGAGGTCTACGTGGACGATGACACTCTTTCGGCGTGTATCGCGCAGCCTGGGTGTACCCCATCAGCAGTGGACACCATGAACGGCATTTCTGTTGTGGACTACTTGACCAGCTTCGCCGCGAACCAATCTTTTGGGCTCTTGGAGCCGCATGCAGACTGGAATCAACTCATGATGTCTTCCGCCCTCTCGATCAAAGGAGGAATGACGACTTTCGGAGGATCAGCCGCTCTGTACCCTGGAGACGAACTGAGCATCATCCTCAAGAACGGATCAGACACTTACGACAATTACTTTGTCTCGCTGTACAACAGCCCAGGGTAAGCACTGGTTGTCGGACTCTCCATACATACGAGGCTAACAGGTAGACAGATATACGGGGCCTCTAACCACCGGCGGCGACTTCTACAACTTCTTCGTGCTCGGCATCGAACCGGCTTCATACAATGCCACCAGCTATCTTGAAAGGCTCGCGGCCGAAGAGAGTCGTAGCGACAACTCTACTTCTACCGAAGAAGCCGACCATTGGGACGATGTCGCCTACCCAAACAACACACTAGTCCATCAGGAGGATCTTGGTACCGACGGGTTCGTGACCGGATATCTCCTCGATGACATCTCGACTGCAGTGTTGAGCATCCCGAGCTTCAACAGCGATGTCGACTCTTTCTCCACGGTTCTCCAGGACTTTGTCAACAACGCAACCGATGCAGAAGTCAAAAAAGTCATCATTGACCTGCAACAGAACGATGGAGGACAGACCGCAATCGCGCTTGAAGCATATCGCTGGGTATGAATCCTGGAAACTCTTACCTGCCAATTCCCAACTAACAATCACAGTTCTTCCCCGGTGTCATCCCCTTCACGGGCAGCAACATGAGAGCCCACAGTGCAGCCGACGCTATCGGACAGAGCTTCACCTCTTACTTCGATGCTCTGGATTCCGATGACGAGTACTACAGCGACTTTGTATCCTCCGAATGGGCGGTCACAGACCGCATCAATGCCCAGACTGGTCGTAACTTCAGCTCCTGGGCGGAGTACTTTGGACCTCGTCGTCTGAACGAAAGTCTCTTCACGCTCACGCAACAGTACAATCTCTCCAGCGAGGCGTTCAACGGCTACAATCTGGGAATCGACTTCCCGTCTGACGTCTTCAACACATCTGTGCCCAAGCAAGAATTCCCGTGGCGTGCTGAGGATATAGTCATTGTAAGGCAGAATGCTCCACCCCTGACAACTTTAATGGCCATGCTAACAACTTCCCAGCTCACCGATGGCATATGCTCCTCTGCATGCTCTCTCTTCGTAGACATGATGACCAAGCAACGTGGAGTGCGCACCGTAGTAGTCGGCGGTCGACCAGAACCTGGCCCAATGCAAGCCGTCGGCGGCTCTCGCGGCACCGCCGCCTACTCAAGCGACGAGCTCGACATGGACATTGACACCGCCGTAGTCCTAAACGACACCGCAGCCGCTCTCCTGCCCCCAAGAGCCAACCTCACCGACACCGGCATGGTAGTCTACCACGTCGGCATCAACCTGCGCAACCAAATCGAGGCAAACGCCACTCTGCCCAACCAGTTCCGCTACATCCCAGCAGACTGCCGCATCTACTGGACCTTCTCCAACTACGCCAACTACACCCGCCTGTGGCATGACGTCCACACCGCAGCCTACACCGACACCACCCTCTGCGTCCCCGGCTCCACCAACGCCACCACCTCGCCAATCCAAAAGCGAAGCGACAATCCCCCTACCAGCGACAAATCCGTCGCCCTCAGCTCCTACATCCTCTCCGGCCTCACCCTCGAAGACATTCCCCTCACCGCCGGCGTCCCCGCCGACAAAGGCCTCACCGCCGCCAACTTCCCCATCCTGTGCTCCAAAAACGGCAAACCCGACCCAACCGCCTGCCCCTACGCCACCATCTGCCGCGAAATCACCGGCAACTGCAAAACCTGCACCTCCAACGCCCGCTTCGGCGGCACAACCTGCAGCACCCCAGCACCGCACAAAGAGTATCGCTG
The DNA here is from genome assembly GCA_002921095.1 of Cladosporium sp. SL-16. Taxonomy (NCBI): domain Eukaryota; kingdom Fungi; phylum Ascomycota; class Dothideomycetes; order Cladosporiales; family Cladosporiaceae; genus Cladosporium; species Cladosporium sp. SL-16. Next base: position 96,160 of record PEGC01000013.1, read on the forward strand.
CCTGAAATCTTGTACCACGGATTTCCAGAGCGCGTCGGGGATTTGCGGGAACTTGCTGACGTGTGCGGGCGGGAAGCAGGTTGATAGCAAGATTAACGCGAGTAGCAGTAGTAAGAACCGCGCTGTGCAGAGGAAGGGGGTTACGAAGAGGGGGTACTGCGAGCCGGTGTGGGACGAGACGCTGACGTGTAAGGACCAGGATAGGTTGTGGGAGAGGTATACTAGTAGTGGTGCGGGTGGGAGGAGTATTGTGCCGGCTGGGCAGGTTAGACAGCCTGCTGCTGCGGCGTCGTGAGGTTTGTGTGTGTGATGGTTGTGTAAATTCAGCGTTTGTGGAACGATACCTCTTGTGCCTCTTTCTATCTATTCATATGATGGGGTTTTGAACAGAATAATAACATTTCATAAGAAGTATGCTGCCTGCGTTCTGCCATGTCTTTTGATCCTCGTCCAGGTCAAATTTGGCAAAACATTCGCAGAGTATGTAGTTGATCTGAGCCACTGGATAGAAAAGTAGCGTGGCTCAAAATCTCAACGCTGGAGTATTGAAAAACAAGCGACTTCATGTATATGTCTAAGGTAAAATTTCCATCTCATCCCTTCTCGTTCCCATTCCCACTCACATTACTTCACTTCCACTCCCGCCCTCTTCAGGAGTATGACGAATGATTGGCTCGGACTGGCCTGAGGCCCTCTAGTGAGAAACAGAAAGTCATGAAAAGCAACAGGTGAGGAATTTCAGGGAAGAAAGCAGAAAGCAGAAAAACGCCACGCCCGATGAAATAAGCTTACGTACAATCTTTTGGGAAGTTGTGAACAACAACAGAACCTTCGCTTTCAACTTGACGGCTCGTAAAAAGAGGAAAAAGAAAGAGCCCCCGATCTCGTACGTTTCCACCCATCGATAATGAATTCCAATTATCCCTTTCTTTGCCCAGCGAGGATTACATTACACAACACAATCCCCTTTTCACTCAATGCCTTCCGACCGACGCCTCCTTCGTCTCAGCAGCCAGCTGCTCGCTCGGCGCGTCTCTCACCATTTTCACATCAACATCAACATCCGCATCCTCCTTAGGCTCGGGTCGTCCCCGCCTGCCTCGCGCAGTCTGCTCCACGGGGCTCTTGGCCTCGGGAGTGTCGTCCTCGCCGCTGTTCGACGGGCTAGGAGCGCGGCTGTCGGACAAGTTGCGGCGGCTGCTGCCCTGCATCCAGCCCTTGACGCCGCCGATCAGGCCCATGGCGTAGCCGGCGGCGAAGTCCTTGTTGCTCTGCTTGTTGATGCTGCTGCCGCCGGGGGTGGTGACGGCGTCCAGGGGGTTGAGGCGCTCGACGGCGAGCGGGCTCTTAGCGCCTGAGCCGCGGGGGGTCATGCTGCGGAGCGAAGGGGCCGGGGAGTTTTGCCTGCTGGGCTGCCAGAACTGCTTGAGCTCGCGGCTGAGTTCTTGGCCGGTGGTGGTCCAGTTCTGGCGGATGTTATCGCGCAGCTCGCCGACGTGGCGCTTGATGTCGAGCTCGTTCTTCTTGAGCCAGGAGACGTTGAGCTCTTGCCTGGAGGTGCCGCGCTTGAACTGGCGCGAGATGTACTTCTCGTAGTCGCGCACGACCTTGGTGATGATGCCTGTTGTGCTGACGCCCTCTGTGCGCTGGGTGACGAGGAACTTGCCCTGCTCCTTGATCGGCTTATAGATGTCGTCGCCCTCGCTGGCGCCGTAGGGGATGTCGTCGTGCGCGACGTAGTCGATGTTGTGCTTGCTTAGGAAGTCCACGTCGATCACCCACGGGCAGTCCTCGACCACTTCGTCAACCCATTTGCAATGCCTGACCGATTCCGCGCGCTCCTTGGCCGACAGCACAGTCAGACCCTTTCGCTTGTGCGTCTCTTCGTCGCCTGTGACACCAACAATAAGGTACGTTCCGGGGAAAGCTTCCTTTGCCTGCTGCAGCTGGCGCATGTGTCTGTGAAATAGCAGTGTCAGCTACCGATCATCTCAAGCATATCCCAAATCGTCCCTTAAAAAGACCAACTCACCCAAGATGGAACAAATCAAACACGCCATCCGCATACACCCTCACCGGCCTCCCAGTCGGCGGCTTATTAGTCTTGTAACCACCCTGCGGATCCACAGCACCAGCCTTGGGAGGAGGCGCCATCCTCATCTTGCCCGCCTCGCCATGCTCGCCGGCCTCATTGACTGTGCCACCACCGTTCAAGCTCACGCCGTCCGAGTCGCCATTGGTGTCGGCGACTTTGCTCGAGCGCGTCCGCTTCGCGGGCTTCACGCTCTCAGTGGCCGCGTCGACGATCTCGTCGGGCGTGGCAGCTGCAGGCGGCGCGGCGATGGCGATTTCGGGCGGGCCGTCCTTGGTGAGAGTGCCGGCGCGTTTGCGTTTGGGTGCCATGGCTGTGTGTGTATATGTGTGGAGGAGTGGTTTTGAAGGGGTGTTGTGTTGGGACAAGCGGAGGGTCCCGGTGTTTGTTATCTCGCGGAGTTTCTGCGGAGGTGGAGTCGCAGTAGTGGTAGTAGTAGCGGCGCGGTGGTGGTGGAGGTGGAGGAAGAGGAGGAGGTAGCAGTAGTGTTCGTCTCAGGAGAGAGAAGAGTGAATGGGAGAGTGGAAGGATGCGGCCTTGAGTTGGAAATGGCCCAAGCGGAATGGGCAGGCAGGTCGCGATTAGCGAAATAAATCAATGGGGGAGGTGGCAGCCAGCCAGCAAGCAAGCCAGCCAGCAGCAAGCAGCGAGTCGTGGAGCTCGAGCCTGGTTTCCTTAGTGTGGAGAAGAAGAGTACGAGACTTGACACGTTCCCTACTACTTTCTTTTTAGCGTCATCCGTCCAAGCCAAGGTAGGAAGCCAAGTAGCCAGTTCTAATTTGGTGGCTCGCAAGGGTAATCAATAATACAACTACGGCGAAAGTAGACACGGCACACGCGATCCATTTCCTTATCACAACAATGAAGCAAACCGGACGCATAGCACCCTCACAGCAAACACGCGTTACAACTGGCAGATAGAGCTACCAGCTCCAAAAAGTTGGCAGCCACAGCCTTGGCCACAGCAGGAGGGTCTCGTTGTACGTACGTCACATCCATGCATAGCCACAACAGCCCGAGGAGACTGGAGTCGTTCAAGTTTTATTGTGTGTTGCTTGTTGGGATGTGGGCGGGTGGCGTTGTGACCGCATCTTTGGTGCTAGGGCAAGTCGAACCGGTGGAGAACGCGTGAACTGAGACGTGACGATTCTGAGCTTCGAGGAACCTTACTTTGACATCATCTGTGCCTTTGCGAGTGAGTTCACTTCAATGCTGCCGTGTCCCTTGTATTCGATGGTAGAGAATACACGTACCACAACACAGCACAACATGTAGACCGTAATTTCAGACATCAAAAAGGACGCTCCCACACACAATGCATATCGTAACATGGGTATCATTCATGCTTCATTTCCATGCTTCTGTCGAAGACAAACCGAGGGGGAAAAGGTAGGTGCTAGAAAGAAAAGGGCAACAAGTGTCCTGAAAGCAGCAGCAGCAATCGTCTACTGGGTCGCAGGGCCGTCCGTAGCAGCCTTGATCTTAGGCTCTTCAGGTGTGGCCGTGGACGAAGAGTCCTTTGTGGGCTCCTGGGCCTTAGGACCAGGAGTTCCCTCCCGTTGCACACGGTCCTCCTGCTCGCCGTTGGTCTTGGAGCTCTCCGCCTGGCCCTTCTTGATCTGCTCCTCAATATCACTGTCGTCCACCTCCTCCGCCTCGCCCATGTCCACGTCGTCTTCGTCATCGCCAGAGCCCGTGATGATTTCCGTGCCGTCGCCAAGGAGGATGACACGGCCGCCACGCCCACCGAGCAGGCGCGTGCGCTGGTCCATGTCCATGTACTCATCCTCGTCCGAGGCGTCGAAGCGGTGGTGTGCGCCGGGTCCCCTAAATTCCGCTTCACAGAAAGTCAGCCTCACGCTCTGGCTTCCGCGCCAACTCCACTCCTGTACGGGCACATCGAAGCGAGCGACGGGTTGGCACGCACAAAAGCAAGTGCGCGGATGGATCAAGACTTGCCGTACTCTGGAGGCGCGCAAGGCCCATCCCCGTTCGCGACACGCTCGGCGATCATGTTGTACCACTCCTCCTGGGTCTTGCCGTTGAGGAGAGCGATCACGCTCATGGTCATGTTGTCACATCCGACTCCGCCGGTCTCGCTGTTGGATGCGAGACAGTTGTCCATCATGTTCTCGCAGATGGCGGGCAAGTCCTGCTTTGCGGCAATGCCTCTGCGGACGAACTCCACGACAGCCTGAGAAGACTGGCAATCCCAGATACCTAAGCAATGTTAGTTTTGACTGGTATGTTTTGGGAACACCTCAACCCACCATCACAGGCAATGACCAGGAACTCGTCATCCTCGCCAATCTCGTGGATAGTCACATCGGGGAACGCAGTGACGATCTGTTGCTCAGGCGGGAGGTCTGCGCTCTTCTTGAACTCAAAGTCACCGATAGCTCTGCTGAGCGCGAGGTTGCCGTTCACACGACCGAAGTCGACGAAGCCACCTGCAGCGCAAATGCGAGCCTTCTCGCCCTCGTTCTGGGGCTTGTGGTCGAAGGAGAGCGGCTTCGCGCGGCCCTTGATGCCGAGGACTGATCGTGAATCACCGGAGTTGCCCTAGTATAATCAGTATTGGCCCAGTGTTGGTGTATCATTATTCCAACCACATACCACGTAGATCTTGTCCTTTGTGATGATTCCCACAGACGCTGTGCATCCGGACACCTCGTCCTCGTATTTGGGGTCTGTCGGTCCAGTTAGTCAGCACAAGCTCGACTCGACTGGGAAAAATTATCACAAAGCTCTTTCCCATCACATACCTGAGAGGATGGCGCGGTCGATGGCCAAAAAGCCGTCCTTGAGCGCCTGCTCGAAGTTCTTGTTCTTGAACGCCTCTTGCTTCGCGATGATCTTGTGCAGGTGCTCGCCGGTGTAGATGGCCACCTTGTCGCCTCCGTGCCCGTCGTACACGCCGAAGAAGGATATGCGCACGTCCGAGGCGGCGGGCTTGAGCTCCTCGTCGCCCTCGAGCGGCTGCAGGTCGAGGATACAGGCGTGCGCGTCCTCCATGCTTATCCGCCAGCCTTGCATGGCGCTGATGCCGTACGCGACGCGGTCATCCTGGCCCTTGTCCGAGTGCTGTGGGTGAGGCACGTGGTCAGTTTATGTGAGGGCGTTGCACGGCTGACTGCCAGACCAGCCGGCGGCGATATTGGAAGGCTCAGCTACTGTTGTGCGCGCGTGCGGACGCAGCAGCTGGCGGTAGTTCGCTCTGTAGGGTAGAATTACCTTTTCAGTCACCGGCTCCGACAGCGTTTGACCCATGATTGCAGGTTTTTGAGTTTGGGGTGTGGTGAGGGTGTTGTATGGGGAGAGATGGCAAATTGAATTCCAGGTTGTGCTGGTGTAGGATATGTGGGGTCAGGCTCAGACTGACTCTGATCTGGACTCTCTCTCAGCAGCGGGGGCGGTCTAGTGCGCGATGGTGACGAGGGCGCAGGCAGGCAGGCAGAGATAGATGGAGTCGTGAAGTCGAGCAGGAGGTGTGTGGTAGTGGTGAGTGAAATTCGCGGTGGGCTTTTTCTCAATATAGGGTGGTGAGTGTGAGTGTACGGGCGATAGCTTGTTGTCTCGTGGACAGAGAGCAAATACGATAGGAGGAGGGTTGAGTGACGTATTTGGCGGAGCCGAAGTCGTGTCTGCACCTCACTTTACACTGGCGTTGTTGTCTTCTCCAACCGCACGCCACCACTGTCTAGGCCCATTTCAGACGCTCACCTAGCTGAGGCATCGTGTTCTTTGTCTTTCTGCGAGGCGCTTCCGTTGCTTTCTATCTGCCGGCCTTGGTTTTGCACTGCCTACGTGAGTCTGATCTCACTATTCTCATAGGGCTGAAGCGGGGTCGTTGTTGTTGGCACGGCACCATGTGTATATGCCGCATGTTGATGTTGTGAGAGATACCTACTCGAAACCGATACATGTACACAATAGTGCAGCTTGCATGCATGTCTTTGCAGGCTTCTATAGCAGATGTACTACTTTTCCATGTACATGCACATCTTGCAGCTGAGATTTACCTCAGCCTCAGATCTATGAGCAAGCGCTTGTCGATGTAATTAATATAAGTAACCCATCAATCGCTTGGTCTGTGATGCTACCAGGATACTATGGATAAATGTCTGCCATTCGAAACAGTGACCCATACCATGCTACCACATATGGTGTACTTATCGTTATGGTTCTGCAAATGAGTCTGTGAACCATGTCACAAGTCTACATGTACGCACCAGACCTCTCCAAGCTCTACATGCCATATGCCATAGCAAGATACATTGGGCATCAAAGCATGCCAATATGCCGTCGAGATACTAGTGGGATCCGGATACATTCACGATACTTGTGGTGTTATATCACACTGCTCCTGTTTAGTACAAGCCTGTCACTTGATCCATAGCCAATTGCTTGTTCCCTCTCGGCAGCGAAGACAATAATGCCGTCTGTTGTGCATAAAATTATGACACCTTGATACTCGCTCGTTGAGAGATACGAGGAAGCGACACAGCCGGGATGTGGGGATGGAAGTAGCTTGTGATCATATATCTGAATGCTGTCTAGCATTTTTAGCATTTGCTCTGTGCGCGTATCTAAATATCTGGGAGTGAGCCTGTCAGTTTGACCAGGGTTCGGGTTGGGGTGGTGCTCGAATCAGCAAAGATGGCAAAATGGCACAAAGATGTTGTATTTTGATTGCAAAACTCGCTGCATATTATCGGGCTGTCTTGGTTGTGTGTATTGTTATGTCTGACGTCGTATAAGCATCTCGTTGGTAACATTGTTGACTTCATACCGCCAAAGTCGAGTTCAGCTGCAAGATGACCATGCAGCTTTACTGCAAGTCGTCACTCTGACCCAGCTCAACAGCAAACATGGAACCGTTCATCGCATATAGATAGATACATGTATGTTCATGCACGTCGCTTACCCGTAGCCTGGTGCATAGTGACGTTTGTATGTAATACAGCATCGAATGGAAACTGTCGATAGTGATCGTTCCACAATGTCAGAACAACAATCTATGTGATGGCGAACCTAGCATCACGCAGTCTGGCTCGCAGGCCTTTTTCGATATCAAATCAAGCTCTACGTATTACTTCGTTCACAGACCGAGCAACATCCAGGATTGCTAATGTGATATGAGATCTTCATGCTACCTCGGATCTGACAGTTACAGTTGCACGGGTAAAGTATTATTCCCGAATCACGTGAGCATCGTCATCGTTCATCCGACTTCGGAGGCACATTCCGATGCGAAAAGGCTGCGAAATGGTTCGTATGTGCGCTGTCTTCGAATGTTCGATCGTAGGTAGTGTGAAGCATGAATATCCAATCCACAATAGTGCCAGTGGTCGCCACGAAAGGCACAGCACACTTTATCATCACATCCATCAGTGATCACTGATCAATAGTTGACGAAGCCTACCGCTGCCGCGACTGCTTTCCGCTTGCTGAGGTTAACCCTAATTGGCCGCGAGTGCCAGCGTGGTGCCGTAGCGATGATGCGTGCATTGACATTTTCCACGCCCAAGGTTGTGGGGGTTGAGATTGGCCGAAAGGCTGCGAAACAAAGGATAGCCGAGGAGGCAGAGGCGGCGACAAAGGATAGAGCTCTCAAGGGTCTGGATGATGGAGAAGCAGTCGAGAGTCGAATATGCCGGCAGAGATGATAGGGAAATGGGATGGACAAGCTTCACACAATCGTATCGAAACCAAGCATTTGAACGATTGTGGCAGGGGTTGATTAGAGGCAGGGTCTGGCTTCAGCAGAGAGTCAGAGTCAGGTTGGGTGTGCAGTGTGCAGAGTCACAGTCGGCCGGATGTACGGTTGAATTCGGAAAGTCTTTCCTGGGAGAAAGGCGAAAGGCGTGCAGTCTCCCCCCCACTCGATTAGAAATCGATCCCACTTTCAACGATTCACTGGCGCCAGCATTAGCACCAAACTCCAGACTCCGCAGGACCCATAGTCTGTCGCCGACCGCACTCCCACGCCCCGGCTGCATCCTCGCCTGCGACTATTGCACCATCCCTTCGACACCCACTACTGCACCACCACAGAGCAATACCAGCAATACCAGCAATACCACCGACCGCCCGCCAGTCTCTGCTTTGTTCTCATCGGCCACTCCCGGCTATTGCCACGCGCCACGCCACTACCCGACAAAGCAAAGACGTCCGCTTCATTTCTATCTATCTACCACGAGAGTCCGCAGGCGCAGATTGCTCCGCCAGTCTGCGTCGCTTCCAGCACCGTCCGTCGCTGCGACACCTGAAATGTCAAACTTCACTGGCCGCAGGGCACCTAACGTGTCTCAATACCTCGCCAACCTCAACACCATCCCCTCCCACGAGGAACAGCAGGCCGCTGCCGAATTCACCCTCGACGACGGCAACCTCGACTATTTGTCCACCGCCGAGTTCTTCGACTTCGACCTCAGCGTCCCCGCGCCTGTCGACTTCCAACAGCATGCGCCTCAGCCCCCGCAGCAGCAGCAGAACAACATGACTGGTATGCCAGACGCACCACACACCCCTCACTCGACGTCACACATACTAACAGCCACCTCAGGCCCCGGATACCAGTTCTCTGAGTTCCAGACCTTCCCGCACTCACTCGCCGAGTCGCCTGCCAGCCTTGCGCCCAGCCCGACCAACGGCCTCCAAGGTCCTTACCCGCCTCAAGCCAACCACTTCGTCCAGCCTGGTGACAAGCGCAAGGCCTCTGCTGCCAACCTCGCACCCATCACCGACCTCGAGGAACAGTCGCGCTTTGCCGCCGAGGAGGACAAGCGTCGTCGCAACACAGCCGCCTCCGCCCGCTTCCGTGTCAAGAAAAAGCAACGCGAGGCCGCCCTCGAGAAGCAGTCCAAGGAAATGACCGACAAGGTCTCCGCTCTTGAGAACAGGATCAACCAGCTCGAGATGGAGAACAAGTGGCTCAAGGGCCTGATCACCGAGAAGAGCGACGTCAAGGGCATGGAGGAGCAGTTCAAGAAGTTTGCCGCCGAGCGCAAAACACAGGAAGACGAGAAGGAGGCCCACCGGAGTACTGAGCTCAGGACGGATGGTGTTGGCACCGAGTCTCCTGCTCCTTCCTCCATCACCGCTTGATTACTGAGTTATGATGGAGAGGAGGCAATACGTTTTGGTCATGCTTTTATGCCCTGTTCTGATTTATTGATGTTATTTTACCTCACTTGATTCCTTTATGGTCAAGCAGAGAAGATAAAATTAAAGTGGCTTTTCGAGCTGCTATTATGTTGTTTTGTTTCTTGCTTTTGATCTTGCGAATACCATCTAGAGAAAGGACCCTCCAAACCAGATGAAAACATTTCTATCTATCTTCACAAACAACGATACTTCTACATTATTTACTGGCACTCAAGTGATACTCATATATCAACTGTCCTGGTTTGGCCTGGCCTGGAGACATACCTGGACCTTGTTGCCACTGCACGACACAATTCACTCCGTAGCGGTTCTCAGTTCTGAAGCTTGCAGCTCGCAGCTCGCGTACCAGTCCAAGGCCCTCACTCCGCCTCGCCTCAACTCGCCTGCATCCCTACCTCGCCACAAGACCACAGACCACAAACCGCAACGTCCTCCACAGAAGGTTATGGTCAGCAAAAATCTCCACCCACCCACCTGCCTACCCTCCCCCCATACACCGGCCTCTCCCAACGAACACCATCCCCATCCCACCGTCGCCCGCTCGCGCCCGCGCCCTTTTCTCCCCGAACGCCTAGCCAGGAATCGCCACTGAGAAAAATGCGGAATAGATCGCCCAACCTCTCGAGAGACCTACAGGCTACGAACAAACCGGAAAGCAAACCCGTGGGCGGGCCCAGTGCGTGCGATCTTTCTCGCTCGCTCGCTTCTGCCCCGAAGCGCGGACAGACCTGAGAGCAAGGACCCAGACTAACTAATTACATTACTGCTGAGGATGAGCAGGGCCCTCTCACCAGCCAGTCAGCCTCGTCAGGCGAGCGGCGAGCCAGCCAGCCAGGCAGAAAAAGGCCCGGTGGGAAGTGGGCAGTGGGCAGTGGTTAGTGAATAGTGGACCCCCACTGCTTTCTTGCCGCTGCGAGCGCGAGCGCTGCCACGTCCCATACCCTCCGCTCGGTATTGCGCCATCGGCACTAAAAGGGGGACACTGCAGGACTTGCGCCAGTTCCCTGAGAAGTCGAGGCTGGCTTCACGTGGACCTTTACCCTTTCTTTTCAACCGAATCAGTAGAGAGGGAAAGGAAGAAAGTAATCCCACCGACTACTGGACGTGCCGCCCACTACTACTGGACGTGGGAGAAGAGGCGGGCTTTGCTTAAGCGAGGCTCTGCAGTCTGCACGCTGGCTGGCGTTCTGGTGTGCTTGACACGATTCACGAACAGACTGCTACCGCCCGGCCGGCCTGTGGCAAGACGTGCATCTCCGGGGAGGGACACCGGCGGTATGGTATGAGCGGTGGTCTCGATGCTTGGGATTTGGGACGTACCATTGTGACTACTGTATGCTTAGATGAGGTTTTACTGGGTAGCCCGGTTTGTCTAGAGATGTTGGACTTTGGAGATGAACTATGAGTGTCAGGTCGCACCGGGAATCCACGAGGCGTTCGCTGGGGGTCTTCGTAGGCCCAGTCTCCCAGTGCATGTAGCATGACGATGTGTATGCACTGGAACGATGCAGATACAGAGACCGGTTAAGCACAGCAGTAGTAGCAGTAGTAGCAATATTAATACGTATACATATGCAAGTCTAACGAAGCCAATCATCCCCAACTTCACTCCTACTTCCTAGCCACTGTAGATCTCCTCCTCGACAAAGAAGGTGATATTTATCCTGCATGCATACACGAGCAGGACGAAGCACACGAGGAACCACAGATGCCACCAGATGCTGCCGCTCGAGCCCTCCCCCAAAAGTCTCCCACGGATGTCCGCCCACGCTACGCTCGTCACGCCATAGCACGTGATTGGCACCTCGCCCACGGAAAAATCAATGCAGAGAGGCTCGAGAGGGTTGGATGGAAGTAAAACGAGTCGTTCGCTGGTGATTTCGATCGGGCCGTTTACCAATAGTCATAAGATGGCAGTAGTGCCTGCTGTTTTCTTTACCCGATGCTGGTACATAATCGACGCAGGGTTTATTGTTCACATCTTCACATGTCAGTGAGGTTACTGAGGTAGGAGCTTTTCCGGTTGAGGAACAACATTGAGCTTTAGGTAATCAGAATCCTTCGGGTCTCACAGGCCCATATACTATATTATGTTCTGATATTATTATGTTGCTATTCAACGAGGTCCCATGCCATTTCGTGGGGTGGGTTTGGACGTGCTGTGTGTCTCGGAGACTTGAGGAGTGGGAGGGAGGTGGTGTATGTTGTGGAGAGAATGGCGTGCTCGACGTCGGCGTTCGAAAAACTGTCCCATGGACATTTTACCTTACCCAAGTACCTAGGTAACTATTCGCTCTTCTTCGAGAGATTACTGTGTGCACGACGTTGACGTTGCATTCTACAGCACTTGATAGCGTCTACTTGAGTCGCCGAAGAGGGCTTTCGAGTCAACGAACACGGAAGAACAGCCCTTCGTCACTGACAATGAATCGTTAACCAGATATGACGGATGAATGACCCTCCGAGGTCACCCGTAGTGATGTTCTATTACTTTTGACAAATACCCTCTTGCTATAAGTGTGTGGTGCAGCTATACAAACAACCCCCATCTTACTTGATTCTCCTACAGGTACAAAGATTGCGCGGCGACGATGTCGCGCCTGACTTTGCCCAGCGCCGTCTCGAATTTCTGCTCGAGCTCCTCGCTGCCCATCACCTTGGCCGCCTGGGCGATTTGACGTAGCAGCTCTTCCAGACGTCTGAACAGACGGATCAAGCTGCCTTCGTAGACATCTGTCATTTTGCTGTGGGTCCATGTTAGCATTTGTGTCGAGACCAGCGGGTATCAGGTATTAGCAGGGATGGAGAACTTACCAGATGGTAGCGAAGCTGGCGCCGTTGGTCCAGGCGTACACGACTTCCATCAATTCCTTCTTGAAGGTCTGCACGTACTCCTCTTCGTTCAACGGCACCTTGCTCTCCATGCTGATCTTGGCGATCTTCCTGGCCTGCTGTTGGATGTCCTTGAAAGGCTTGGCCAGCTCGCCCTTGAGGGTAACCTCTTCCTTGGTCTTCTCCTCGAAAATGAAGCAGGACAATGCTGCAGCACAAAGTTCTGGGGTAAGCTCGTTGAAGAAGCGGTTGAAGAGCAACTCGCTCAGCACCAGCTCGTCGCCAGTGCTGATCTCGCAAGCAACACGGGCCTTAAGCTGTACCACGTCGGCGTCGTTAACGAAGTCCAGACGGCGGAGTACACGCTTGCGGTTCTTGAGCTCGTCAAGCTGGAGCACGGAGAGGGCATCTTGAATCTGCTTCTTGAGACCCTTGATCTCGTTGCCGAGTTCGACCTTGGCGGCGTATTGATCGTAAAGTGTAGGCAGCTGCTCAGATTCGTGCATAGGGTGGTTGAGCAATCTGTGTTCGAGCACTTCGATCTTGCGGAGCAACTTCTTAAAGCTCTCGTCTTCGATGTGCATGTTTTCGATAGGGTCGAGGACGGCGATACCATCGGGGAAGCGAACCTTGACCTCTTCCATCTGCTTGCGGACAGCGTTTCTCTGCTCTGCGGTTCGTAGATCCTTGGGAAGGTGGAGGCGAAGGTGTCCGATGGACTCGATGGTGCCGTTCAAAATGGGGACGATCTCCATCTTGCCCTTCTCGCCGTTTGTTGGTGGGCGCACGCCTGGAGGCAATGTGTCTGTAGGCTTGGAGCCTTTTGGTGGTGCAATAGAGTCGCTGGCGACCAGCATCAAGACATCGATCCTGTACTGTTGACTGGCAGGGATGTCTTCCTTCTTCTGACCCTTCTGGGGCTTCTCCTCGAGATAGTTGACCACAACACACCAGCCAAAGTCGTGATCCTGGTACTTGACCTTGACAAGACGACCGCCTTGCAAGAATCTGAGTAGGTATTGCGGGTGTGTGATCACAGCTCTCATGTCCTGTGTGTAGCCAGTGATGTTCTGACGAAGTTCGTAGTACTCCTTGATCTCGGCCTCATCTTGAATGCGCAGGGATGACCGCTTCTGCTCCTTCTCAGCCAACTGCTTCTCAAGACCAGAAACCGAAGCAGCATTCTGGAACTGGAAGAAACAGCGCTCCAGCATGAACTCTGGGCTAATGGCCTCGACACGCATCAAGTTGAGAATCATGTTGTAGCCAAGGTAGAAAGCACTGTTGAGCTTATCCTGCTCACCACGCACAATCTCCTTCGCTGCGCCAGGCTCCATAGCCTCGTCAATCATCATAATCACGATACCACGTTCATCGAGACCTCTGCGACCAGCGCGACCAGACATCTGAATGAACTCGGACGGCGTCACCCATCTCATTCCTGTGCCGTCGAATTTGCGAACGGATGTGAAGACAACAGTCTTGGCGGGCATGTTCAGACCGATAGAGAACGTCTCTGTCGCGAAGAGAACCTTAATCAGTCCCTCCTGGAACAGAATCTCGATGGTTTCCTTGAGAATGGGAAGAAGTCCAGAGTGATGAATACCGATACCTCTGCGCAGAAGCGGCAGAACGTGCTGGATTTGTGGCAGTTCCTTGTCCTCGTCTGATAGCATCTCGATAGCTGAGCTGAAGACCTTTGAGACCATGGCTTTCTCAGACTCGTCGTTGAATGCCAGCTGGCTCATCTGCAAAGCGTTCGTCTCGCACTCACGCTTCGAGAACGAGAAGACGATCACAGGGTTGTAGTTCTTCATCATGATCATCTTCACGATCTTGTAAATGTCGGAAGGACCATCTTGCTTTCCACCCTTGTTTGTCTTCTTGTCTTTGCCTTTGCCTCTACGCTTCGCCATAGGATCTGTGCCGTCATCGCCAGCCTTGGCGCTGACAGCAGACATCGCCTTGTCGAAGTTTTCATCTCTGAAGACACCCTTCTCGTCGACAACCAGGTGGATGCCGTCTGCGCCTGCAGGGAACAAGTAGTGCTGAAGTGGAGTAGGTCGGAAATCGGTGTAGACAACGTGACAGGGCTGGTTGTGTGTTTTCGTGATCCATTCGGCGAATTGCATGGCGTTGGGAATTGTAGCTGACAAGAAGACGTATCGAACCTTATCGGGAAGCAAGATAATGGTCTCTTCCCAGACCACACCTCGTGACTTGTCACGCATGTAGTGGACTTCATCGAACACTACCCATGCGACTTCGCGCATGATCTCAGAGCCGCGGTAAAGCATAGATCGCAGAATCTCAGTCGTCATGACCAAACAGGTCGCAGTCGGGTTGATTGTCACATCTCCTGTCATGAGGCCAACATCACCAAACTCGGCTTGGAATTCACGGTACTTTTGGTTACTCAGCGCCTTGATGGGACTGGTGTAGATGACTCTCTGGTTGTTCCTCAAGCACTGCGCAACCGCATATTCGGCCACCACAGTCTTACCCGCACTGGTGTGTGCGGACACCAGAACACTCTCATTGCGCTCGATTGAGACAATAGAGACCTCCTGGAAAGGATCGAGGGTGAAAGGCCATGTGCGCGCAGGCTTCTCCGGACGCTTGTGCTGGGAGATGGGCACGTAGTCGTAGTCCGGTGGCAAAGAGACCTGATGGCGGACTTGATGTGAGAGCACGACGGCGGTGTCGTCCTTTTGTGCCTGAAGACCTGCCGAAGCAGCAATCTCGCGCGACTGTTGCGTCTCGAACTCATCCGTCACCACCGGCTCTGGCTCATCGTCTTTCCGTTGGCGTTTCTGGTCGCGCGCGTTGTCGTCCTCGGTTTCGGCGACGCCGCCCATCTGCTGGTCCTCGACGGCGACGGTGGATCCATCTTGCGCTGGCTCTGGCGACTTGATGTCGCCATTCAATGAGCGCTTCTTGTTCCTCTTCTCTTTCCTGCCGGGCTTGGCGCCGGTCTCGTTGAAGACGTCAAAGAGTTCGTCCTCCATGGTCAGGTGACCGGTCGGATGGTGTGTTGATGTCGGAAGTGAGCGCTGCAGTGGGCGACCGTACGGATTGCGATCGGCCAGATTGCGCAGGCGTTGGCCAAGATGAGAGCGTTGTTATAAAATCGCGAGTTAAAGATCGAAACGCGGACCGCTCCCGCGATGCAGGCAAGATCGGGCCATGGAAGCGGCGATCCACACTGACGGACACGCACTGCAAAGGACGCCTGGCTGACGGGACGTTGATAATCTCCATTCTCTACACTCTACAGTACACTACACCAAGCTCACGGCCCTCCTCCGCTCTTCACCTGCCTGGGTTCAAATGAATATAGCCTCTGATATAGGCTGCTGTCTCTCTTCAAGCTTGCATCATCGTCATTCGCTAACGTCCACAGTCTTGCTCTGGACATTCGTCAACGCTCGCCATTACAGATGCGAGCACTCTTCAACGCTCCCCATGCCAGATGCGAGCACTCTTCAACGTCTGCCATTACAGCTGTGCTCACTCTTCACCGTTCCCACGTTCCCCACGTAGCCGGCGGTACGCAACCAGCAAGACATCGTTGCCGCCTCATTAGACATCTCATTCTACCACCCAAACCGCCAGACTCGATGTTGCAGTGCAAGATTACGCTGCAGCGTGCTGCTGCTCGTCAAGGAGTATGCCAGATGTAGGCATCGTCGACTTCAAATACATCTTTCTTTCGCTGTTTGATTACTGTCTCTCTCTCTCATCACATTCTCTAATCACTCATCTCTGCTTGTTCACTTGTGTCTTCACTCTCTCAGACACTCATTGTTCTTGTTGTCAACTCACTCAGACATTCTTTGCTACTCACCCAAGACAGTCTTTACTACTACACACAATTCACCATGGCTACCAACTGGGGTCTTCTTCTTGGTCTCATCCTTTCTGTTCTGGCATGCTCGATTGCCGTTGCTTTCCTAGTTGCTTATTGCTACAACCGCTTCATTCGCTCGGCCGAGGAGGTCGAAGAGTTGAACGAGAAACATCTGTCTCTTCCTCGCCCAGCAACAGCGCCTACTGTTCCTGATACACCAATCACTGGCACCGCTATCCAATTCAACTTCTCTCGCCCTGTCTGGACCAGCCGCCTGTCTCTTCCTAAGAGGTTCTCACAGTTCACCATCCCGGAGCACATGGCCGCAGGTGCCATTCCTGAGGACTCAGCTGCTGAAAGCATGACCACACCCGCACGCGCACACTACAGGACTCACTCTGGCTGGACACCCCAGCACAAGAGGAACCAGTCTCGCGCTCTGCACTCTCGCGGTCGCTCCAGGCAGATCGGTGACTTCATCATGCCGCCTGCGTACATCCAGAAGCACCAGAGGAACCGTCCCAGCATGCACTCTCGCACCACCTCAGGCCACACCAGACTTGGCAGCAACTGAGCAATTATTAATGAGCCGGCGTACAATGCCGAGCATGACCAACCACATTCATTACCTTTCTTTACGACTGAATTATTAATATTAATACACCACACATACTCGAAAGCACCGAATAATCATGGTACTTCCACTTTGGTCGACACACCGACCCAGCATATACCAGCCATCCTCAACTGGAACAACGATCAAGGCATCCAACTTGCCCCATCGTGAAGGTGCTCATCGCTCCGGGACATGGTCCCACCACGCCCTCATCAACACAACGATGATGGTGATGGATAAGTGAGTGGAGGGTATTACGTTGAAGGTTGGACTTGCGTAGCTTCGCGCTGAGGGAAGCAGTTGGAGACAATGAACATAATGACCAGGGATATCTTGAGGCGGTCTTGGAGAAAACCCAGACGCGCCAGGGCTTGTGGACTCATCAATGATGAGCAGTCAGTGGGGTGGACATACCATATTGGTATAATGTCAAATAATGCATAGTATAATCAGCAATACGCGATACCTTACACTACATCACATATGATTCTATACTGTACTCTTTCCTACTCAGTGGTAGTGCCATTCTGCCACCATCAACCGCGAATCAGTCAGACTATATTGAGCAGTTCTGTCTACAAATTTACATACATCCCCCATCACCGTGCTGTACGCAGAATTGTGCACAAGAGCTGTAACACTACGATCTCGATCATTCACCGCTCGTCCAAGGTCTTTCAAAGAAAGACATTGATGCGTTGAAATCTGGCCAACCAGCCAGCCAGTCGTCCGAATCTCTCAATGCCGCTCACCAAAACAATACAACATCACCCCCTTTCCCATACCGCCACATCGAAAACAACATCAGAGACTCACGTGGCTGATTGCGACTTCATGTACATTTCATGCAAGATAAGGTACACACCGCAAATCGCCATCAAGCAAGCAAAAGCACTCCATCTCCCCCTGACTCTCCAATTCCTGCAAATCCACCATCCTCACGATTCGGTACCAAACGGTCTTTGTTGCTGCTACTGTGCCCTCATTGGAAACGTTTCGCCTCCCGTGCAACAACAGCCTTGGTAATTTCCGCAGAGCCGGCTGTCCACGTGGGAATGGGATGATCTACACAACTGCCGCCGCGGACGCGATTGCTCGCCTACAACAAATATGTAAACACGGCTGTTTCGCTTTCCTGCATGTTCATGTGCAGAAGTTGCTGCCCTCTGCTCCTAGTCTTTCCGCTGCGTACTATTGTCTGCGTAGAGTCGATAGCGCCTCCCTTCTTGTGCATTATTGGTGGGGCGCGCGAGTGGAACAACGGCCTGGACTTTTGAACCGAAAGCCGACTTCCCTGGGCCGCTTCGATCTCTTATTACAAGCTACCTTTGTTGTGCAGTGTGAAGATTGTGCGGTTATTCACAGACCAAGTTCTGGTTTTATGGGGATTGATGTTATTATCCGCACTCATTACTCTCGAAAGGTTTGTGTAGATGGCATGGCACTCGCAACCCTCCAGCCGGCGTTCATGTCCGGCTCTCTCGACCTTCAAGAGAAAAGATGCACTTCTCTCTCTCTACAACTAATACCACATCCACCTGATGAATCCTACCACATACCCTTCGCCTAGTACAACTCCATGTTCGTATCCTCTCGCATACAGCACAGTACGCTATCCTCGCACAGAGCTAGCCCTTTCAGGCATCTCTTCCAGTTCCGACATCCCCATTTCACAAATTCTCCAAAGGAAAACCTGACTCGCCGCCCGTCCGTCTAGAAGCCGCCCTAGAACAAGCACTATTGACGGACGTGCTTCGGGGGGCGGAAGTAGGTGAAGCAGCTAATGTAGCAGCTACTTTTGGAAAATGTATAGGTTTTGACAAAGCTATTCTTACTTTGCACGGCACGTATCGGTAAGAAGTTAGGGCGGAGTGTGTGTGGTTCTCGCGTATAAAGAAAAAGCGATGAGGATGTTCGATCCGAGGAGCTTGCGGTTAGAGAAAAGGTAACAAAATGAGAGGAAAGTCGTATTCTTTTGTTTTGCATATTTCTCAAGAACCTATTCATACTCCTGTCGAAAACCTCATATCCCGAGGACATCTGATCACTCCTGGCACCCCATATCGACGACCATCACAATACTGCAGACACACCCTTCGAGAAACAGCAAGCATACCAAACAGACCTCCAGCCACCTCACCTCACCTCACCTCACCTCACCTCACCTCACCTCACCAACACCACCAACAAGAAAACAAGCATGCCCACCATCACCGTCCCCTTCGCCTCCTTACCTCACACCCGTATCATCTCGCCCCAAATTACTATCAACCTCCACAGCATCATGCACCTCCACCCAGAGAACGTAGCCTCCGGCCTCGTGCTGATCGCACTGTTGACCTATTTCTACACGGCTTTCAGCAAAATCTTCCAGCCTGGCGGGGTCGACCAGCAGCAGCAGAAGAACGACAAACAGGCTTCCTTGAAGCTTGAGAGTCGAATTTATTACTCTTCGGCGGCTGCTGTTTGAGTTGGTGAGTGAGAGAGAAGAAAATTTGATTGGGTGTTGTGGTGCAGGACACTGTGATTGCTTGCTTGATTGCTGGCATGCTATCTATGCAGCAGAGCAGCCTGATTGTAACCCCATGATGCGCGTTGAGCGGTGATCTGGATCCATCCTGCCAGAGCACCGTCCTTTTCTGCGTACTAGGAGAGGAAGACCTGGCGACCGAAAATTGATCTCGCGATACAAGCATCCAGCTGGGAATGCGGCCGAGTTGGCACGATACGCCACGAAGCAGCGGGAGACTACCCTCCGGTACGACGCCCACAAGAAAGGACTTTGCTTCCCATGCAAAGACGAACCGCAGAGTGGCAAACCGCGATGAAGCTAAGATCTGCTGCACGTCACGAACGACTCTGCATCGCACCTCAATGTTTGCCATGGCCCAACTCTTCCTTCGCCAACAAACCAAACGCCACAATAATCAAACTGCCACCGGCATACGTAGCCAGCGACGGATCAATGCCGAAGAGAAACCAGTCTGCTACGGCTACGAAGAAAACACTCAATCTGCCAGAAGTCAGCACAAGAACGCGAGCTCCAAGCTGAGAAGGACTCACACTGAAACGATCGAGGCGAAGACAGGGCTCGTCCACGTGACAAGTGCGAGGAGGGCTGTCATGGAAACTGGAAGGGTTGTCAGCGTATGGAAGATGGCTTGAAAGCGTTGGGTGATTTACTTGAGCCTGCAGAAACGGAGAGCATGACGTAGGAGAATACGTGCAGACTAGGTAGAACGAAAGGTTCGACTCCAATGAAATGCATGACTATGAGGACGATCCAGAAGAATGAGAAGGTGTATATGCCGGTCAGTGCTGAAGCGGCCAGCGTCAGGTTCAGACTTGAAGATGGGCGGACGGCGTGGGACGGGCATGCCCATTTCTTGAATAGGACTTCGTAAAGGCCAAATGCAACTGCGCCGATTAGGGCGATGATGTTGCCGAATAAGCGAGATGCGCCTACAGCGGGATTCTCATCTGAAGAATGGGCAGTCGTATCCCCGTATGCAATTGTAAAGGTGCCCACGATGGAAAGAGCTACAGCCACAAGGCCTGCCCATCCCACTTTCTGGCGCAAGATTGGTACGCTGAACGCGGCAGCAAAAAATGTGGAGGTATTGTAAATAGCGGTGAGATCACTGGGAGTCGTGAAGACCAGCGAGAGGAACCATGATACGCCGCTCACGGTCAGGACGACGGTGACAATTGCCATCGTGGTTGCCAGGTAATCCAGAGGGCCACCCAAAGAACCAGCGCGCTTAATCACTATGGAAGGGCCACTGACTGCGAAAGCTTCGACGGTCGAGACTGAAGCTCGCAGTTCATTGTTGTAGTCTCTGACCCACAGGGTGTAAGGCACGTCCAATGCCTTGAAGCGGAGGTAAGCCAGATGGAGAAACCAAGGCAAGGCCAGTGAGCTGTGCATGATGTACAAGCTGCAGAACGGCTTCTTCCAGCCCAGCACATCTTCGTAGTATGCTGTCGACTCGGTTTGTGTGACGAGACCAGCTATGGCAATTACCAGTGCAGCGGCTATGAAAGATTTGGGCGCGCCTTTCTGCGCTCCTGCGTTGGGCAGCAGTGAAGGCTGTTCATTGTTGTGGCCAAAGTGTGTGAGCTCGATGTCCTGGCTAGAGCGACCGCTGTCCAGCAGCGGTTCCTGGTGCTCAGAAGGCGGGTCGTGATGATCCATGACGGGTTATATGAGTAGTCTGGGAGTGCTGGTCCCTGAACCTTGACCTAGATGGAGTGTGGATGCGTGGCTTCTGGCCGATGCCGTGGAGGAAGCGTGACGCTTTGTTCACCGTGCCATGATTATGGAGTGGAACCAGCCAAGCAGAAGGAGGAGCAGTGAGATGCCGATATCCTGTAGGCGAGAAGTGAATGGTGTATGGCATCACTTGCTACAAGTTTCAGAGCAAGCAAGACATGACGAGCAGTGTGTATGGGTGTGTGTGTGGCGGGCAGGCAATATATTCAGGTGTCCATGGCGACTGGTAGAAGCACTCACGGCCTTCCATTGTCTTCGTCGGCCATTGGCTGCCGTGGTCTGTGCGCGCGGGATGGCGGCAGAGGTTAACCTTGACTTTCGCCTACTCTCCAGTGTCACCAGGACAAGCTTCCCACAGCGCCACTACACACTAGACTACCACCGACCGACTGACCCTCTGAACGCCGTTCTCCGCCCTTGCGTATACTACCACCACCTCCTCCTCCACCGCGACATCTGCAACACCCACCTCCGCCGCAGCCAGCTGCTTTCCCTGCTGTCGCCATGAGCACAGTGATTCCCAACAATCCGCTGGCTGCTCCGCATCTCTTCCAAGATCCTCGCCTGCAACCTTCCCGCTCTGGTAAGCCAGCACTGCTCCCCGCCCACAACCACAACCACCACCACCACACCGCATTTGCCGCCTTCGGCCTTTGTCTTGCACACCAGGCTAACTCTCATGTCGCAGACGCCCTTCAGCACAACAACATGTCCGGCCGGAAGAGGAAGGCTGACGACGAACTAGACAATGAGCGCATGTCCACCTCGCCCTCACCCTCCCTCCAGAGCCGAGGTCTCCCTTCACAGCGCAACATTAAGCGCACCCGCACACACACTTCTGCAGGCCGCCCTCTGCCTCTTCCTCGCCTTCTTCAGACCCTCTCGGCCGATGAACTCCGCAACCTGGTTCAAAACATCTGCAATGAGCGCCCAGACATCCGCGAGACCATCGTGACAAAAGCACCAAGACCTTCTGTCGACTCCACCCTCTCAGTCCTTGCAAAATACGAACAAGACCTGCGCGACGCATTCCCACTAGGCAATCGTCACACCTCAGACTACGCCTATAACAGGGTCCGTCAAAATTTGCTTCAGCTTATTGAGGCCCTCCGCGACTACACACCCTACTATCTTCCGCCTCAAGAAACCCAGACAGGACTTTCTCTCACATACCTCGACGCCGTCACAAACATGATTCACAGACTTCCGGATTGGGATACATACCAGCATCAGCGACACAAGAACGAGGCGTACGATGAAATCGGAAGGGCATGGGCACTGGTCATTAGGGAAGCCGCGAAAACTGCGGGAGGCTTCAGGCTACAACTCGGAAACTGGGACCAGAAGCTGGTGGAGCACAACCAGAAGAGCGGTGGCCGCATGGGCGAAGCTGTGAGCGAGCTCCAAGCCGCCACCGGCTACATGCAGTCTACTGCAGGCGCCCAGGCGGTCCCGCAGAACCAGCCTCCCAGCGCCATGGACCAGCGTGCCGCAATCCGTCAACAGCTTCTCTCCGGAACTTACGGCGCCCCTGAATTGGGCGTGGGTTACGGGCAGTGGTAGAATCTTCTGCGACGTTCTTGACACCCTTGCGACTCTCATTACGTACTTGGAGTCGGTTTATTTCTTGATATTCCTGCGAGCATGGCGACGGAGTGGCATCACCGGAATTGGCACGGCGTCGACCGATTTTCTTTTTGTCTTTACAATTCTTTTCTGGAGTTTGGGAATGGCTCCGTACGACTGAACTTTCGCCCATAGAGGCTGCCCGCAAGATCAGGGCTCAGCGACGGCAACACATTGATGAAGATGCGAGTTCAATGTTTTTTTTTGGTGCTTGCTGCACGAACAACATAGATTGAGATTGAGCGTCAACGCTCCATATACCCAAATAGGAATGTTTCTTTTGTAGCTACTACTACCACCCTCACTTCACACTCGCACCCACATTCGCATTATAATACTCCCCCAAAACAGCCTGCCTTATCCTCTCATCTGCACCCCGAGCCCTCCACCTCCCCTCCCCCCTCCTCGCCTCAACAACCCTCTTCCCCGTCTCCCCATGCGTCAGCGCCCACAAACTTTTCGTAATCCCCTGCCCCGGATACGCCACAAGTCCCAAACTCCCACTCACAGTCTTACTAACCAAACTCCCCCCTCCCTTCGCCACGCCCTTAATAGCCCCCCATGCTCCCTCTTTCGCCATCCCTTCTGCGGGCTCCCGCGTGAGGTCTCTGAAACCATCGCTGATGCCGAATGCGAAGGACTTTCCTGCGACTACGGCGCCGGATTTCCAGTCTGTGACGTTGCCGTAGGAGGGTACTTCGGAGCCCCAGAGGCGTGGCAGGGAGCGGAAGCCTTCGGCTGTGGCGAGGGGCATGTCGACGAGGACGCCTTTGGTGTAGGAGGAGAAGAATTTGCCGAGGGATTTGCTGGAGGCGAGGGCCATGGAGCCGGCGACGTTGGGGCGAGAGGAGTCTTGTGGTTGCTGGCGGGGGGTTGGGTCGGATGTGGGAGCTGTGGGAGTTGGGTTTGCGTTTTGGATGGTGTCTGAGCTTGATTTTGTTGGTGAAGGCTGGCGACTTTGGGGTCTGCTGTTGCTATTGGTGGAGTTTCTGCTGCCTGGTGCGGCGCTGCGACTGCGACCTTTGCGGTACTCTTCTGCTGGTTTTAGGAAGATACCCGTGCCGCTCTGGACGATGTCGGATGCGGTTCCTATTAATGACGATGTGGTGCCGGTGACTGGATCCCAGCGATGGTTCTCGATGAGAATGGGCTTTGAGCGGTAACTGCGGAGAGAATGATTAGTTCGAGTCGTACATTCTGAATGCGACCATGCAACTCACACTTTCAAGTTCTTCGGATCCAGGCCTTCGTCACGCACCAGGATCTCAGCTGCCAGACGTGAGACCTTTGTCATCTTCTTGTTCACTTTCAAGCTCCACGAAGCCGGCTGATCGGGCAAGAAATCGCACTGCATCTTATCCGTCGGAAGGTGATTCAGGAACGAGAGCACTGCAGCTTGCACGCCATCTTCCTCCTGCATCTGCTGTGCAATCTCAATCGCAGCAGCTTGAGCCGCTTCCTCGTGGCAGAACCGAAGAGCGTCAGCTAAGTTCTTAGCATTCAACAACTTGTGCGGGATAGGTTTGGGCCCTGAGCCAGCAGCAGCCACCATGTCTCCCCAGAAAGGCTGGTCGCCAAAGAACGGAACGATAGCTGTTGGACGCGCGTTGCGAAGACCGCATGCTGTGGTGCCTGCACCGCCGTGGTGCACAACTGCGGAGACGTGTTGGAAAAGCCATTCGTGCGGACAGTCTTCGAGCCAGAAGATGTCTGATCTTGCAGGGCCGTCGAGTCGGCTCCATCCGCGAGAGATGATAGCTCGTAGCCCGCAAGCGCTGACAGCTTCTAAGAGCAGGGCAGACATCTCTACTGCGCTATCTAGCACGATCGATCCAAAGCCGATGTACACTGGAGGAGGCCCGGCATCCAAGAAGTCTTGTAGATCTTTTGGTGGAGTGTAATCAGGCGCGCCACGGAAGAAGAAACCTGAGACGTCGATATGAGCGGGCCAATCTAATGGTTTTGGAATCAAAGCAGGCGACCAGCAGTATGTGTGTGGAATCGACAAGGTCGACGCCAGCATCGGACCCTCAGTATTTGGCACAGGCTCAAGGCCAATGCGGCCTCGCCAGTTGTTGATCACATCGCCAAGGCCTTGCCATGTCATGACTTCGACCATCACGTAGGAGAGATAGTTGGCGAGTTTTGGGTTCTTCGATCCGTTCGTGATATTGGCCAGAGGATGTGGGAAAGATGTCGTTGCCGACCAGGGCATCGTGAACATCAAGTGGAGAGGTATGCTCAATGCTTCTGCGCAGTGAATGTGCGCAAAGCTGGGAGGGTTCGCGATGATGGCGTCTGCGACAAAAGGCTCGTTGGTGACGGGATCTGCTGATATGCAACTGCTCCAGCAGCCTTCGAGCATTTCTTCGATCATCTCGCGCTTGCGGGAAATGTCGCCTGCTCGTAGAGACTTCATGCTAGGCATGAGTCCCGGGTTCTTCACCATGTAGGACATGAGGTCTTCTGGGTCGCCGCCGATGGGGTAGAACTCGAGTCCGGCATCGTGGACAAAGCTCTGGAATTTGGCGTGTGTGGCGAGTCGTACACGGTGACCGCATTTTTGTAAGCCATTGCCTAGAGCGACGAAAGGTTGGACGTCTCCTCTGCTGCCTACCACTTGGATCACGATGTTTAGTCGGAGGGGGAATTGGTCTGCTTTGGCGTAGCGTCTATACTCTGGAGGCGGAAGGGTGGCCTGGTGGTCGTCATCAAGTAGAGGTGCCTTGACGAGTTTCGATAGTGTCCTGCTCAAGCGGGAGTCGAGGTCGATGTCAATCCGACCATCGTCTATGCACATGTTAGTACAGAACCTCCCATAGGGTCGTACCAGAGATGAAGTGAGCTCCGGACCTTTCAATGTGGCATCTTCACAGACTTGGTCGATGACAGCTCTGGCAGCATGCACCTCTTCGTACTGCGGTGGTGCCTGTTCTTGGTAATTCTGAGCTGCCTTGTTGTCCATTGTCGCAAGTTGAAGAGATGAAGTCGATGAGCAGATGTTACATGTAAGCAAGAGAAGTCGATGTACCTATTTAATGGGTACCATGGTCTGGCCCAGCCCTACCAAAGTCTAATCATTGCGCCTCAAGGACTCAAGTTATTTTGAGCATTCTTCGGCATACGAATAACATAACGGCTCTGCTACGTTAGCGCCACGATCTAGGGGCAGTGCAGGCAGCCATAATAGTGCCGTGAAGGCTACTGCGATCGTGAAGGGAGTGTTGAAGCGTGAACAAGTCCGACTTTCGCCCAAGGATTTAATGCGAGCTCCACTCTCGCATTCTCGATGCGATTGGCTCGGGGGTTTGCTCCCGAATCCGAGCTTGCCCTCGGGAATGAATGCGAGATCACAAACGAGAGCGAGGATTCTTTGATGTCAACGACACGAAAGTGATTGATTGGCCTCATCTAGCCCATGACTTTGAAACAACCACAACAAGAAGCCCCAGACAGCGAGAGCTAGTGTTTGGTTCTCTGTCAGCATAAGATACATCTAGGAGGAGGAGGTAGGGCAAACCAAGGGCCTCCTGGAACCTTGACGATTTCCTCCGCCCCCACAATGTCTCAATACGCCAAATACTGTACGCGTATTAATCCATGATGAGCCTTGACGTGTAGGGCTGACTCTGCCACTGGTGGTACCGCCCTCTTCCCCAGTTACGCCGTGAGACGCCGCACTTTGCTGTCTTCCCGACATACGTCGTATCGATGCCCAAGTCCGACTAACCCGAACGCTCCATGTGGTGACCAACATGCCGGATGAAAGAGAGAAGCGACAGCGACGGTCTCACGTCAAATCGCGAGCTGGATGTGTTGCATGCAAACGGCTGCATAGAAAGGTGCATCATCAATTGGAAATTAAGTAACTTTTGGACTTACTAACGGCTCGCAGTGCGATGAAGCTCGTCCAAAATGCGGTGCATGCACGCGTCTCGATACCGAATGTTTGTATCTCATCGCAGAGAAAAGGCGGTCTCGTACTCGTAAAACAGCCTCAGAAGCGCCCTCTGTTGATGTTATAGAAGTTGCTACACCCGCAAGTCAAGGCATATCACCAAGTCAATGCACAACAGACTCGCAATCTGCAATTGAGACCAACACATCCAACACAGCCTTAGATCTGGAGCTTATGGCTGACGCCTTTTTGGACGATACGGACGACCTACTTCCTAATAATGTGGATGCGCGGGACTTCATGTTC
This sequence comes from Cladosporium sp. SL-16, assembly GCA_002921095.1. NCBI lineage: Eukaryota > Fungi > Ascomycota > Dothideomycetes > Cladosporiales > Cladosporiaceae > Cladosporium > Cladosporium sp. SL-16. Next base: position 122,823 of record PEGC01000013.1, read on the forward strand.
AAAATGGCCCAATTGGCTACCACGAAATCATATCTCATGCATGAGGTGCTGGCGGTCTCCGGTCTTCGTCGATTCTCAAAGGATAAAGCCAGACGGGAACTCATGACGAGAGCACTGTATCATCAATCTGAAGCACTGCGCTTGGTGCAATTCCCGCTGGAATCGGTCTCCGAAGACGATTGTTTGGCATTGCTCTTCTTCACCAGTCACGCTGCATTGTGTGGCCTTGCCGAGCCTGCTTTCTGTGACATACACGACGAGTCATTTGATCCAATCGGAAAATGCCTCCACTCCTTTCAGCTCTCCCGGGGCATTACAACACTTATCATGCCTCATTGGGAAGTGCTGCGTCAGACATGGGCATGGCGAGCGATTGAAAGCCAAATCGAAGCTGGGAGTGATTTGACGCCGCACGCACAATCGATACCAGGTTACACACATTCGCGCTGCCTAGCGTTTGGCCTTGAGCGTGAAACAGACCGACAAGCATGCCTGAAAGCACTCGAGTTCACTCTCGGGGCAATATCGTTGATACAGCAACGTGAAGACGTGAGCATGAGCAGGCGTCTGGTCTCATCTTGGCCGATGGAAACGGGGATCACATTCCATGAGTTGTTGTTAAATCGCCGTCCGGTATCACTGGTTATTATTGCGTACTACGCTGTGCTTCTAAAGATTGGTGCTGGACTGTGGTGGGTCGGCAGATTGCCAGAAGCTTTGATCGAGCAGGTCACTGTATCACTAGGCGAGGAATGGGCAGATTTTATAAGCTGGCCAAGATCAGTGATTGAAGGAAACGCCAGCATACCTGCAGCATCGTCGGAAACTACAGGCCGAACAGTATGAACAGACAATTACTGTCCGCCCTCTCAAAGCTTCTCCGAAGCAGAACCACTTTGGTGGCCAGAGAAGAATGAAACATGCACACCACTAGCGTGGAGGGCTCAAGCTCAGCCAAGATTTGGCGTACTCATCTACGCGACAAATACGCGTATTTGAAGCTTCGGCATTCGAATGAACCACATCAGTCTAGTACGCCAGGGGTTTCTTCAGCCGTTTCAGACAAATTTGTCCCAGCCAGAGCGTGGCGATGCATGATCCTGGTTACGCTGTATCCGACAGCTAAATTCATACAAGTGCAGGAGATAAGGCCTACTTCACCTGTTGCTTACCCGCACATGTATATATAATGGATCCGCTCGTGCATAGACACGTCGTTGAATCGAAGACATCCGACATCGCCTTGCTCAACTGCCCAACTTCTATTGCACATCGCTCGACTACAGAGTTCGCACTCTCCGGACACGGTTTATCTTTCATCAGCGCTGGAAGCAACCCGAGCGAAGCCTATCATCGACACTGACTATGGCTGTCCTCCAGCCTTACAAAGGCGACTACTACCTTTGGCATTACCTCCCATCGGTACCTGCAGCTTGCGAAGCGGAGACTTCGAAATACGCTGCGGGATACGCTGGTGGAATACGCCGAACACGCTCAAGTTGATGATACGCGTATCTGCGCAAATACGCGTATCTGAACCTGGTCATAGAAGCAGGTACGACGCATTGTAGAACGAAAATAGGTAACAGATTAGCGTCACTCCTTGTAATTACACAATCATGGTCCATGTGCACGTTTCGTTGGCCAAGATCCACTACAATGGTAGATTGTTCGCTCGCGAGCAGTGGTCAACTGGTACATAAGGTCGTTTAGCCACTCTGGTTGTCGACTCGCTTTTGTACACAATCCATCATCATCAGCTATCGACTTCTACAATCATGCAACCTTCCACCTGGACTCTACCCTATTGGGCCATAGCGACTTCGCTCATCAGCTGAAGCAATGCGGCCATGGTGAACGACTCTGCTTGCGTCTCTTCGACGTTCACCTTTCCAGAGATCCTAGGCGCAAAGCTCATCGATGTCGCCGCGAATGAAGTGCACAACTACTCAACGTCTTCGATCCTCCCCGGCACCGACATCCCCGCCTCAGGACCCATCGAATTCTGCAACGCCACCGTCACATACACCCATCCTGGCTGGAACGACACCATCAACGTTTCCCTCTGGCTCCCGCTCGAACGCTGGAACGGGCGCCTCTTGGGCGTCGGCGGAGGAGGCTTCGCGGCCTCTTTCGGGTACGTGTACCAGACTGCCGCAGTCGACAGGGGTTTCGTTGCCGTTGCGACAGACTCTGGCCATGCATCCGGGCAAGCAGCTGCTACAGACCCAGGTCCATGGGCCCTACAAAGCCCCAGCAACCTCACTCTCCCGCTAATTGAAGATTTCGCCTCGCGGACTCTGGGCGAACTCAGCACGATCGCGAAGCACGCGACGAGAGACTATTTCGGCAGCGGACCTTCGTACTCGTACGTCACTGGGTGCTCCGGCGGCGGACGACAGGGCCTCGAGCTGGCGCAAACGTTCGCGGAAGCCTTCGATGGCATTCTAGCTGCGGCGCTGGCCATCTACTTTGATACTTTCTTGGTGTCGCAGTATTGGCCTACGCTGTTGATGAAGCAAGAAAACATCTCTGTAGCTCAGTGTGAAGTCCAGGCCTTCACGAAAGCTGCTATTGAGCGATGCGATAGGCTGGATGGCTTGGAGGATGGTATTATCTCTCACCCGGCTTATTGCGAGTTCGATACCCATGCTTTGGTCGGGAGGAACTTCTCCTGTGACGGCGAGCAGCGCACATATACAGAAGCTGGCGCAAAGGTCGTCGAAGCCGCTTGGTCTGGCTTCAGAAGTTCCGAAATCTCCTGGCCGGGTGTCGAGATCGGTGGCGATCTCACAGAATCCGTCATCGTCACCGAGTGCGCTGGGAGTGACCCTTCGTGTTTTGCTTCCAAGCTCTGGACAGGCATGCTGGCGAACTTCGTCGTAGCGGATCCCGACTTCGACCCTTCGACTTTGTCAACCGAGGAGTTTGCCCACCTTCTCGCCAGATCCGTAGCCATGTGGCGTTCGAAACTAGGCTCTGTGAATCCCCATCTCCACCGTTTCCAAGAAGCCGGCGGCAAGCTGATCACCTGGCATGGCACAGCCGATCCGACCATCCCGCCCAAAGGCTCCGAGAAGTATTACCACGACGTTCTGGCGCACAACGACGACGTGTCGGACTTCTTCCGCCACTTCGAGGCGCCTGGTGTTGGACATTGCAGTGGTGGTCCAGGTCCTTTGCCCAACGCTGCGCTCGAACAGCTCATGGCGTGGGTTGAGAATAAGACTGCTCCTGCTATACTGGAAGCTTCATCGGTCAGGACGGGTCTGCATAGACCGCTTTGCCCGTACCCATCGCGACAAGTTCACCTGGGTGGAAATGCCAATGAGACGAGATCTTTTGCATGTGTGCCGAGAGCATAGATCCGAGTGCTTTGGATACGGTTTCTTTCAACCGTGGCGCATGTGTACCGAGATCGTAGATTTTGAGTGCTTTTGATGGGATTTTCTTCGTCCTCCTGCATTTGTCTGGCGTGCAATTCTGGCTCATACAAAGCTGCCAGGCTACGAGCGTTATTGGTCAGCAACATTATATGAACCATATACGCACTTCTCGCTGAATACAATCTGTACAATCAGCCGTTCACCAAACAATCCTTGTCTGTCGCTGCAAGCTGATGTTGTTGACGTCCTCGCGCTTAACGCGAAGTCAAGCCCGACCCAGAACGCGAAGCAACCCGAGCTTCTCGCAATCGACAAGCAACACCGTACCAAGTACGCGATAGGCAGCGCTCAGCCTCAACATATACACGCTTCTCTCTTCGTCTTATCTATATGTAGTCAACGGGAATGCCTGCATCTAGAGGGCAAATCGACTCGGACATATTCCATGAATCACTACCTTACCGCGAACTTCCCAGATCACAACATCTTCACGCCTGCCAACTACATTAACCCGGTGACCACACATTAAAAACCACACGGGCACTCGACAACAAAGATGCAGCTCCTATCATCCATCCTCTCCTTCGACGGAACCTGGAAATACCGCGTCCACATCACGCAAATCGCCCTCATCGTCCTCGCAATCATCCTCTCCATCGGCCGCGTCACAATTCGTAACCCACCAGCTACAAGAGCAAACACCGTCGCCATCACCATGGTTCGTATCCTCCATTCCCAGAAATCAATCCATGACACACACGAAAAACCTAAAGCGCAAATCTAACAACACAAAACAACAGGGCATAAAATCCCTAATCGTCATCGCCTACCAACTCCTGACCGAACACCACGCCCGCTTCCGCAAATGGGCCAGTACGAAAGCGAACGCCATTCTCAACAGCGTGGAAGTTGTGTTCTGGCTTGCTGTGCTGATCGTCACTGGTATGGGAGTTGGGAGGGCGAGCGGTGCTGCGGCGGCGCTGAGCGCGTTGACGTTGATTCTTGCGATTGTGTTGGAGTAAGTTTGACGGTCCTGAGGAGGATACTACCTGGCTTGGGTTGTTTGGGTGAGGGTTGAGTTGCTGACGTGTTGATCGTACAGGTTCTTGAGTATTTGGATGGCGGGATGCTCGGTTAAGGTGCATCGACGGGCGAAGGCGAGTGCTAGGTATGGTGGGAGTGCTGCTGCGCCGACGTATGTGCAGAGCAGGCCGAAGAGTCATCCGTACCCGCCGCCTGCTATGCAGGAGAGGGGGTATAGAGCTTGAGAGTTGATGTATTGGGTCTTTCGTTGGCTAGAGAAGGTCTGTGGATAGAAGGGTATGGCAAAGGTAGAGGAACCGAAGGCTTGCATGGGATAGCGGGTTGCTATAGATCATAGTGAGTTCACCTTTATTCGGGGTATTTGCTTTGGACACATTGCATATCACGCCGACCATCGATGTTTTGTGATTAGGTCTCGATATCTCAGTGGCTGTTTTACCAGGCTCTCACCAGTTCGGCCAATGATGTGGTACAATCTACACTTGACGTTGACGTGAGATGCGACCGCGTGTTGTTCAAAGACTCACTGTAACATCCGTCTGCACACTAATCATGTAGCAGTATCACGCCGGAAGTCGGATACAAGTAGCAAGCAGACCAAGCGACGTACGTTCCACGCTGACACCATTGGTAGCGCTCGTGGAAGTCAGGTAAAGACGTGAGGTTCGCACCGTCGATAGTCGGAACTGAAAGTGCAGTAGCCGCTCTCACCGCACCCTGTACGACTCCCACGTGCGTGCGCACTCAAAGTTGGAAGAAGACCAGGCGTAGTTTAAGCGGCTTGTCCGTGCAACGCAAGCAAAAAAGTCTGTTGCGCTGTCCATAGCACAGAGTGACCGCCTCGCCGTACCGTGTACGTGCTGCAGCTGGCAAGCAGGGTTGCGTTTGCATTTGCATTTGCGTGCTCGTGTTGTTGAGGGAACGGCAATATGACCATCCTGGCCGGGCGGACCGCGTTAGCCGAACACAGACAGGTGAGTAGTGCCCTGTATGTACCTCGAGCCTTCGGAAGAGCTGGCGGTCGGATAATTACATCCATTGACGACGCATGCATGCATCCGGGGGACAATTAATTCTCTTGCGTTTGCAGGCTTGCAGAAGAGGGAGGTCGGGAAGTTGGTCGGGCGGGCGGCAAGGGTTTGGCTAAGGAGAAGGGGAGGTGAAGTGAGGCTGGACAGCAACAATAATCCTAGCGTCGATCTCGATCATCGCGCCACGTGCTTCGGCGGTCCAGGGTTGGTGTGCCATGCGACGAGTCTAGTAGTGTGGTATTTGCGCTGCATCAAAGATTGCGCATGTACGACGACGGGGATGAGCGCGCGCCCCAAACATGGCTATCTATCGCAGGGGAGTTGGGACTCAGCTATATTGCTCACGAAGATTTAGTCATGCTTGCTGCATGGGTGAACCACCTCCACCGGGTGGAGGGTGGCGGCGGAGGGGATCGGCGGCTTGCTAGGTGATGCCTGTCGATACGACGATACCCAGCGGGTCGTTTTTGCAGACGCGGTCATCTGTGCTGCCTCGTAAATTGCTTGCGGAGCTGACACCGACTTTGTTGTTGTGTGTATGTGCAACTCGAGTCACGGGCGGCGGGTGTAGCATACAACATGCAAACGCCCTACTGCTGTGTTGTATTGCGCAGCGACCCGATATTGAGGCCGAGACGCGGGTGGTAGTGAGAGGGCAAGATGCAGACGAGTTGATCTTATGTTATATATGTGCGTCTCGCATCAGCACAAGTGTGGCTGCGTCATCGTCGTCGTGAGGGTGCATGCATGTGTATATGTAGTAACACAGATACATGTAGTGAGGCGAGGTTGCTGTGGTGTTGTAGTAAGCAGGCATAACATGTTCCTCAGCCAGCCAGCCAGCTCAGCCAGCACAACGACACAAGACAAGACAAGGAGAGACATGGGAGGCATGGCATCGAGGCATCGAGGATTCCCTGGAGAGTACAGCAGTGTAGAGAGACTAGCGCAAGATGGACATGACAGGACATAAGTAATACATGCAGGAGCGTTGAGCAGCCGAAATTGAACGGGGTGATGGCATGTACAGCCCTGGAGCAGTATCAAGGTCAACCTAGAAGGCAACGGTTCAGCCGCGTAGGTTTGAGACGTTGTGATCGTGCGGCACGCGTGGGAGATAGGGCACTGATTATTGCAGTGATGCAATTCTTCGCGCGAAGACATACGGACATATATACTACTAAGATGCAGACTACTGCGCTGCTCGCTGAAACACGGCTTGGGATGGGTTGGCAGATCAGCGGACGCGCAGTAGCAACAGTGATACCACTACACATATGCATGCCAGCTGGCAGCAGGGCGGTAATACGAGGCGAGCCAGTGGATACATGTTATTATTCTGCACTGTCCAGTGCATCGGTCGGTCGGTCGGTCGGTCGGTCGGTCGGCATGGATGCACGCTGCTTGGCGATAACGATGCTGAATGTCTGAGATGTTGCCGATGCCGAGAGAGGAGATAGACCATGGGACGGACGTACAGTAGGCCAAGGCAGAAGGATGCGTTGTTACAAGCCTGCTCCCTGCTCGCTTTCTTCATGCATGCAAATCGGTACCTACCGCCGCGGTGCTCTCAACCCCCGGAGATCTGTCGGTCGGGTCGGGAGAGGGTGTTGTTTCATTGGTAAGGCGCGCCAGGTCTTTGGCTTTTGTTTTGGTGGTAGTGTGTCGGTGGTGTGTCGCTGATGGGCTTCCTTTTCCATGGCTCGCTGTGCTGCACGGCGGCCGCTATACTCGCGCTATCAGTTCTCATCCCATGCCATCCCATGCATCAGCGGCATCATAACCGCACATTCTCGGGTCGGAACAGCAGATTCTTCTGTCGCCCTGGCCCGGGTCGACTCGCCCTGCAAGGTTTGTTTCTCTCACTACTTGGCCTGGCCTGCGTCGCCTGCTAGAGAGCCTCTTCCAGGTCTTGCGCGGCCGTGAGACATTCCCGCGCCCCTGACTATTGCGCGCACGCATCGCAAGGGAGCACCGAGCGCCGCCCATCTAACACCTGCGCTCCAGCTGGAACATCCGTCCGAGCCCTCGCGCGCCTTACCTTGCGTTGCATGATCCATCATCTCTGCGCTGCCTACAGTCCCATCTCACACTGCGCTGCACGGAGGACTGCTGAGGTGACGTGGTGGCAGAGCCCGCGCTCTCTCTCTTTCTGTCTCGCCTTCCATCCTTCTTCCCTGCCCCTCCCTCTGTTTGGCCCTGCACACTACTTCTCTTTACACGCCTTTCTTGCCACCATCGCCAGACCACCACTTCCGATCTCTCCCTTTCCATCTGTCTTTCCTACTCTCACCCACAGCTCCTTTCGCTTCCGAACACTGCTTCAAACCACAGCGCATAATCTGTGCCATCCACTCATTTCATCTTTCGCTCTTTCTTTGTGCTCGACTTCACCTCCGGTTACGACGGCTTACCGGACGCTTTCCGACACTAAACCTCCATACCACAACACTTCCACTCACTCCGACCCCGGCGTACAGGTATGCTCAGAATATTCCTTTTCCCGCTTCTCGAATCACACTGTGCTAGCATCGTGGCATTCGCTCCACCCCAGCACGCTCCATGCGGCTTGCCGTTTGCCCATCCATATGCTGTACCCGTGTGACCAACGTGTGACTTCGGCGCTTCTCACTAACTGTAACCCGTCAGGCCTTTGATTCACAACCTCCTCTTTGGGCGGCTCTCTGCATTCCAACGTGTTTCTTTGATCGCGCTCCCCGGACAAGGTCTCGCCTTCCTTTCGAAACACTCCTTGCTTGTGCAGGAAGTCCTTTCTGTGTGCAAGTTGCAGGAAGTAATCAGCTTTGCGACGCCGTTGCCGTGAAGGACAACAACAACACCTGCTCGTGAACGCACATCGTGCCTCTTCACTGACAAACATGGCGCCCGCTGCCAACACAAATAGCTTGCCGAACCGTGAAAAGGCACCTGCTGCCTCGCACACGCGACACGCCAGCACATCCATGGAGGGTCAGAGTCGCGTAGCAGCGGCTAGAAGCAGAACAGGCTCGAATGCTTGTGAATGGGGCCACGTCACCAACCCAATACAGCAACCACAGTTCGACGCAAGCAATACCTCTACCAACCAGAAATCCCCCGGAACATCCACAATGAACGCCATATCGCAGCAAAACGTCGACGCGGAAATCGAGAGACATCTACTATCCAGCGGGCCGCGAGGAGCAGAGATACTCCCGGCTTACCGCAATGCGTCAGAACATCCACCTATCACACCCGACTCGCTCACCGAGCTGGACATGCCACGGATAATCAACAACCCGAAACTTCGCCATGACGTGAACTTTGACCGCGAATTGCACTTCCGACCAAACCTGGACGGAGCACGAGGGAAAGAGAAGATCAAGTCAGCCAACGACTACTGGAAGGCATTGGAGGCCGAGCTCTACATGCTAGATCTTTCACAAAGAGCGAGGGCACAACCTGACGGGACAGTCAGTCCAGGTTACTGGGAGAGCCTCATGCGGGCGAGCAGAAAGCGACTGCCCAGTGTTTTCAAAGTGGTGCGCGACATCCTGGTCACACTAGTACCGGATCAAGACCAGGCCAAAATTACGGAGCGACTGGACGTTGATCTGCTTATCCAGCAAATCAACAATGGAGTGTGCGATCTTGTGGACCTTGCAAACTGGCTGGGAATTGTCTTGAAGAACCACTGTGCGCCAATGAGGGATGCGCTCGTGGACAAGATGCGTAAGAGCATCACCAAGGGTGCGCAGCAGGCGGATCAGAAGGTCATGGTCAGCGGACTGCGACAGTTGCTCAATCTGCTGGAAGCGATGAAGCTGGATGTTGCAAACCACCAGATCAGGCACATGCGCCCGCTTTTGATAGCCGACACAGTCAACTTTCAGAAGCGGTACAACGACCACCGCATCGGCCTCGGCAAGCTTAACCCAGACGTCTCACGATTATGGCTGGAGCAGGAATACGACACTCTTAGTCTGATGGGAGAAGAACCGCTCACCTACCTGGACGCCCTGACACACTCCATCCTGCGCGACTTGCTCTTCTGCTCAAGCACTACCAGTCTCACGTCTACCTTCTACCTAGATCTCGACCGTCTACGCGGAATTCGTGTCGACATGCACAACGTCATCTGCCACAAGATCTGCGGCGATGTTCTTGTGCATCTGCTTGCTCCTGGAATCTCGAGGCATGAAACGTCCAAAGCGTTGACCGCCCTACGTACCTCACTCACGGCAATTGTCGGAACCCAAGGCCTTTGGGTTGAACAAGTTGGGAATATTGCCGTGGAGATCGTGCGCCTTGCCCTTACACTTGAAGGCCGCACACATCCATACGACGCAGATCTGATTAGACTGGCTGAGAACAAACTTCAGGAGGACCTTGAAGCCACTTCCGCAGCTTTCTGCGTGCATGCACAGGACATGCTTGATCGCCTTCTTCCGAAGACGAAAGACTGCGTCAACACACACTGCAGACTCCCCGCAATCGAACTGCAGGATGCACTTGTACCGCCATTGCCTGCTTCAACCAATCACTCATTCGGCATGGGCGCTATTTGTGAGCCTATCGCAGCGGCAAAATCTTCAGACCCTGACATTGATCTCGTGCGTCGCTTTTCACATGTCATTGTGCTTCACTGGCAAGTTTGGGCCGATCTGGTCTACCTTGTTGAGCCGGAGCCGGAATACGGGCTCAACTCACCTTCACCCTCGGCCTCTCCAGAACCCGTCACTCGCGCGATTTTCGATCCCGGTCACAAGTTCATTCCCAAGGCCGTGACCATGGACCCTGAGGATAACGGCATGCCTACTCCCGCGCCATCTCCAGAGGCAGACTCTGATCTGAACGAAGGCGATCAGCTGGACTCATTCGAAAATACGATGCAATCCTTTTCTTCCGAAGACCCAAGCGCTCGTTAGTCTGACCATCACCATTTCACCGACATACGTCACATTACAACAGCCCTTTGGCGGCAACATGCACGCAACACTCATGTTTGCACATAGCCTGCCTCATATCCGAAGGCCTTTCTCACCAGGCCCTCACTACATCCTACGGCCCTAATCGGACACCACCACCAACCACGGCCTCCACACCAACCATCTCCTTTCCTGTCATTGGTATTAGCATCGGCGTTCCTGTACCCACACTCTCGGCATCTGGATACTTGGGCCTGCTCAGCAACCTTCCACACTCTATTGGATCTGGCATGCTTGCTTGCTGTGTTTTTTTCCTGCATTTCCTTTTTAGGTTGGGATTTGTCGACTTTTCATTGTGTCACCAGTACATGATACCCCTTACTATCCGACTCTGTTGGTGTTTTTCTGCGATTTCCTGCTGCTCTGCAGGCAGGTTTCTTTTGGCGTCTGCTAAACTGGTTTTTTCTTTAAATGTCATCATTGTTGGGAGAGAGCACAGGAAGCTGTACATATTCTAGGATTTGTTTTTTTGTTCTGTTTTGGTCTTGGATGGAATATGGGTTTTCGGGGTTGGGTTCAAGGCTGGCTTAATGCCGTACTACGCCTTTGGTAATTATTTTCGGAGAGGAGGGCAATGGGCATGGGATGGGATGTTGTGTTTCATTGGATCATCGGGTAGCTTTTTGGCCTTGTTTCTTCGTGCCTTTTGCATGCTATTGGTGCGCTTGAACAGGATTGGATTTTGTTTTGATAGAGAGAAATCGATTGAGGTTGTTTCTCCATTCAGCTACATGTGAATGTTTCTTTCGATTGAGGGTTGAGGCTTAAATTTGATGTTGCGGTTGCTTTTCTTCTCTCTCTAGTTCATCAGTCTATCCATCCGTCTACTTGAGTATTTCATCGCGAGTAAGAACACTGTGAGCTCTTCTCTGTTGTGACTTCATCGTCAAGTCCCTGCATCCCTACCAATCAGGTAGGTCCATGTTTTGCTCATGTGCTGGTAGCCGCAGCTTACATGTACTGTACACATGTATGCACAGCCAAGGCCAAGGAATCCTTTCAGCGCCAGCGCCGCATCCTTCCTAAAGCGGCAATCACTCACAGCATATCTTTGGCATTTCAACTACGATGTGCGGCCCTTGGTATCATGCGGCTGAGGAGGCTGGATGGTGGGTATGTCCACTGCCACTGATGTCTAGATGGTGTATAAAGTGCAGCAGTCCTGCTCATTGTTTTGCGAATTTGGTCTGTATACATCATCATACCTTTGATCAAGATACACACTCACCATCGAAGGCTAGTCACCTACAACATTGGCATCTACACATACATCACACATAAATCACCTCTGGCTATCTCAACTCCAACCATGAAGCTCCACGCCATCGCCTACGCCACCTTCCTCGCCACCACAGCCTTCGCCCAGAACAGTACCTCCTCACCGCCTTCCAGTTCCCCGACGATCGAGTGCGTCAACGGCCTAAAGTTGTTCGTCTCCCGCGGCACAAGCGAACCCCAAGGCGCGGGAGAAACGGGCAAAGTCGTCGAAGCAATCGCGAGACGAATCAACGGCTCTGACTATGAAGCGAATCCCTATCCTGCTTCCGGGGACAATCCGAACTATTTCATCTCGGTCGCTAATGGAACGGCGGGTTTGAAGCGGCTTGTTGGAGAGTATGCTGAGAAGTGTCCGGGAAGAAAGATGGCGTTGTTCGGGTACTCGCAGGTAATCCTTACCTCATATTTTCGAGTGGAATACATACTGAGCTTGATGTGGTAGGGCGCGCAAGTCACCAGCAACATACTATGTGGCATGCCAGCGGTCTGGGCTCTGTACGGCGGAGTCGACCCAACTCAACTAGATGAGCTGCAAGCGTTCTCAAGCCCACTAGCACGAAACATCACCAGGGACGGTACGTGCCTGACCAGCGCCAAATACAAGCTTCCATTCACTGACACGCCTTTTTCTGCCCAGTCGTCGCCATCGTCCTCTTTGGCGACACAACACACCGATCAGAGTCGGCCTACAACAGAGGCGACTCGACCGGCAGCGGCATATTCTGGCGAGCAAATTCGGATGTCTGCGAGAGCTACGGTGATCGCATACGGTCGTACTGTACTGCCGGTGATCCTTTTTGCGATGTTGGACCGAATCTCAATGCGACTGCGCATTTGACGTATGTTGCGGATTATGGTGGAGAGGTGATTGACTACGTTGTCGGACAGTACGAGAACGGCGGCGAAGAAGGAACTGAGAGTGACGCGGTTGCCGATGAAGAAGTGGGTGATAGTGTCGCGGCACAGGAGAGTGGTGGGACTTGGTCGTGGTCGATCTCGGGCGTTGCTGTTGTGGCATCGTTGCTGGCGTTCGGTATGCTTTGAAGACCTCGCGGAGAAATCTTGACATCTAAGCATGTTAAATTGAGCGACAACAGCTCGTTATAGGGCAAGCATCCTGATCATGTAAATGCCGGGCCTGGTCAAGGCTATATATGTATTGAACGCTAAGGTTCAGAATAGAACGTTTAGGGTTTAGGGTTTGGGAACCGAAGTCCCGCCTATACTATTAGGCGTTTCATCTTGATCAAGTCTTCGACGTTGACCGCTGTGATACGTGGTGCGGAGAATGCCCTGTCTAGGTTGTAAGTCATCGCGCTGAGGGCTCCTTAGGTCGATGCGACCAAAGGAGGGCCCTAAGACAACTGCGTTTCGACGCTCCGAATGCTTCGACTGTGCTCGTTCAGGGTGAGGAGGCTTATATAGACTGCCATTCGCTTTTGATTTCGGCTCTCGAAGTGTTGGTCATCTCTCTCTCATTCGCTATCGTCATAGTCTGCTGGCCAGGCTCCTTTCACTTCCAAAAAACGCATCTATTCTACTATTAAGCAACAGCTCAACTTCAACTCAGTGAACATGAAGACCACACTGCTCACCTTCGCTTCTGCCCTCGCTTTCTCCCAGGCCGTCTTCGCCGAGGACGACTACTACCGACAGTTCGGCAATGCCTTCTCAACTGGCCCAGTGGCTACCAACTCGTTCATCCGCGAGTCCAACACCACTCTGGTCCTGCCGGAAGTGAACAAGCCGCAGACTGGCAACCTCGCTCTTTGGGCAGGCATGGGAACGAGTGGTGGTCATCTCATTCAGGCTCTGGCTATCTCGGTGGCCGATGGCAGGTAAGAAGGAGCAGTGTCGTGATCTGTAATTGGGCAGCGTGCTGATAGTTATCGCAGTGGTGGCTGCCCTGCCGAGGCGGGCAAGTGGTGCATTGTTGCTAGCACTCTTGAAGGTTGGTCCAATGGATTGTGTTGTGCCTGAAAAGACTCACGTTGACATTAAACCAGGCGATCAACAGATGGGTGATGCTGTTGCTGCCGGTGCGGGTTCTCAAGTCACGATGAACTGTAGGTCTTGCATAACTGCTCTGTCAAAGCCTACCTAACGAATATGCTCGTAGACAAGTACAATGACTCCAACAAGAAATACGACCAGACCGTGTCGCTCGAAGGCAAGGTCGTCTCTAGACTTTCGTCTGGTAAGTTCTCCGTCACCACCCATGGTTTCCCCAACACAGCTGACACCTTTCGCAGACTCCGGCGTTGCTCAAGGCTGGGGAACCGCCGCTGAGTGCCAGGCTGCCGCCTGTGGCACCTACGCCGCGCACGAGTACATCAACACCAAGATCGTCATGGATGTTGCTGACCCCAACTACGCCAACACCAAGGGTACGACAGGCGCCTCCGGCGACTTGGTGACAGCGGATGGTGGCAAGACCTGGACTGTTGACAGTATCAAGATTGAGGGCAGTGTCTTTGTATAGTTGAACTGCTGCGAATAAACGGAAACGTTCAAACCCTCTCTCCCAGTCTCGCGTAGATCTGCATAGAACTCATGATGCAACTGCTTTCTGCAGGGATGTCTCGAGGTCAAAGTCGCCCGTGAGGTCATCTGTCCGAAAAGCGTATTGGAAGTTGTCCCATAGTGTGTACTGGAGATCGAACTGCAGAGATGGCACGTGGCGCTCAAGATATCCATCGCGTGTGTGCGCAAACCTAGGTGTAGTGTTCTCATGATCGCTGCTCTCTGGGACCGGGCTCAGCTTTTGTTCCACAGTCGCCCAAGTATCCCACAGCCACGCCACAAGAGCTTCGGGATCATTTTGTTGATGGAGTCTTGCCATATGTGCTAATCGCATCACTTCTAGTGATTTTCGGCCCGAGTTCATCACGATCTGCACAAAAAGCAGGGCCTTGTCACTCGTGTCGGGATCGGGTGGACTGGAAACGCCCTGTGAGGTAGTGCTGGGCAGCTTCAAGTCCATGAGTTGCCATATGTCGCTTTCAAACGTCGAGTGGTTCAGCTCTTCATAGACAGCATGCATCATGCTGAGCTGCTGGAAACTTTCTCCCCGACCTCGCAGATCCTGGAACCACTCGGGAGCTTCCAGACCCATGTAGTTGAATGAGTTGACGTCCGGCACGCAGTAAATCATGAATTTGAACCTGGCGACGCTGTCCAGTCTAGCGGTCGACCCGAGCCAATCCAAGCAAGAGACATGATGAAACAGCTCGCCATAGATCGTCCAGGCGAATAGAGCCAACTCGGCGTCCTCGCATACAGTCAAATGGCTTTCGCCCTCGCCTTGAGATGCTGGTCCGCATGTAACGTCAAAGCGTTTGCCCAGTGGCATGACAGTGTTTTTCTTCCACGCCCAGACGTCGCGGATGTCTTGGAGGTTGATGGGAGCAACTTCCAGTGCCAGAGCTGCCAGCTCGGTGACGCCGCCGTGCATCGTGGTTTTGAGTCGTGTTTGTCGCTCTTCCTTAACCCTGGCCCACTCGGACAAACGGCGTGCTGAGGCTATCAGGAGGAAATGGCTGATGGGCTGTAGAGCCGGGAAACAAATTCCCGACTGGAGGGCCAGCCGTGAGATCGTCTCTGCTGTGACATCCAGCGAGATTCGGTTGAACTGCTTGCAGGTAAACATGACTGCGTACAAGTCATTGAGTCGCTCCAGGTTGTTGAAGACACGGAGAATTAGTTCTTCTGGGAGGGTGGAGATGGTTCGAGCCATAATGAATTAATTGCGGTGCACGATGTGGATTGTGAACATGTAAGAGTGCGGTTCAGACGGGTGAGCAGTTTCGCCTTTACGCGAAACGCGGTGACGAGGAATGGATGCGAAATCGTGCTGGAGCGCTTTGTGTTGTGAGCTACACTGCAGTGGCAGTAAACGCAGTACTTATGTTGAGAGCTTGACCAAGTTGAAGCTGTTGTGTAAATGGTTGTGTTTGTCGTGACCGAAAGTGGATCACACGATGTCGGTGTCGTGTAGAGAAGCGGCGACCAGCTTCCTTCTGATTGGCTGGCTGCCCAGTTCGCAACCTCATTCGCCATGTGCTACCTCTATCCAAATCGGGTAACTCAGGTAACGTACTTCAAGATCACGTCAGTAGTCTACAACATCTTTCCGGAGCCTGCGGGAACACCACGCGTTCTAGCCTGTAGAGGTAACCCGTCGATGGAAACCTTGTTCTTCCTTCGGGCTTTGGCCTCTGACGATCTTCGGGAGACAACCGAGGGCCAAAGAATCAATGCAAAGCGGGCTGACAGATCAATACTTCATTAGGAGCCCATAAATGGCGAGGGAAAAACCAGTCTTTGCTCCAACATCGATATCATCATCTTCAAAAGAGATCGTCTCACCGCGAACATGCTCTCACACTCATCAGTCTACCTCGTCTTGGTTACCATCGGCTTGTTACTTCTCTCATCAGTGACACGTTCATACTATCGACTATCGCAGATCCCAGGTCCTCTACTTGCTAAGTTTACAGACTTATGGCGCCTGCTCAAAGTCAAGCGTGGGAACTCTCACGACACATTCGTGGCATTACACGAACAGTACGGCGACTTGGTCCGGATCGGCCCAAACTGCGTGTCCATCTCTAAGCCTGATGTCATACCGATGATCTATGGCATCCAGAAGGGTTTCATCAAATCGGACTTCTACACAGTGTGGCAAAACATGGTCAACGGCAAGCGAGTTGCTAGTATGGTGTTTGCCACGGACGAGAACCAGCATAGTGCTATGAGACGCCCCGTCGCACAGGCGTACTCATTGAGCTCGCTTGTGGGATATGAGCCACTAGTTGATTCTACAACTGCTGTGTTCCTTTCGAGACTAGACGAACTGTTTGCGAGCAAGGAGTACAAGATCTGTGATTTAGGACTTTGGCTCGGATGGTATGCGTTCGATGTCATTGGCGAGCTCACCTTCTCCAAGAGGCTGGGCTTCCTAGAGAAGGCACAAGACGTCGAGGGTATTGCAAAGTCCATCTTGCAGAACTTCGAGTGGTGCGCCGCGCTTGGCCAGATGCCTTGGCTCGAGTGGTGGACGAGGAAGAATCCGATCTATCAGCGTCTGTTCGCTGGGCCTACGAGCTCGCCCATCATTAAATTTGGGCAGAGGCGTATGCAAGAGAGGCTCGACGAGGGTAAAGCGTCGACAGGTGAGGCCACCAGTGATCCTATGGCGACTGAGGCCAACATCTCAGACCCCGAACTGAGTGAGAAGGTTCTCCACGGTACTTTACCAAACAAGCCCGACTTCTTATCGAGGTTCTTGGAACTTCAAGAAGAGCAGCCTGAAGTCGTCGACCAACGCCGACTCCTAGCATACCTCTTCATGAACATCAATGCCGGTAGCGATACAATCTCCGCAACCGCACGCGGCCTAATCTACCACTCTCTGAAACAGCTTGACACCTTGCAAACACTGAGAGAAGAGCTCGACGTAGCATCAGCAGCAGGCGATCTAAGCAGTCCCCTACCTACTTGGAACGAGTGCCAACAGCTACCATACCTGAATGCCTGCATCAAAGAAGCCCTACGACTCAGCCCAGCTCTAGCCCTTCCCCTCGAACGCATCGTGCCGCCCTCAGGCCTGCGCATCGGCGACACTGCCATCCCTCCAGGCACCATCGTCGGTATCAATCCGTGGGTCCTGCACCGTGACAAGCGGATCTTCGGCCACGACGCCGATGATTGGAATCCTAGCCGTTGGTTGGTCGATGATACCGAAAAGGTCAAGTACATGGAGCGACATCTGCTCTCTTTCGGTGCAGGCACGCGGACGTGTCTGGGACGGCATATTGCCATGCTGGAATTGAGCAAGATGATTCCGGCGTTGATCTTGAGGTATGATATGCGGTTGAGTGATCCGAAAAAGGAGTGGAAGATCACTAGTGCATTTGCGGTCAAGCAGGAGGGTCTGGAGGTTGTACTTACGAGGCGCTAGACATGTCGACTTGGCTGCAATTATTGCTGGTATTGTTTGCTTTCGAAAACTTTAACCCTCTTCAGATGATAGCGAGATGAAGGCTGTACATTCGATATGACAATACGGATATATACCCGCTCACATGTATGATGCGAGTCAGCTCTATATTCTATATCCCCAAACCAGTCGTCATGTACGTTGTTTCCGTCGCCTGCACGAGCTGCAGGAGGCGGCACAAATGTTCATGCAGGGTGACGGCGAGGCTGACCTGTCAGCCTCGCAATCGATTCGCGCCATCGATCTGCGGGTCCAGTTCCTACAAAACACGAACCGAACATCAAAGATCAAATAGCCTCCGGCTTCTGTCCCCATGCTCAAGCGTACACGCAGTGATGCCGGTCTCGATGGAAACGCCAACGGTGAGGGCGAAGCGCGTGATGAATGCGCGTTTTCGCGGTTCGAAATGGTCAAGCGTACGTACAGCAAGGCCTACCATCATGGTGGCAAGCACTACGACAACAACTTTGCAAACGACAATGCTAGAGTGCATTACGGAGACGTCTATCGCTGTAAGTGGTTCGACGGGCCATGGACCAATGACTCGATAAGTCGCCGACACTGCTATAGATCATTTAGAAGCACCCAACCCAGAAACCCCTGCACAGAAAATGTCACGAATACAAGCATGGTTGGGAGGCACTCGGAGCCACAGCCGTAAGCATGCGATGGCCGTTTCAGAAACTGGTGATAAGCTGCCGACCGGTCAGTGGCTACTGGACAGTGGACTCTACAAGACTTGGCAGAATGAGCCCAATTCTTGGGTCTGGTATTACGGTATCCCGGGATGCGGCAAGACTGTCTTGAATGCCACAGCAGTACAAAATCTGCGCGAGCAATATGCCGACCGTATTGACTATGCGACCATCCAGTTCTACTTCGATTTCAACAACAGCCGGCGCAACGATCTCAACTTTATGCTGCGATCCCTAATTGGTCAGTTGGCTGAAAAAGGCGATGGTGTTCCAGAAGAGATGGATGATATGTATACGCATACATGCTTGCACGGCACTCGAGAGCCCACCGATGACCAGCTCATGGAAACGTTTCGGCGGTCGCTCATGCGGTTCACCTCTGTGTTCATCGCGCTCGACGCTCTCGACGAGGCGGAGAGCGATGCAGATCAAATTCACGATGCGCTCAGAACTATACATAAGTGGGACATACCGTGTTTGCACACTTTCATCACAAGCAGAAGAGAGAGCAGTATCTATGAGTGCTTAGAGAGCATTGTACTACCAGGTCATCAGCTCGAGATTCAGCCAAAGACAGTCAACAGAGACATCAAAATTTGGTTGGATGAACAGCTTCGCAACGGCAGGCTTGGGAAGCGGCTTGACAAATGGGATGAGCCCGACTTGTTCAAATCGAAGATCAGGAACGGGCTCATGGACAGAGCATCTGGCATGTATGGTTCCCTGCTATATTTGATGCGCAGACTGGCCACCTTGCTGATGACATCCTAGGTTCCTTCTTACCAAGCTCCAATTAGATGAGCTCGAACGATGTTCAAGCGAGGCTGAAGTCGATCAGGCTTTGCGGGAGATGCCACGTACTCTCAAGGAAACATTTGATCGCATAGTGGCGAGGATCGATGATCGCAATCGTCAATCGGTGGAGATCATACTCAGGTGGTTGGCGTACGCGTTTTGTCCCTTGTGCGTAGAGGACGTGCAATGGACAGTCGCCTTCACTGAAAATCAACAATCGGAGGTCATTTTGGATCCCCGAAAACGCATGCAGAACGGTCGAGAGGAAGTCTTCGCCAAGTGTTCAAGTTTGGTGAGATTGGTAAAGGAAGCTGATACAGAAGGGGATTCGCTCGACGACGGGAGCACATACTACGTGGAGCTTGCACACTTAACCGTCAAGGAATATTTGGTCTCGGAAGACCGAACCGTGAAATCGACAACTTGGCTCGGTGCACTACGACCTAGTGTTTGCCACGAAAATATAGCTCGGCTT
Organism: Cladosporium sp. SL-16; assembly: GCA_002921095.1. Classification (NCBI taxonomy): domain Eukaryota; kingdom Fungi; phylum Ascomycota; class Dothideomycetes; order Cladosporiales; family Cladosporiaceae; genus Cladosporium; species Cladosporium sp. SL-16. Next base: position 142,495 of record PEGC01000013.1, read on the forward strand.
TTACTGGCTTACCTCTTGCACTTCGAACTTTACGGTATGCTTTTGCCAGGTGCCACTGAGTCTTCAAGGTACGACTCGCTGGCAATATATGCCCGGTTGTTTTGGCGTGATCATGCCAGTTCATCCGAAATGGATCCAACGTCAAGCCCGCTCCATGCGCAGTTGCAACGGATCATCGACAACAAAACCATCATGGAGAGCTGCGCTTCAGCGTTCCAGCTTGACATATCAGACACACATCTGCCTCACACAGTACAAGCCATGCAGGACGCCTGGAAAGGCCTGCTGGACCATTCTTTCCGCCTTGTGCCTGAAGATATGAATAAACTCAAACGGTCATTGACGCAGGAATTATGTACTGTAGACCTATCTGGACGAGAAGCAGGGCCTTGGAAACAAATTGAGTATAGCGATCGTCTAGACCACTTCCTGGGTTCTCAACTTTCGCAAGGACCATGGAGTGAGCTCTCCGTTTGTGAAAAAGACCTCACAACCACTCCCCAGCCCCCAAATCAACCTCCCTCCCCTCCTTCAAATCCCTCATAATCTCATCGATGCTCCAAGGCTCGAACTTATACCCTTTCGGATAATTCGGCGGAATACGCTCGTCGTCTTCCAACCTCACGCCATTTTGAAGATTCTCAACACACTTCTGGTAGTTTTCGTGCGCGTACCTTTCGGCGTCGTGTTCCCAGATCCAGTTCGGCAAGCGAGGCGAGGACTTGCGCGGGTCGATCTTGACTTGGGCCCAGTCGGTCTTTTGGAGCAGCTCGGCGTTGGCGAAGCCGATTTTTTGGGCGCAGGCGGTGCGGGTGAATCTGTGGAGGTTGGCAGTTAGTGATCGATGTATTGTTTGATGGTTGGAACACAATGCCCACCTCAGCGTCTTGTGCACGTTAACGGCCACTTCGATGTTCTTCTTGCCGCCTAGCTGAAGACAAGAAGCAAGCGAGACCGCATCTTCGAAGGCCTGTGTCGCACCGTTGCCCGAGGATGGCAGGAATGAGTGTGCGCTGTCTCCGATTTGGACGACACGGGACGACGGCGAGGCCCATTGGAGCTGGGGGTCTCTCCACCACAGCTCGAAGTTGATGATGGTGTTGGGCGGAGTGCACTTCACCAAGCGTTGGAAAATGGGTGACCATTTGGACACTCCTTCGGGCGTGTTGTTCATAGCTTCGAGGACTTCGTCGGCTTCGATGGTGTTGTTCCATGACTCTGCTTCGGAGCCGGTGACCTGGAGATTATTGTTGTCAATTACGGTTCGACAGAAGATGGCCACGATCGTAGCTTACATCGTGGTTGATAATCCAAACAACAACATCTTCTCTTGTGAGCGTCAAAGCGTACGAGCCTGGTCTGTATCGCGAGTCAGTCATATGCTCTGTCCACAGTAGCAAGAAGCAAAGTCAGCATTTACGCAAAATACGTCCGGACAATCGGATCAACGCCATCCTTAAGACTGTAAGCCTCCTTAACCTCAGGATCAGATTCAAGGCACGAGACCGGCATCACAGCTCTCCACATAGCGCGCCCAGAAGATCTCGCTCTGACTTCACCACCGACAAGCTTGTTCGCTTTCGATCCAATACCATCAGCAGCAACCACAAGTTCAGCTTCGATCTTAGTGCCATCTTCCAGCTCGACTCCACCTTTCTCGCCCCCGCGCTCAAAGTAATTGACCACACGGCAGCCATACTCAATCTCAATACCGAGCTTCTCGACCTGCTCGAGCAGCATCTTGTACACCAGCGGCCGCATCTGGAAGGCTCCGGGAGCGTTACCTGGATCGAGACCAGCGGCGTGGAGACGGTCTGAGACTTTCTGCGGAGGAAGCATCAAGGCGCCGTCGTGCTTGTAGGTCTCGATCCAGGCGTTGTGGAGGGAGATCTCGCTGTAGCGCTTCTGCATCTCGGGCCAGTGGCGAAGGAAGCGGGTTGCACTGAGGCCCATGAAGTACATATCTCCTATGGATGGTTAGTCTTCTTTGGCCAGAAGGTTGCGTGTCGCTTCGGATGGGTAGCACGACAGACTGTTTGACATACCTGATATGTCTGGCTCATTGTTGCGCTCGAGCACGCGGACGTTGTGTCCTTTGCGGGTGAACTCCAAAGCTGCTGTCAGACCGCCGAAGCCTGTTCCAACGATGAGAACGTCGATACCGGTGCTCGGGTATGTGCCGACGGGTGCGAACTCCATTGCTTCATCGTTGGTGATTGCGCTGAGGATTCGACCTTGTGTTTCATCGGAATGTGAGTCGACCCTGACAAGACAATCAGAGGTCGGTTGCGAGTCCACCCCGACAAGGCATTCGAGACACATGATGAGGGGGATTTGGTGCTTTCGACAATGGTATGTTCGGATGAACGAAAGACGATTGATGAAATCAATGGTGTGGTTGGAATCTCTGACAAGAAGCGAGAGGTACAGATACTGCAAGACGATGGCTTGACTTTATATGCTCGCGATGCTACCACCATTACATTCGGCCGATTGATCGACTTGCCCTCTTTGTGAGGTCACTGGCTTACGCACGCCCTTGTCTTGGGGAGGTGCCAATGACAGCTAAGCAGCGGCACATTACGCCTTGCCTACGCAGCATGAAGGCTGTGTCTGGACGCCAAGTAGCAGGAGGTATGCAACAGGGCTCGAACGAACATTGGCAGCCAGATTTCGATGCATGTGAAGATAGAATTCAACGAGTTTGTGCCACATGATCGATCACAAGAGCAAATGGTAGAGCGTTACCAGTATTGTGACTTCTGCCAGTGTTGTCACGGCCATGGAGCGAGATGCCTCGGTCACCGATCTTCAGTTGAACAAATCCGCAGGGCAAGGCCAATGGTGATTGATGGTGACAAGACGCGGAGCAGTTTCCATGGCGGACGCCTTTCCGTTGGAGATCCTTGAAAGCCACACAGGCTTGATGGAGTCTTGTCTGGACCTGCAAGAAATAGCCAAGGAAGTATGAGATTTCGTCCAGGTGATCTTTGTTTCGAGATGCGGAGTCACTTCCATGAGTACCATTCACGGCCATGCGGACGAAAGCTGCCCTCAATTGTGATTGCTCGGTCTTGTATAACCAGGCGTCAGTCAACGTCTGTGTTGGAGGCCTCATACATACCTGGAGAGAAAGCAACGGCACATATCTCTTAGCACCTCGTGGCGCTGGCCAGATCAACAGTTTCAGCTTCGCATGTTGTCAATCATGATCAGGCCAAGGAGCTGGGCGCAAGTCAACTTAAGAGCACGTCCGCGCGTTCATGCACAAGTGCCGTCTTTGATGCAGGCACGGCCAAGTGTGTATGTAGTTCTAATGTTTAGACTCTTCGGAGTCCGGGAGCTGTGGAGAGGAATCTTGTGAAGTCCGCTCGGCGGACGGCGAACGAGCTACCGGTTCGACGAGTCGATGCGGAGTGGACTGCGAGAGGAGCAGGGGACCAGGAACCAGGGAATAATATCTCGATAAGTACATGACGAAGCACGTGGGTGAATTCGGGTAGATGAATCCTCCATGTGTTTGGGGCGTTCAAGAAACAGCGCAGCAAGAGGGAGACGAATGTGCCAAGCGAGGGTAGGAGGAGACGTCGGAGGTAGTGCTCTCTACCAATTCTTCCAGTGTCGCCTTTGGTCATTCTCCTTTTGGGTATTGCAATTGGGTATTGCAAATACTGTGCTGTCTATTCAATGAGGCTCAAACTCACGCGCCTGGTCGAATCTTGAAAGGCTATGGCACTTTGGCAACCATCGTTCGAGTCACACAACTGAGCGTCAGCTTGGGTCAGGCCGCCGCCACGAGCATCATCTGCATCATGACTTTCTTGTGCTGTACGGGCTGACGGTGAAGTTAGCTCGAGAGGGCGGAGGTCCTGCAGAAAATTCAACTGTCAATTGGCAGTGTCTCTCACTGACCAACCCTCGAACTGCGATGGCATCTTCGGGTCACGTGTGTGCAGAGCGAGGGATGAAGGTGGAATGGAACGTTTGTTGGTTTGACCCGAACCCACAGATCGAAACATATGAACTTGCAAGTATTAATACTTATGCATCTTGCTTACCTCATGTCACTTTCCCCAGAGCTTCTCATCGCGCTTGCCGTCATATTCCGAGGCAGGCAGCTGTAGCAAGCTCGCGCATCATGAAGCATCATCAGATAGAGATCTCACCCGAATAACCATCTAGAAATCCGCATCTCCCACAACGTGAACATACGGCAAGTCTCTCATTTTCTCATATACAACCATAAACACACAACCACCCGCCATGGCCGACAAAGACAACGGCACAGATGCCACTACCGACCCAAGCCGCATCTCAACCATAGAGCACATCCGCAAAGACGACCGCCCCGACTACTCCAAGCCCCTCCCTCGCCAAAAGCTCAACGAGAAGCTGCAAAAGACCTTCGAGAACGACGAGACCTGGTGGGACACCATTTCCTCCGGCACCGCGTCCGAGTCCACAGAATCGAACGTGCGTTACGCCGCCTACGCCAGCCGCTTCAGGACCATCTTGCTCTCGGCGCATCGCTACGTCGCGTATACGTCGGATATTGGAGAGAGCTTCAGACCGATCGCGCATCCGATCGCGGTGAAAGCTGCGTATGGTGTGAGTTGGACGTACTTGATTGGAGATGTGGGATACGAGGGCTACAAGGCGTATTTGCGGAACCAGCGCTCGCTGCACCCGGAGAAGGAGGATGGCAGCAAAGACACGAAAACAAGTGGTGTGGGCGAGAGCCGCTCCCTCGGCGCTGGCATCACAGGCGACAGCATTGCGAGGCAAAATCCCGAAGGCCGCGTGGTGCCGATTGAAGACTACCGCGTTGTGATGGCGCAGCGAGCTGTGTTCCAGGGCCTTGCATCTATGGGTCTTCCGGCTTTCACCATCCACAGCATTGTGCGATACTCTGGACAAGCGCTCAAGAACGCTACGAACCAGCGCCTGAAGACTTGGGGGCCTATTGGTCTTGGTCTGGCTGCTGTGCCCGCGCTACCTTACATGTTCGACGAGCCTGTTGAGATTGCGACGGAGTGGGTCTTCCATAATGCTTTCAAGGCCATTGGCGGAGAGGATGCTGTTAGGCGCAGCCCTGAGACCGGCAAGCAGGAGTTGAGAGATGCGGAAAGCAAGCTTAACAGGCAAAAGGAGAAGGTGAAGGAGTTGTAAGCGGTGGGATGTATTGGAATGCGATACAAAGGCGCATGTGGAGTTTTGTAACGGTATCCTCGTGATGTGGCGGTAGTCTCGACTCGGATTTTCTTGATGCAAACAGTGTACATACGATATAAGAAGAAGATAACAGAACATATCCACTCATAAACGTGTAGTGTACTTGAATTTTACTCAGGGATATTTGCAGGTCTCACAGGAAGCATTGTGCACATACTATCAGGCACAGCCTGTCCATCAATCAGACTTGCCAATGAGATACTGCCAGAAACATGTAAACAATCTGACCAACATCCGAGCCTGTCAGTCTTGATAATCGATCATGCCATTGAGATATGCCCATGTTCTCCGCTCCATACGCCGTGCTGCCTGAAACATCAGCCAAAGAATTCACATTGAGAGCCACTGAGATGCTCGTCGTTACTCGTAAGCATCTCAATGTCTTGCGTGCTAGTACTATCAGACCCAGGCGGCTGACTGGCTTTACATACCGTGGAGATGCTCTATTCTTCTTCATTGGCAGCTATGCCTTGTTACTGATATGTCGTTGATGATGTTAGCATATATGAGCCGCCATGCTAGTGAGATAATACATGGTTCTTCGATGGCAACTATGCCTTGCCGCTAGTCTAGTATCGATGATACTAGCTAATAAGAACCGCCACGCCAGTGAGATGATACGTGGTTCTTCAGTGGCAGCTATGCATTATTACTCATCTGACGTTGATGATACCGGCATATTAGAACCGCTACACCAGTGAGATACTGTATCTTTCTTCAATGGAGGTCATCGCTTGTTGACTATCGATTATCGACAGTACTGGCACATTAAGATAGCTGCACCAGTGAGATACTTCGATGGAGAACCTGAGCGATATGGCTCATGGTATGCTAATACTGACAGGCATGGAGAGCAAAATGACCGCAGTCACCAATGAGATTCAATTGCATTCTCCAATAAACGGCCACGGTAATAACTCTGACCGCATGTCCTCACTGCTCCATCGACAGTCGCCAACGAGATCCGCCCACCGTCTCTCAGGCATTGCTGCCCAAAGTGTAGTCGGGCGAAGCCCGCCTCTGCACACGCTCACCCCTCCTCTCTCTCTTCTTCTCCTTGGTGTCGTACTGCTCATCCCAGTACTGGTAGAACGGGAATGGCGGTGTGTTAAGCTGCACACCACGCTCGCAGCACTCCACCGCGCGGAGATCGATCCTCTCACGCCAGGAATCGTCGTCTTCGTCTACGCCCATATCTTCCTCCTCAACCTCACCCTCCACCTCTCCTCCCATTGAGTGACCCGCCATCCCTCCCTCCTCCCTGCCCTGCTGCTCTGCTGCTGCTGCTGCTGCTGCTGCTGCTGCTGCGTCCGAAGGCAAACTCACTCGCTTACCTTGTGGTTCTTCCGGCTTCTCGCCGCTCTCCATCTCGTCGGCACTGCGCTTCAACGGCAGCGCTTGGTGCATTGTGGTGCCGGCGGCCTTGGTCACTTTCTTCGATTTGCACCCGACGCTGCTGCTGTGGAAGATGCGGCAGCGCGGGCAGAACTTGCAGACGCCGGCGTGGTGTTCTCCGCAGATGTGGCAGGGCTGTTTGGGGGTGGTCAGTGAGATGCTGTGATGAGGTCGGGGGTGTTTTCTCGAGGGACGGTAGGTGAGGGCGTGTGGTTGGGGTGGGAGGAAGTACCTTTGCTTGAGCATCTTTGATGTTCTCCTTGGGAGACATGTTGCTGGTATGGTTCTGCGAGAGGGGATGATATTAGTATCTAACGAATGTGTGGCGTAATGGATCGGAGTGGTCATTTGGAGAGATTGTTAGTATTGATGCCATGATACCTCTACTCTCTTCACACGATGCTGTGTCTCAAGGGTGGTATGCGGTGGTATTCTGTATAGCTGTGTGGATAGTTGGTTGATGAAAGTGGGAGATACGCTGAGAGTCGTGCAGAGTGTGACGAAGTGAGAGGCGAGCTTTTTTTTTTACAGGCGAGCAGACAGCAGTGGAGCATGGACCCGTTTGCATTGGAACCTGTATCACACCTCACTCGTGATGCCTGTGCTGGCTCATAGACTACCCTCACTTGAACCTCAGAGCAGTTTCAGCACCTGGGCTTGCATATGAAGGCATCTCTGTGGCATAGATTGCATCTTCACTTCTCAAGGTCGATGGTATTAGCATACAAGACATCGAGGTATGAGTGAGTCTATAGCAGTATCTCAGTGGCAGGCGTAGCTCTTTGTGAACCCAATTTCCAGCGTACTAGCACATTGGTTGCTTAGGCACGATTCAGGCTTCAGTGGGATCTCCGTGGTAAGCGTACTTGTATTCCAATCTGGGTCCTGTCGCACCAGCAAATCAGTCGCTAAGATGCGATTGAGGCTTGAGTAGTATCTCAGTGGGATGTGAGGTTGGTTCGATACTCGTGACCGATGGCATTGCTGTCTGAGCTGCCGGAGAGCAACCTACTTATTGATTCAGTGATTCACGATTCAATTGCACTTGAAACATACATCTGGCGTACGCAAGCACCATCATAGCCTTCATTACTCGAACGGACTCGCCCTAATAAGGAAAAGGATATATCGTGTGTCTCCAAGTCCGGGCCTTTCTTTTCTTCGCTGCTGTTGTCGATTAGGGACGATACCTAAACGTACTGAACCCCTTCCTTTGCCAAAACAACGATAAAACCGACAGCAATTGAGGGGATCTTTAATCAAGCAGCGGCCATTACAAAGTGAAGTGTGTCTGACGAGACAAGAGACGACATCAAAGTCCCACCTGATGGTTCCGCAATGCCAGCGACCCACAACGGGCCCAGCCTTTCTTCCATCCGCCCCGCCGTTTACGCGCCCGAGAGCTTCATCCTTGCCCTCCCCAATCTACGCCTGCCTGCCTCCATGGCGACGATCACGAGCTTGCGCTTGCGCCGTGGCGCCTTCAAGCGACACCGCAACTCATTGCTCTTCAAGAAGTCCCGCTCCTTTTCTTCCTCCTGTAATCTTCCTTGTGCACTCCAGCTCGAGCAACAACACGTCCCCTTTCGCGTCTCTTGTACATCTGCTCCACTGCGTGACGTCTTCTAGCTATCGCGCGTTCTAAGCGATCCATTGAGTGCTTTCCCCAGACATGGTTGAGCTGCGCAAACGCCCTGCTCCCCCTCCTGCTGCTCCGCCAGCAAAGAAAAAGGCTGCTCCCAAGAGCAAAGCAAAGAAAGAAGATGCACCCACCGCAGAGCCCGTAGCTGAAGAGCAACCCGCAGCAGCTGACAAAGCTGCTGTCGAGGACGCTGCGGAGGATACTAAAACCGAAACCAAAGCAAAGACGCCCTCAGGGCCACCCAAGCAAGGCGACAAAATCGACCTCGAAGGCTTCGGTGGCGAAATTGAGACGAACGATGGAGAGAAGACCACGCTCACACAGCTCTTGCAGAGTAGCAAGAAGGGCGTTGTGCTTTTCACATACCCCAAAGCTAGCACTCCGTACGTCCCACAAGATTTATACACAGTAAATTTGCATGACAAGAACCCCAAGCTAACAAGACAATACAACAGCGGCTGCACAACCCAAGTCTGCCTCTTCCGCGACTCCTACGACCCACTAACAGCCACCGGCCTCGCAATCTACGGCCTCAGCACCGACAGCCCCAAAGCAAACACCACTTTCAAAACCAAGCAGAATTTGCCTTATTCTCTGCTCTGCGACCCGGGCGCCACTCTCATCAAGGCGATTGGGTTCAAGAAGGCGCCCAAGGGAACTCAGCGCGGCGTGTTTGTGGTGGACAAAGAGGGCAAGGTGCTTGCTGTTGAGGCTGGAGGGCCTGCGGCGACGGTGGAGGTTGTGAAGAAACTTGTGGATAGCACGGGTGGGGATGAGAAGGAGGTTGAGGATGAGAAGGCGGCGGAGACGGCTGCTGAGGTTGCGGATGTGGCTAAGGGACTGGATGGAACGCCAGCTTTGGCTTGAACGACACGATACAATCGCTGATGAGACTATTTTGAAAAGTGCTGAAGGACCTTGAAGTTGTTGAGGCTAGTCAGTCAGAATGCGTACGAATATAGGTCGTGCCAAACAAACTTGCCACATACAATGAATCTGATATCAGGAACAGGAGATTCTGGGAGGGTTCAGCTTCGCACTTCGTAAGGTCGGCGATGCTCATGCCAATGGACACAATCGTGCAAACATTCCCGAAAAGTCGTAGATTGGAGCCGTCGCGGAAGACTTTTGCTGCTTCTTACCAAAGTTGCCCAGTGGATTTGTTCGTCCTATACTCTATTGCGTGTCGAGCCCAGGACTCTATATAAGTTGGAATATCTTGCCCAAGGGATCCGGGTCGCGGTTAGCATAGTCGCATGATTTATTGCGAAGACAGTAAGGTATCAACAGCTGACAAAAGTGACAGTATCTGAGCGCGGGAAGCGTTTCGTAGGATCTTTCCAGCGAAAGTATCACGAGCAACGTCTGCTGAGGCTTGCATCTTCAGCCGTATTGTATTCGTTGGAGACCAGCTGGCGAACGACAGGCGCCACCGCAGTCAGTCGTGTTGCTACAAATAGGCGAATGCTCGAGACCATCTTGCTCGTTTGCAAGTTGGGCACGTAGAGAGCGATACATGTAAGTTACATGTACTTGTGTCATCTCTATAGCAAGTGTTTGGTACCCTAGCACTCTCCCTGTCATGTCTCAAGTTTACACTTCCCTGCAGTGCATCCAAGTCTCTCCATGGATACATCTAACCACAAAACATCTCAAGCTTCAAAGTGTATAAGGAAACACAGAGCCTCACCTACGCCCTGCACTACCTAACTTGCAACCATCATTAAGCGAAATAATAAACCTTCGTCACCAGCCCTCGGGTCGCTATCGCCGAGATCGCACTGCGCCGAGGCTTCCCCCGACCCGGAAAGCCACCAGGTGAACCCTTCGCTCGCCTCTTTGCGGGGGAAGATCCACCATGCTCCAAGATGAGCCAGAGGTGAACCAGTCTCCGTATGTCCTTGGTAGGAAGGTCGCCGTTGCATCGGCGTGTGTCACACAAGGCGTGTGACATCGGCACACCTCTCGTCAGCATATATTCGGCGATCGTCATCATCTTGTAGTTTGTCTTTTTTCTTCTCACACTCAAAAGCTAAAGCGTCCATTCCAATATCAGACTTCAGCCTCCAGGTTCAAGTCTGACGTGACTCGCGCCTCTCGTCTCTCCTCCACTAAAGTTCATCCACATTGAGAGTGCTAGAACCAACGTCATCGGCAAACAGGCAACATGCGCTGGGGACTCGGGAAGAGTGAGAAGGGGTTGACCTCGTCTGACCACGACGTACAATATGTACAAAATTATCCGGGAGCGAACGAAGCCTACGCGAGCGAGCCAGACTACGAGGATCCGAACAGCGTCCCATGTCCGGCGCATACGACCGAGCGGAAGCTGCTTACACGCATCGATCTCCATGTGATCCCTTTCTTGGTCCTTCTGTACTGGCTAGCTTTCTTGGACAGGTATGTTCTGGGGATGGGAGGGCGCGTAGGAATAAAGCTGACAATTCGCAGAGTCAATATCTCGAATGCCAATGTATTCGGTCTATCAGAAGATCTTGGGCTTAAGGGTGTACAATACAATATCGCCCTCGTCATCTTCTTCGTCCCAGTAAGTTCTCCTGTGCAATCGCTATCATGAGAAGTGCGCTGACAATTTTGCTAGTATGTATGTATACTTTGCGCCATGTCACAGCCGATTCCCAAATCATTTGAGATACTTACTTCATCAGGTACTATTCGAAATCCCAGCAAACGTGCTGATGAAGAAGTTCACACCCCACGCATGGCTCGCTGGAAACATGGTGCTATTTGGCTTTGTCACGGTCATGCAAGGTCTGGTAAAGAGCTATTCCGGTCTTCTCGCCACACGATTCTTCTTGGGCGTCTTTGGTAAGTCATTTTTGCGCCAGATGAGGCGGTTTCGCGTGAGATGTTCGGGATATAAAACCTGGACATAACTCCCAGTGTGAAATGCTAACATAATTATCACAGAGGCTGGCATGTTCCCTGGTTGCTTTTATCTTATTGGCATGTGGTACAAGAGACAGGAAGCTCAAAAGAGATTCTCGTTCTTCTTCTCGTCCACCACTCTTGCAGGTGGTTTTGGTGGATTGATCGCAGCTGGTATTGGCAAGATGGATGGTGTCGGTGGATACCAGAACTGGCGCTGGGTGAGTTGCCTACTCGTCCTTCTTGATAACATCTTGCTGACCGAACATCAGCTCTTCATCCTCGAGGGTGCATTCACTGTCATCATGGCTCTGGTCGTCTTCTTCTGTCTCTCAGACTTCCCAGAGGAGGCCAAGTGGCTGAAGCCGGACGAGAAGGCCTTCGTCACTGCCCGTCTCCGTGCCGACCAAGGTCACGCAGCACGTGAGTCCAAGGTCACCCTGAAAAAGGTCGGCGGCATTCTCAGCGAGTTCCGCGTGATCATTGCTGGCGTCATGTACTTCGGTCTGATCGTCCCTGCGTACTCCTACGCCTACTTCAGCCCGACTATCATCAGAGGTTTCGGCTACACGCCCATCCAGACCCAGCTGCACTCTGTCCCACCGTGGGCAGCAGCATTCGGCTGGTCAATGATCATGGCGACGTTCTCAGATCTGAGTCGCCATCGTTTTGGATTCATCATGTTCGGCATCTGCATTGCCATTTCAGCATTCGCGATCCTCATCTCGGTCCACAACAACATTCAGGTCCAGTACGCCGCGTTGTTCCTGGCAGCCATGGGATGCTACAGCACCATGCCTTTCATGGTGTGTTGGTTCAACATGAACATCGGAAGTCACGCGAGAAGATCCGTCTGCTCAGCGTGGCAAGTCGGCTTCGGCAACATTGGCGGTATCATCGCTGTGTTTGCGTTCTTCCCGGCTGATGCGCCTGGGTACAAGACGGGTTACAGCATTTGCATCGCTTTCACGATCTTGGCTATGGTTGCGACTGTGCTTTACGGCTGGTCGTGTATCAGCACGAACAAGAAGCGCGATAAGATGCCCACTGATTTGAACTTGACGGAGCAAGACAAGGCGGACTTGGGTGATAACAGTCCCGAGTATCGCTTCTTGTTGTAGGTGTAGATGTTACATGAATAATTGAATATCTCGTTCTCCATGGTAATCGTCAATATCTCTCCCTGTTTTCGCAGGTTTTACCTGGCACGTTAGAAAATCAAAAGTAGGAATGCTGCGAACTTGTGATTGATCATCGCAGGCAGAAGAAAAATATCAGTGTCAGATATACTTCACTTTGGCCTCGAGATTTTGCTCAATCGATAGCAAATGAGCTCGAGTACAATTGTTACGAAGAACTCAAAGCTCTCACCAGCATTAATCAATTGACATATGATTGTAGTAGTTGATCACGTCGAAGTTCATGTCGAAGTGAACCGTCAATTCGGTATGCTCGGGATTTCTTCGGGGGAAAGCCGATCCAACAAGGCACACAAAACGCCAAGCATGGGCGAATTTGAAGTGCCTCCTCCGCTGGACTTTGACGAAGCTGCTCTTGTGGTGACAGCGACGAATCGACCCTCACGACGACCCATCGACATATCGCAATACCGGTGAGTCTCCCTATATCACCATCACCCGCGCATTACGGATCCCTGCGACTTCTCGAACGACCCCGAAAACCCGTCCACGCCTCCGCCACCAAACCGAGATTTCACACGACTCCGCGCCACCGCACCATCGCACCACGAATACTTCAAGGACTCCAATACTAACGCCACCACGTAGCAAACATGGGAAAGGGACAACCGAGAGGTCTTTTGGCCGCGCGCAAGCTCCGCAACACCCGTCGTGAGAACCAGTGGGCCGATCTCCACTACAAGAAGAGACTGTTGGGCACAGCCTTCAAGTCTTCTCCCTTCGGTGTACGTACCCACCATCTGGAACCCTGAATGCGAAGCAAGAGAGTGGAAGGAGAGAGGAGATGCATTGGCGACGAGGGACATGCGATTGCGGATATTGAATGGAGGCTAACGAATACCAAAGGGTTCTTCCCACGCCAAGGGAATCGTCCTTGAGAAGGTCGGTGTTGAGGCCAAGCAGCCCAACTCTGCCATTCGCAAGTGTGTCCGTGTTCAGCTCATCAAGAACGGCAAGAAGGTCACCGCTTTCGGTACGAGATCACACCCAGTCTTCGACACATCTAACGCTGGCCTGCTAACGTTACAACACAGTCCCCAATGACGGTTGCTTGAACTTCGTTGACGAGAACGACGAGGTCCTCCTCTCCGGCTTCGGTCGCAAGGGCAAGGCCAAGGGTGATATTCCCGGTGTGCGTTTCAAGGTCGTCAAGGTTTCCGGTGTCGGTCTCTCCGCTCTGTGGAAGGAGAAGAAGGAGAAGCCCCGTTCGTAGAGGAATGAGAGTGCATGGATGACGGCGTTTCTATCATGGGCTCTTGATACATTGCTCCGAGCGGCCTGGCTTACAGGCGTAGCGGGCGCCGCGTAAGATGCTGAAATGTGAACAAGCGATCCTCTGCGTTTCTTGCGAATACCTCTCAGAACCTTCAGTTTCTCTTTTGTATTCATGATGAACGTGCCCAATGATCTGTCAGCCCATTCAATCCGACGTCATCCACAAATGTCCCTCGTCCAGTCCTTGCGATGCTGCAAATGAGGGTAATGTAACATGAGTTCGCAAGCTCTCTTAACAGCGACTGAACACGGTTTAGCATTATCACCGATTTACAGCAGGAGAACATCGCATTTTCTTGGACTACGTCGGATTCAATATACCCAAAGATATCTTACGCAAACTATGCATGCTTCCAGGTTCACCGCCAAGGGCTGATGCAAGGAAGTAGCTTCTTCGTTCCTGCTTCATTTGTCACAACACTAAACGTCGCTGCATTATTCGCGCTCACCGAACAGACAGCACCCAAAATCCCTCAAACCTCAAAATTACACGGCATCATGCCACCCCATCCATCTCGCCCTCAGCAGTACATTAATGCCGCCGCTCTTCTGCCACTGCAATTTACGTTCTGCAACCTGGAGCATCACGCCTTGCCTCTGATGAGCAAAGAGTCGCATGTGAGATATTCGCCTTCAAGTGCACAATGCCCACCTACACTTTCGTCGATGCGGTGACAGATCCGGCTCCCTGGTACAAATCGCAGCGTAACACAGTGTCCTACACGGCACGTCATCTTACACATCACTCGAGCCAACACCAGCGAGACACGACTGCACACCTGAGATTTCAAGGCAAGAAGGGCATATCTTGACGGTGACATCATCTCTTTTTGTAAAGCTACCGCTATCTGTACAGGTACCGTGTACCAAAAGCCATCATCGCGCCATGCTCTCAAGGGTATACAACGAGCCCATCCCATCCGGTCCAATCCCAAATGTCACATGCGCGAAGGGCGCAATGCGAAACCCCAAACTCTTCCAAAGGCGTACGTGTTACACCTTTCCTTTTACCATGGTCTCAAGAACTTTTTGGACGCTTTTTCTCCGTTTTTAATCCCCTTCCCTTCCAATCCTAAATTTTCCTTTCGCTCCGAGGAGCGCATCGTTGGCGTTGAGGGAAGCATTCCACATGAGAGCAAAAAATTGCTGAAATGCAACTAGGCGGAGCGCTCGCACTGGCGACTCTACGCGCTTGCCGTGAGATCATAAAATCATTATCGTTATAACATGTTGTATGCTGGAAAAAGACAAAACAGTGCGTCGAAGCCGCATAGGCTCATCGACGCACGCTGAATGCAGACCGACCGAGCAGGGACGCTGGGTCAGTGAACAACCGCAAGAAGCTCGGACGTCGCGAGGGCTGGCGCTGGATCCTGGCGTACTGGACCATTGGGCCAACGATCTCCGAGTCGTCGATCTTGGGGAATTTGGCAGATTGCTGAGCTTCGTTGAGCGACGGCATCTTGGGTAATGGTGCTGTCTCGGCCAATGACTGGTATACTGGGCTTCGCGAGGAAACGCCGGCTTGTGCGTTCGCAAGCTCGTGGTTTGCTCGCCACACGGCTTCGATCTCTGCCCACTTGCGTTCAGCAAGTTTGAAGGTGCGAGATGTCGGGCCGTAATGCTCGCTAATAGGTGTTGCTTGGCGCATGTAGTCCATGCGTGCGGCCTCCCAGTCTTCGAGGAGACGTTTGCAAGATGCTGTGTCACAGTGATCGGGGAAGTAAGGCTCTGGCGTAATGTGGAAGTTTGCGTGGCCTAGTCTAGCTGCCCATGGGTCGTTATCATCGCTGAGAGGCATGGTAGGGATGTCTGACGTAGAGGCACACTGCTCTGGACCTAATCTTCTGAACGAAGCAATAGACGCCTTGTTCGACAACGGTGGCGCAGGCATGCCAGCGAGGTTCGGCGTCATCCTGGGCGTGAAGGTGCCATCTCCTTCCGCAATAGTCGGCGACTGTAGAGGCGAATGCACTTGGCTACGGCGGGACTCCAAGGCTGATTTCACCATAGGCGGCAGAAGAGGTGTTGACGCATAATCCCGGTGACTGATAGGGTCCTCAACGTCCATCCCTTGGATGTCGATCGGCGCGGAAGGAATCCTCGACGTGCGAGTAGAATTTGGTTCGCGATATACGGACTCCACTGGGGTAAATGGTGGCGTGCGCGATTCACTGTGAGTGCCGAAGGCATGCTTCACACCACTGAGGCGCAAAGACGGTGCCCGGGAGGCGGGTGCACTCCTGACGGATGGGTTCGATGTAGGCTTCGCTGGCTGATCCTTCCATCGCTTGGAGAATGACGGAAATCGGCGACTCATACGCGACGCCAACGAGTCACTGCTACGCTCCTTTTGGGGAAGGGTGCTGTGAAAGTGTTGTGCTGAAATATTGAAATCATCACCAGGCAACCATTCGGGATTGGGTGATACGACACTGGAGCGTGACCCATGTCCAGATTGGTGGACGCAGAAAGGAGTGTCGCCTGGAATCATAGGGTCAGTACGGAAAATCAAACGCGGACGGACGAAGCAACTTACATATGCACAGAGGTTCATCATCATTCTGGTACTCGGAATCCTGTCGCTCTCGGATAATATCGAAAGAGCCATCCTCTCTCTCCTCTGGGTCCTCAGGAAGGTCGTGTAATGGCGATTTAGTCAAGTTGACTGGCGATTCTGGCGTCGTTCCAAACGACGAGTTCGAATTTTGCCACAGTCCATGGCTGCGGTTGGAGAATGTGGGAGTAAGAGGCGTTGATGAGGTGGAAGCTCCAGAGGATTCGCGTGAGTGCGATGATTCAAATTGGTACGGCGATCCAGGCATCGCGTCGTCCGGCTTCCTCGACAGGCCAATTTTTGGCATCGAGAAGGAGCGCATTCTGCTCATGTTGTAACCGAGTATCCCTCGCTTCCAGTCGAAATCAGCGTGACAAACCAAGCATCATCAAGAACAAAGGACAATTGCGGAACATGCACGCGCGTTCGCTTGTAGCTTCTGTGGCTCTCGAGAAGGGAGTTTCAAGGTGCCACGAAGTCGTCAGGCCGAGGTGCAGTCAGTGGTGAGCTGGCACGAAGTTGTGCGCGCGAGACACAGATTGTTTGGCGGGATTGGCCGAGGTGGGCAGCAAAAAGGTGCGCGGGTGAAACCAACGATCTGGAACACTGTAGTGCGGGAGCGATGCGCGTAGCAGTTGAGGGGAATGGTTGTCCGGCAGAAAGCAAAGCGTTTGGTCAAGGAGGGGATCGCTGATGTCTCCGTCGCTGATGCGAAAGCCTACCGAGAGGCCTCTGAGAGTGACGGGAATGACGGTTTGATAGTTTGCGATCCGCGAGTCGGTGGGCGGCCACGACGAATATGTGGATCTTGAGAAAGCTGCGAGAGACGTCTAGCGCGCTGGGGCACCTGCGGCAGAAGGCCAACGGCAGCAGCGTTCCTGGCGCTAGGCCGGACTAGCAGCAGACAGCGATGACCGCTGTCATCGGGATGCGCCTCAGTCGTTCACCCACTGCTACTACTTGGGCCAGTCACGCAGCGTGACGGGGACAGAACAGGCCGATAGATTGCCTGCAGCGAGCTGGGCGCCGTTCCACCTGTTCTGCTACCCATCATCGTCACATGTCCGCAGCCTGGGCGCTGGCAACCGAGCCTATTCGACTGTTCGATCGGCACACCGTACACAAGGCGCTCCCAGGAAGTCGGTCGTCTGGGGATGTGCGGCGGCGCGTGTAACTCTCCTCTGTACTGGTTCCAGCGTTTCATGGTAGCCAATGTAGCGCTACAGCCTACAGTACCTTCGCAGTATTTGCAAAACAGTACCTGCGGTGCTGCGCGCTGCCCCGAGAGCCAGAGCACTGAGTGCGCCCGTCCTCTTCGGGGCCATTTCTTTGCGAGTAAAGACATGACTGCATTGTGCATGCGTCGAGCCAATCATGAAAATGCTGCAGGCCCACAACAGCCGAAGGAGGATCGACTGAAAGTGCTGGGAAATCCAGATGCAGGACGGCAAAAGCCCATGTTGGAGCCTCAGAGGCAAAAGTGTGAGCAAAGCATGCTGCTACCTTCCCTGTTCGGATGCCCGCCCTTTCGGCAGCACAGGCAGCCCTCATCGTTGGAGCCACGCGGGTGCGCATCACGCTTGTGTGGTTGTCAACGCTCTTGCAGCAGCAGCGAGCTTCGCCGTCAAACAAGCGGTTGTTTCCTGCAAAAGTGACAGCGCACGTCTGACCGTTTGTACAGGCGCCCTGTGTGACCGCCAACCAGCTTTCTGCGACACTCCCTTGCCCAATGACCGCTCCCTGGCTACGGGCATGCAGTGCAGTCCGGCAGTACGTTCGCGTGGGCTGCAGGTCCGAGCCGTTGCAGAACTCTGGGCTGCGGTGGCATCTGATCCGGTCCTTGTCACTGAACAAATGTGCCACCCACATCACAGCCCATCCTGCCGCACCACCTGAGCCACCCAACCCAAAAACTCTATGCGAGTCTGCAGCTTTATGTCTCGGTCGTACCAACGATCAAAACACCTGACCCGCATATTCAAGCTTACCATGCCAGATTCTTGGGAGCGTTAAATCTGTGCGACCACAGGACGGTGCATCGTCTATCATCTACTTTCTCGCACGTGGCTGATCTACCAAAAGCATCTACTAAACCTTGCAGCATCCTGGCTGGCCGAAATATGTTGTCAGCCGCAGGGCAGTGCGGACAGAACTTTTGACAACAGTAACATCCCCAACACGGACGGAACGCTGCCCACACCGGGCCCCGGGAACAGGCCTGGAGGTCTGGACCGCCTCGCGAAGAGAGAGTTGGAGCAAAAGGTTCAAGGACCAGAGCGGGGCTTCGCGAGCGGCGCTGGGCAACAATTCCCCGGTAGGTCGACCGGTTCTAACTCCTAGAGGAGAAAAAAAACTCACAATAACCGCCGGCGGTAGTTTGTTTAGTGTTTGCTTTCAGCACGCTTCACCCCGGACGCGCGTCTGCTTTTACCTCCAGAGCCTCTGTAAAGTGCGGGAATCGCCATGTTGACGTGCGGACGTGTGAACGTGTAGAGTGCTGGACCATCAGGCCTCCCGCAAACGCTGCATTGCCGAGTCTGCAATACCTTACCTCCAGGGTACAGGCTTGTTGTTGTCCAACGGTAGACGTTCACGCGTTTGCCGGGAGGAAGCAAGCCACACGGTTTCCACGGCTGTCGTTTCTATCGTTCGCGCTGCAGGAACGAACAAACGGCCGACCTGCAGCGACAAGTTACATGTAGTCTTGAGCTTGTAGCCCTCCCTACTGGTTCGCAGACCACGCAGACGACGCCGGCACATAATGCAGGTGGCTGGGAATATTCGCTTCCAGTGCCAGAGTGTATCTTTGTACACTTTCCATCCCGTGGACTAATGTGTTCACGATCGGACAATCTTTTTCGATCGACAATGAAGTCACAGCAAACTAATACCTGACACACAGGATCGCGAACTATGACATCGTTGCAAGCACCGCTTTTTCGTTGCAAATTCGGCGAACTTGCTAAATTCTGTCCCAAAAATCCATGTTCCATGGTCTTCGCTCAGCACTGCTTTCGCCAACCGAGGAAAAAGCGAGGCGGGAAACTTTCCATTGGCAGAGCAACACAAGTAGCAAACTTGGAGCTTACCAGACTCCTAGAGAAAAATCGCAAGTGACACGGACCGCGCCCAGCGAACTGGTAGTCAGAGAGAGAGAAAAAAAAAACAATAGAAGCCCAAAGCAGTGCAGCGAAACAATCACATGCAAGATGCAAGCCACCAAAGCAAACCGCCGACCGGGAAATCGTGCCCTCGCAACAAAAGAAGTCACATTTTGCGAGCGAGTCACAACAGCACCAGCATAAAAACACTAACCCGGATGGATCTCCGAGAGGACACCTGCATTATTTTCTGTCCTGCTGCCGTGTTCACAACAAGTGCCAATAGGCAGCGCTCCCCGCTCCGCTTCCAAAGTTTCTCTGCGTGCGGTGTGTGTGTATGTAACGCTTTGACAGCGCAGAAGTTTCTATTCTCGACTCGTTCGCATACAGACTAAAGCACAGTATATTGCTGGATCGACCGACCGGCGTCTGCGCCTACGCTTGCAGTTTTTTGTTGCCCGCCGGCCGGCGTACCTGTGTCCTGTGCGCTACATACCTCCGTGCTTTTTCCAAAAGCGGTGTCCGCGAGTCATGGGCACTACTGCTGTCTTCCATCGCGTGCTCACATGCCTCAGGTCGGCTGTGCTGGGTTTTCCGGATGGAACGGCCGTGGGGAAATCCACGTGCGTGTTGAGGATGGGCGCTGTTAGATGCTGCTTGGCACATGTCAACGGACGACCAACCATCGAAGGCTCAGCTCGCCTCGCTTGGTTCGTCGTGATTGTTGTAAGCAGGGTAAGCAAGCCGGCATGTGAATCTGACGTCCATGTCGTTCTGCATGCACTCGCGGGAACTCACTACCCAGCTTTCTTTCATTTTTCTTTCGCCCGTGCTACAACTGCTCACGATACCCAGAACTTGCGCCATTGGGCCTTCTGCGCCTCGGTGCCGTCGAACTATCGATAGATGTCAGTTGAGATCCGCCCCATACTGCTGCAAGTCGCGGAGCGGGGTCCAATGCGTGCCACATCCCAACGCAACGCCAGCAAGACAGGACCAGACGTACCTTGAAGTGCACTTTCGTGATATCGTCGAACCCTTCGTCCACAGTGGGCTCGCGATATCGGGAAGCGAAGCCTGTGAACGCCATTTTGGGTAACATGGTTCTGGACTCGGGATTCATCTGCCGCTGCAAGTCAGTTATGGAGTCCCTTTTGTATGCAGGGCACATTGAGTGCTTGTTCTTAGCACGAGCTACTACTGCAACTTACCAAGTCGCCTGTCAACGCTCTGACAGTGTCATTGTGCTCGCACAGTTTTGGTGGCGCGGTGAAATGCACGATGCGGATGGGCACGTTGAGCTTCGCTGCCAACTTGACCCATATCGCGCGCGTCTCCTTGTCTGCGTTGGTGTTGTCGACCGCTACGGCTTGCTTGTCCTCAACATGCTGCGTCGCCACTTTGATGCATTTCTCTCGAGTCTTCAACTGGTCCTGGTTGACGCGCGCGTACCCCAGCGGCTCCATCGACATCCAGTAGAACGTGCTTTTCCCTGCGCCGGGGCTGCCGCAGAATAGCACGATCTCCACATCGTTCTTTTTCGTGAAAACCAAAGGCGAGACCTCAGTGTCTGTGGTAAGCTCAACGTCAAGGTAGTCGCTCGGATTGAGCGAACGCTCATATGGCTTGGGCTCGTCGCCGAGGAAGAACTCCTCAGGCGTATGGAACGCGATCCCAACGTTCGCTGCTAGATCCCTGTCCGAGCATGAATGATCCTTCTTGACCTTTTTGGATTTGTCGCCAGCTCGACCTGCAGCGTCGCCAACGAAAACACTGCCGTTCAGATCGACCCCTCCTTCCTCAACCAACCCATACCCTTCAAGCAGCTTCTCCCACATGCCCGTCCTTGGTTTGCGGAAGCGATCGTGTCCCGTTGCTGCGAAGACTGTGATGGGTAGATCCAGCGTTGTAAGCACATTCGTGACCTTTGCTTTCCAGTTGTTGAGACTTTTCATTCCGTTCGGCGTTTTGGCATCAGACCGTAAGCTCACAGCAGCCTGGTTACTGATGAACACAATCGCAAGTCCTTCGGTGTGCAGTTGCTTCAGCTTCGCAGGCACAGATGCATGCCACCACTTCCAATCGCTCGCATCTTTTGCAAAGCGGTTGCCAGAGGCTGTGGCGATGATGGTGTCGTCGAGATCGAACGCCACGATTTTTAAGGGTTTGGGGTAAGCTGCCACGACTCCCACGGGATTTCCATGCTGTGCTTTGAGGACTGTTTCGTCGATGATCTGGAAAGTGACGGCCTCAGGTTGTTTGATCTTTTGAGAGGCGGGTTTGAAGAAGTTGGCGGCGGCTTTGCTGGTTGTTGTTGTGGTGACTTTGCGCTTGGCTGGCGGTGGTGAGATGTCGCGGTCTGCTGTGGTTGAACGCTTCAGTGATATTTGAGACATTTTCAATATCTGCGTTTTCGGTCTTGTCTGGCGATTTGTACTGGTGAGTAACGTGTGTATTTTTGTGAGTGGTCTCATTGGTGAGTGCAGGGGTGGAAGAAGTGCATGGCGAGAAAGCGCGTTTGAGAGAGGCGCGGGGTCACGTGCGCACTTTATCATGGAAGTTGGGACGCTGCCGATTTATATACTCTTGACAAGACGATTGGTGTAGTAGAAACGGAGGATCTCAATAACAGCATCGATTTTGAATCTTTAATACTAGCTCTAGCAACAGATTGCACTACTCCGTGGTGATACGTCTCATTCGGGCGCTCTGTACAACACAAAAAGCAGGAATCATATTTTGCTGGACAACAAAAAGATCACATCACAGACAATTGAAAAGCAAATGATGCGGAGCTCAGCACATCGAATAAAAAAACATGAGCTCGTCGAAATGGTGGTCGACGATTGCATTCGGGTATATGACCATTTGAGCAGATAATAGCTCCATTGAACGCCGCACGTCCGTCTCATCTGCGCCGCGAGTTTCTGCACGGTCACATCGAGACGCCGCAAGCCTTTCCTCCTTCATGGCAAACGATGTTCCACCGTGACAAGCGCCTAAAACGCCGTCATGCCCTCATCCAACAATCTAGTTGTCCTCGACAACGGCGGTCTGGAGGCCCTTGGGGTTGGCGACGTTGACGGCCTGAACGTAGGAGTAAAGCTTCTCCTTGGCATCCTCCTCGTCGTTACGCTTACGGGAGATGCGGACGCGGAGGCGGTAAGGCACACCCTTGATGCCGCACTCCCAGACCTTCTTGTTCAACTGGGGGTCGAGGCGGACGTCGGAGGTACCCTAGGGATAAATGTTAGCTGGATCGAGCAGGATTGGGTGCACTGCTGCCATCGAAACAAGTCAATTAGCAGCAGAATAATTATTCACTCACCATGGCCTTCTCAGCGAAAGCGCGGATCTCCTTAATGGCGCGAGGGGCGCGCTTCTTGAAGGAAACACCGTGCACCTGTTATCGCGATATTCTGATTAGATTCGACTCTTGTCTTCAGTCTTCCGTCCGATGCTGGAGCGCGCGCACAGCAGAGTGTGGTTGCGCATCACAGCCATCCGTGGACTTCATCAAACTGAACGTACCCTCTTGTGCATGTGGATGGTGTATTCGCGGGCGACAACGTCCTCGATGGCGCTGCGGCCGACCTTGCCGGCGGGCTTGTTGGACTTGGTGGCGTTAGGCATGGCGACGGTATTGACGGTATATCGATTTGTCGAGTATCGGTAGTCGCTGGCGTCCAAACTGAAGCAGCTGCGAAAGTTCGACCTCACAAAATTGGGAGAGCGAGCGGCGTGTGCGGGCAGCGGGATCGACCGTGCCAAGCTCCAGCCGAGCGGGAGAGCTAGCACTGATTGGGGACAGCAAACGTCTGATCTCGGCGTGAGCGTGTGATGGCAGCTGCAGGCGCGCATTTGCTTCGGAGACGCCTCGCCATCATCAATCAGTGGTGTAGTCGTCGCTCACCACAAACACCACCACCGCCGCCGTTACATCCTCCGCCGTCACCTTCCACCTCTCCATGCTCCGCCGCTGCGTGCGCACTCTCTAGTCCACTATGCGCCGCGCCATAGTGCAGAACTTGCGCACATTCCGCCGGCCGACTCCGCGCAAGGCCCTCAAGACTCTCCGCATCAGCGGAGCCAACAATGTCTCCTTCCAGCGCTCTATAGCCTCCCGCAACCTTCGCCCGCTTCACTCGTCCATGCAGTTCCGCCGCCTCTCAGGACCTCTCGCCCTCGGCGTAGGCGCTGGCGCCATCTACTACGCATACCAGAACGGTGTTGGACAAACGACGGACGCTGCGTCGGCAACCAGTCTCGCAGGGAGTCAAGCCAGAGCATACTCGAACACCCCATCCGTAGCATACGCAGCATCCTCGACTTCTCCCGTGGACGGTCTTTCTTCGAGCCAGGTTCCCGAGGCCGTTCGCAAGGCACTTATCGTTGAACAAGGTCAACTCTTCACAGCCCAGATCCCGGCAGACGTGCCCATCAGCAAGGAGACAGATCACTCAGGCCGCAAAGTTCTGGAGATGCTGACTCCCGAGCAAGCAGACGCCAAGTTGCGGACAAACGAGGAGAGCTATCTGGTTAACAGGGGCGAGGGTGTGGTGCGATACGATGTGGTTCAGATTCCCAGCAACGACCCTATCGAGGATGATCACGTTGAGAAGATCGTAGAGGTTCCGGACTCGACCGCTGCTGCCGAACCTGGCAAGACTAGCTCTGACTGGATGTTCTGGGGTGTCTTTGACGGCCACGCTGGATGGACCACCTCTGCCAAACTCCGCGAGACTCTCGTGTCCTACGTTGCCCGTGAGCTGAACAAGACATACAAGGCAGCTCTCCAGGACCCGCAATTGACTTACCCTACCCCTGATTCTGTGGATGCTGCGATCAAGAACGGCTTCGTCAAACTGGATCACGAGATTGTCAACGACTCTGTGCAAAAGGTTCTCAAGCAACAGTCCAAGCGTGTTGCCGCTGAACTTCTGGCTCCTGCTCTTTCTGGTTCTTGCGCTCTTCTCAGCTTCTACGACAGCCGTTCCAAGGAGTTCCGCGTGGCTTGCACTGGTGATAGTCGTGCTGTTCTCGGACGCAGGGGAGCAAGTGGCAAATGGACTGCGACTGCTCTTTCAGAGGATCAAACCGGTGGCACACCGTCGGAAGACGCACGTCTTCGTGCTGAACACCCCAACGAGCCTTATGTCACTGCCAATGGTCGCATTCTTGGCGGTCTTGAGCCCAGTCGTGCCTTCGGTGATGCCGTTTACAAATGGACCAAGGAGACTCAGGACAAGATGAAGAAGTCGTTCTTCGGTCGCACACCCTCTAAGCACCTCAAGACACCACCATATGTCACTGCAGAGCCTGTTGTCACAACGACCAAGGTCGACCCCACAAAGGGCGACTTTGTCGTTTTGGCCACAGATGGCCTCTGGGAGATGCTTTCCAACGAAGAGGTCGTTGGTCTTGTTGGCCAATGGCTTGAGAAGCAGGCATCCACCAGCAAGTCTGCATCTGCTGGTGGCTGGTTGCAGTCGTGGTTCTCCACACAAAAGGCTTCGCTTCCCGTAGACCACCACGATGCAGGCGCGAACGGTGGACAGCGCGCACCCATCAGACAACAACAATGGGGCGTTGAGTCTGGCAAGGATGAACGCTTCGTCGTCGAGGATGCCAACGCCGCCACTCATCTTGTCCGTAATGCACTTGGCGGAAAAGACAAGGACATGATTTCTGCGCTGCTCACTCTCCCTTCGCCTTACAGCCGCCGTTACAGAGATGACCTTACTGTCCAGGTCATCTTCTTCGGCAACGGCGAGAACTCTGGCAGTGTGGAGCTCAACAAGGAAGCTTCGGCCACTGCAGCCAACGGCGGAGCACACGGTGTGGAGGGCGTTAAAGCCAAGCTTTGAGGAAAGCCTTTTTGATTTGCTTGATTAGCTGGTTCAATGGGTTTTGAATGCACAGCGTTGGAGTTTCGGTGTTCCTCGAAGGCTTTGCGGTTGTCTCTCAGATGGCGCCGACAAAAGCCTGTACTACTACATAGCAATCCTCTGCTCGCTCATATCGCGAATGGTAGAAGGAAAATGATAAATCACATTACTTCAATATTGACACGCTGACTTTTAGTCTCTTTTCTTACGCACGCACATCGAGGTCAAGTTTCGATTGGTTAATCTTCATTAACACAACATTCTGCCTAAGGTACACAAGGGACAGCGACCGGTTGCTGCTCGAGCCTACACTGTCTTTCGAAACCATCCTACCCAGCAACGCCTGTATATCGTCTTGAAGCACAGAGATCCTTTGTCTGCAATATGTTCGGGACCGCAACGTGGCTGCAGCCACTTTCCACAACAGCCAGCCAAAGATTGCACAGCTCGGACATGCCAGGTCAAGATCTCACACCAGACTCCTGTTGAGGATACTGCACCGCGCAACTCGAAATATTGTAGCTATTGCATGCATATAAAGTATGCTTGGACCCGTCAATCCTACTCCTCTGCCCTCGACAACCCTCTGCAATATCAAGATCAGAATTTTCAATTCAAACCATGCTGTCCGCATCTCTCTTCGTCGTCGGCGCCCTCGTCTTCCCTACCATTCACGCTCAAGCGCCCACTCCCCTCTCCCAGGTCACGATTAACACGTACAACCGCTACACTCACTATGCCGCTGCCATCTTCTGCAGAGCGAACGTCGTGCAGGACTGGACGTGTGGAAGTGAGTATACACTCTCTAACTACCTTCGCAGCCTGAACATTCTCCAAAAGGAATGAGAACGAGAACGACTAATGTGCATGTTTGTGTAGAAACCTGCCAAGCCAACAACAACTTCAAGGTCAAGTTGATCGCCGCTTACGACAATGCTCTGAAACCGCACGCCGGTTGGTTCGTGGGCTACGAGTCTACCGTGAACGAGCTCATCGTTTCGCTGGCGGATGTGAGGCTGGAGGATTTGTACGTTGGCTGCTGACCTGCTTACTCTTTGCCTTTCTGTGATGCCTCGATACGTGTGTCTCCTGCATGTGCTGAACGATCGCTTCTGCCACCAGGTCAACCACTCTCAGCGACGAGAACATCGCTCTCGTCGAACCGAATTCCGACCTTTTCCCTGGCCTCACGCCCGGTGTCAAGGCTTCTGCGGGATTCCTCAATAACCACAAGGCGTAAGTGAGCAGCCAGCGCTTTCTTCGAGACGAAACGAATGTGCGTGGCAGACGCGAACCGGGCTAATTGACTCGTGCGTGTACGCAGCGACGCTCCCCGCAATCAAAGGCCAACTGGAAATCCACAAAACCGCCAAAGTGACGTTTGTAGGCTTGGGCGTTGGTGGAGCGCAGGCGCAGCTGATGCTCGTTTACCTCAGTCTGCAGATCCCGAGCATTAGAGACAGGTTGAAAGCCGTGACGTACGGCTCGCCTCAGGTTCGTAGTTGAAACGTTTGAATGAATGAAAAAGAGTACGAAGCAAAGAAATGAGGAAAGGATCTCTGCTGACACCAGCTCCACAACCAAACAGGTCGGCAACCAAGCCTTCGCCTCCTACATCGACGCCAAGCTCACCGGTAAGCTCACGCGCATCAACAACAAGCTCGATCCCACTCCTGTTCTGCCGGGCCGCTTGCACGTCTTACCTCTGGAAGGTCTGGGTTTGCCCGTGGACTTTGGCGACGTGCTGCCGTACAAGAGCGCTTCGGGCGAGATCCACATCCACTCGGATGACTCGTGGCAGAAGTGTCCGGGGCAGGATGATGGGAATGAGAAGTGTGCGGCTGGGGCGGTGAATGCGATTAATGAGGATGGTTATGCGGATCATGATGGGCCGTATAATGGGGTTAGGGTTGAGTGTGCTACGTGAAGGGGGAGGGGGAGGGGGAGGGGGAGAGGTTGGGTTGGTGGGTTGAGGGTGGCTTGGGGGATGCAACGGACTTTCGTTAAAGCAGCGGATGCGTGACGACAGGGCGGTACGATATGATGTGTTGCAGGGTTTGAACTTGTGTGATTGCTTTCGTGCTGTGTGCTTTTGCTACAAGAGACACATCATAGCGAAATTAACGATTCAAACTCAACAACCCCTCAACATACCTCCTCGCATCAATGCCAAAGCCTCCGCCACCCAAAGCTGAAGTACTCTCTCCTTCCGAGCCACCTCCACCGCTACCTCCACTCACAGCCCTCATGCCCAACGAACTCCACATCGCGCTCCCTAACCTGCTCTTCCCCTGTCCAGCCCCAGACGCCGAAGCTCCGACACCAGACCCATTCTCCCCAGCCTTGCGCACAAGGAACGCGACGCGATGCGTCTCGCCCACCGTCTTCGCAGGCGTGAACGAGTTCGCCAAACCAAGCGTACTGATCGCACCGCCCTGCGAATCCAGACCGTAGCCGCTACTTTCTACATCATTGTCTCCGTCGCCGCCGGCCTCAAATCCCGAGCCGCTGGGCCCAGGCCGTGCGTCGTCCAGAGCGATCGAAGGCGGCATGCGCAGCCAGACGACCCACCAGCCGCGCGCGGTCTTACTCGTGCGCTCGAGGGCGGTGTCGCTTTTGGCGCCGCTGGTGGCGGAGAGGCTGGCGAGGAGAGTGGCGTGGACGTTGAGGGCGTCAAGGCGCGGCCAGGGTTTGTAGCCGCCTGGAGGGGGAATGTTAGGGATGCTGGAGTGGAGGGAGAGGGTGGCTGGGTCGTAGATGAGGGAAAAAATTTCGTTGTCTGACGGTGAAGTTGTGTCGTTGTTGGTTGTGGTGGATGGATGTGCTTGGTGCTGGTGCTGTGAGAGATCGATACGTTGAGCGACGGTCTCGGGGCTGGTGGAGGAGAGGAGGCGTTTGTGGATTGGTGCAAGAGTGGTGTGCAAGGATTTGTAGAGGCTGGAGTAGCTGAGGGACGAAGTCCGTTGCTCGAAGAGGAATGCAAAGATGAACGGACGATGGACATAAATGAGAACCCGCAGACGACGGCAATCTTTTGTGACAGGGTTCTCAGGCAGTAGGTGGCCGGTCTTGTTGCTGCCGTTGTCGCCTCGTTCCAGATCTTCGTTCACTTTGTCGGTATAGTCTTGCACTTTGGGCGTGAGCTCGACTTGTAGTGTGCGAAGGAGAGTACGGCTGCCACCTGACTCCTCACCAAGGCTTCCTTCGGTCATGTTTGCCTCTTCATCGGAGTTGGCAGGGGAGTCCATGGAGAGATCTCCTTTCAGTCCAACGACAAAGTGGCCTTGATTCTCATCATGTATTTGCCGCGCAATTTTGGCACGGAGCTCCTCGCCGTCTGGGATCGGGTCGGCGTGCGTCAGTTCAGGCTTTTCGTCATTTTGGTCTTCACTCCTCTTTGACACCTTTGGTTTTCGGTTGCTCGCGGTTGGTTTCGGCTTTCTGGGGCTCTCTGATGCTACTTGCGTTGTTTCTGTCGGCTTTTTGTTGTATGATTTCGCCAGCGAACTCAGGCCAAAGGTCATGTACTTCATATACTGGTCCGGTATACCCATTGTAGTGCCGTCATCTGTTTCTGTCGTTTGTTCTTCTGCGGACTTCTTATCTGCATCTTTTGTGGCTTTGTTGAGCGCCTGCTCAGCAGCTGAGACGATTGGCGGAGGGATTTCAGGATGACTGGCACTTTGTGGTGTCGTTTGACCAGTTGCATGGTCGCGTGAAGCAACTCGATCGTACATCTGAGGTCGATGGTCCTTTGGAAGAAGGTCCGGGTCAATCAAGGGTGACTCTGGCCTTGCGACGCCTTCCTGTTGCTGCACCTTCTGTTTCGGGTCTTTTGCTGGCGATGTACGAGACTTTATTGATGGGCTAGACGTGTCATCCATTGTTGGTGGAGGGTTACGCTTTCGTCGCTTTCGTCTCTCTCGGTGAGGATTGTCTTTGACTCCGTAGGCGTAGTCTCCGTACGAGTAGATTTGCTGCATCCATAGCGAGATGCTCCGTACTGAAGGTCGATTCAACTTGTCAAGGCCGCCAAAGACGATCCCGTCTGAAGCTGAAGGTACATTGCCGCTTCCAAGCCACGGAAGCACTTCTGTGTCATTGGCAGAGCTCTCCTCCTTAGTCGCAGGCTCGCCATACCTGGCCACAACGACATCGACCAAGCCTTCTGTCCTCCTCGTCAGGTCTTCCAGCACCTCCCTCTCACTACTTCCCCATTCTTCCTCTCCAACTCCAACCCCAAGCTCACCGCCAGCAGCAAGCTTGATACCTCCAAACACTTCCGATGCCGGATTGCCGTGTAGCAGCACATCCCAGCTCCGAGCAAAGCGCATCCAGTATCGCTCCAGCGTGCTGCAGAACTTCTCCCGCGACAACTTAACAAACAGTTCATCCAGAGTCGGCCCATGATGCAGCATGAATAGCCAGTGTGCCTGCACCAACTGCTGCGTGAGCAGCGCCGCCGGACTCACTTCGCGAGAAGAGTACTCCAACACCGGCTTCGCGTTCGGATCAACCTTGCCCTTACTCGAGCCCACAGGCGTCGTCGTCGCAGCCGGCAGCCTTGTCAGATCTATCGACGCCAGAATCCACCACCCGTTCTCCAGCTCATGTAGCACAATGCGCGACTTGTCCGTCTCAATCGAATCGACCGGCCGCTCGCCGTCTGAGAAAGTCTTCGCGAAGCCGATCATGCCCTGCGCCAGCCCGATCTGCCGCAGCCGCTCGTTCTCCTCTTCCCTGACCGCGGCTTTCCTGCGCGCATCGCCGGCGACATCGTTGGTTGTTTTGGCGGCGCGGCGGGCTTCGGTTGCTTTGCGCGAGTACCAGAACACAAGTTGGTCCGCGAAGGTCTCGTCT
Source organism: Cladosporium sp. SL-16 (assembly GCA_002921095.1). Classification (NCBI taxonomy): domain Eukaryota; kingdom Fungi; phylum Ascomycota; class Dothideomycetes; order Cladosporiales; family Cladosporiaceae; genus Cladosporium; species Cladosporium sp. SL-16. The sequence continues at coordinate 172,533 of PEGC01000013.1, forward strand.
GTAGGGCCGAGGGTGGGGTTGTAGATGGCGAGGAAGGCGAGTTGGGCGGGGACCACGGAGGAGGCGTGATGTCTGTATGGCGTGGTCATGCTAGAGGGAGGAGGATGGGAGTGTTTGTGTCGGGTGGGGAGGATGTGGGTTAGCCATTTACTGAGGCGTTTATGTTGTTTCCAATGAATGCACATGTGGATTGGACGTTGGACATCGACTATGACGTTGGCACGAGCTGGCTGTCGACCACGCCGGAATGGTTTTCGATGTGTTGGACGATAATGCTATGTATACATATAGCAATATCACAGCTACAGGATGATTCGTCTGGCCAGTTTGACCATCAATAACAGAGTCAATCAAGTTCCGTCACCAAAACTTGGTATCTGTGTAACGTGGCAGCTTGTTCTAGGTCAATACGACCATTACACTGTACACATTCAGCATCAAGCCAGTGACAATGGCGTTTTCAGTGCAAATCGTGGTGAAATTAGTAATTGCACATACCAAACCAATTCAATAGTGTCATAGACTGCAGCTGAATACACTAGAATGCTCAACATGATCATAGGTTATCCACACGAGTCCAAAAGATCGATGTTGATGTGGATTACCCTGCCCCAACTCGAACCCTAGAATTATTTAGATGTATGGACGTGCATGTGAATGCACATATTCATGCAGTAAAAACGTATACACAAGCTCGACGGCAGCAAATGGATGTCTGACATGTCACAACAGTGAGGATTCGCGTATACATCCGATTGATTCTTCCATTCGTAATTCAGAACATCATCGGCATCATCTATCAGCCAGCCTTAGCGCTACTCGAACTGTAAGCGATCAACTCGTCTCATATCATCTCACTCCTCCTCACCATCCTCAACATGCGCCCTCCTCAACCTCTCAGCCTCAGCCACCCTCTCCGCCTGCGCGCGAGCAAGCGGCGTCTGCGGCCCAGCATAAGGCGGCGGCTCAGGGAAAGGCTCCTCCTCCACCACCGGCGCATTCCTCCGTCCCGCATCGTCGTCCTCCCCAAGCAAACTAGCCTGTAGCTCCATCATGCGCTGCGTCCTTTGCACGATAGTCTCTTCGTTCAGACCAGACGCTTGGATACGGCGCTCGATTTCTTCTTCGCTGGGCTGCTGGGCTTCGGCCGTGCCGTCGGTTGGGGCGCCGGTGGGGTTGAACCAGGGGAAGAGGTTGGCGAAGAAGCCGTAGAGGCCTTGCAGCTCGCGGAAGTTTTCGGCGGTGGAGGAGGCGCTGACCGCGCGTGGCGCTGAGCTGGCTTGAGGTTGTATTGTTGTTTCGTAGGAGGCGATTGAAGTTGGTGGAGGGAGTGGGTCGGCGGTTGAGGTTAGCTGTGCTGTGTATTCACGCGGTACGTGCGCGATCAGAGCAGGGACTTCCGAGAGAAGGACGTGGCGAGCTTCGTTCAGCGTGATTTCTGATGTGTCTGGTGCGGCAGAGGGCATCTCAGTAGGTACTGCGCTAGCGATTTCTTCGAGGAATTCGCAGATTTCGGGAGTGTTCCAGAGGTCTTTGGCGCGGACTGCGTAGAGCTCTGCATGGAGCTTCTCCCTGTCGGTGCGAGGATCCTTGCCCCAGACTGCGGGTGGAGGTTGGATGCTGAGCTCTTGCATCAAGCGTGCGACGACCCACGGGAAGCGTCCGATGGCTGTGAAAAGAGCCTGCTGACCTTTGCTCTTGTTGCCGGCACGGTATTCTGCTAGACCTTGGCTGAGCTGCACGTTTGGCAGGTCGTTGTGAATGGTCTTGAATGTGGCGTTGCGGCTGATGTTGAGGTAGTCCAAGGACTGCTGTGAGCGGATCGCATATTGGTCGAGGACAAGCCAGATCGCATATGGATCCTGCTCTGGAGCTAGAGACAGCAGTAGCTTTGCCCACTCGTAGACTGTCCGCCAGGTTGCACGCATGCTAAGGTTCTGCATGTATTTCCAGCTCGCCAGCCAGAACTCTCGGTTCTCGCCTCTGTTGAAGTCTAGTCTTGCCTTGCCTTCTGACAAATTCTTCGCGAATGTGCTGTGTACTGCTCTTCCGAGCGAGAAGAGCGCGCGTTCCAACAGATCACCTGAAGTGGCGTGGTCGCTCTCTTGCTTCGCGATCTCAGAGACCTGCAGAAGCGTGCTGATGTGGTACGGGTTGTGCTGGAGCAACACGACCAAGCGATTGGGGTCCATGGACGCAACACAGCTTTCGAACTGCGACTGTACGTCCTGGTAAGCGCGGTTGTGCACGTAGCGGTATTCTACAGTTCCATCGGCCTTCTTCTCGACGACTTCCATGCCGAGACCGCCTCCTGTAGCCACCGGCCACTCTTCCTTGCCCTGGATGAAGATGTTGCGCCGGAGACCAAGCGATCCAAGACCGCCAGTCCGTCCACCTTGTCCTCGCTGGCCTCTCAGCGCCTGTGCTAGACCAACCTGCTGCCCTCTCCTTTGCTGCCTCCGGTTGCCTCCTGCAACGCCTTGCGCACCTTGCTCGTCGTCGTCGCCTCCTTCCAGCGCAGCGCGACCGAAAAGACGTCGCATTTCATTCTGCGCGTGCAAGTGGTGCGTGTCGATTGCAAGAAGCTTCGAGCTCTCGTTCACCGCATCATTCGATCCAGCATTTGTGTTTCCCGCCGACTTCCCAGAAGCAGAAAGCTGCTTAAGCGCAGCGTCAATCTCATCCACATCATCATCCTTCTGCGCATTCCCCTGCTGAGCAGGCGTACCAGGTGTCCCTCCTCCGCTCTTGCCCTTGGCCTTTTTCTTCTTCTTCTTTTTTGAGGGTGCTTTTACAGGCGCTGCTTCTACCACGGGCTGTTCGTCGACAGCAACGCCGCCTTCGTCTTGGTTGTCCTCGTCGTCTTCGTCGTCGTTGTTATTATCCTGCTCTTCTTCGCCCAGCATGGCGAAAGCGCTTTTCTTCGCTGGCGCTGGCACATATTCTTCTTCTGACTCTTCTTCTTCTTCCTGCTGCTGGAGCTTCTGTAGCTGTTCCTGCTCTTCGCGCTCGCGCTGCGCTTTGCGGAGGGCGCGTGACGACATTGTTGTGGTGCGATGCTGTAATGTGTTGAATGTCAAATGCCACGGGATTGAGGATCGACGACTGATAAGGCGTGCCAGGCGTGTATTAAGAAAGTCAAGCTACCCTTGCAATTGGGAAAGAGCCGAGATGATGAGCAACCAAAAAGTTACAGCGACACCGTCTTCGGAGGGTCATGATTCAGCGATCATGACGTAGCTTGGAGGCGTTGGAGGGCAAACGATCGATTTATTTCCAGTTACATCACGCATTATCTACAGCTAATGCGCTGAAGCTTACACGCAGGGTCTCAATGGTAAGTAAGACAACCTAGTCATCTATAGTTGAAGGCGGTTGCACACTAGCTTTTGAGATTGATAGCCATCACGAACAGTATCTCAACGGTGGGCATGTTCGTTAGAACGTCTACAACCTATGACACCAGCAAATACTGTGGGAATGGTAATAAGTTAGAGAAAGCTCTCTCACTAGCTATTCCAGCAAGATTGATCAGCATAGCATTTTTTCGGGATGGAGCTACCATTGACACACGGTCAAAGTCAAAGCTTAAAATGTCTCTCACATTCGTGTATGCAGATACTATTAGGCTTAGTTTAAAGGATGACTATACTTGCCGCTGAGAGAGGTCGAGTGAAGACTGTAAAAGAGAAAGGGCGAGGAGCGGTAGACATGGTGAGAAGCCATCGTAACAGAGTGCGACAACTGGCTTGGAGCTTGGGAAGAGGTAGGTGATTTCTTCGATGAGTCCAGCAAGGCGAGCCGACCATTGTATCGAGAGGATGCTGCCGTACTCGGCATTGGATCCAGAATAACATTCCTTCTCCAGATTGTCGCTAGTAGCCTCAGACGACACGAGCGAGAAAACACGCAAGGAGCACCTGATGGTCATGATAATGTCGCCACCCGGAGTCTCGAAGAGTTCTCTACGTTGCCTGGTCCAGTGATCGACACTTTTATGTTTGTTTGAGGTCCAGGAAATCGTTGCAAATCCACCATCTCGAATAACGACACTGTTAGTAGCGGCTGCAATCTGACAACAGTGAGCGATGTCTGCGTCTGGTTCCAACCCTAGAACCCCCGGCTTTGGATTTGAAGCAGATTCATTGGTGAAGACAGTTTGTAGCATCAAACTCGCCTTATCAGAGTACACCGAGAAACCGAGGTAATCATGGTTCATCCCAAACGATTGCACGAACCAGGACTTAGTTGACGGGCCAGTGTCAGTGGCACTGGCGGCGTTGGTTGGGTTGGTGGCGTTGGCGTCAGGATCGATGACACATGTTTTGTAATGCAAAGCGAAGTGTTGGACCGATGCAAGTGGCAATCCGCAACGACATTTGAGTACCTCCCAAAGCAGCGTATGATACAGACGCCGACCAAGTGGACCGAAGAAGCGACTGACTTCTCGGAATTGATCGTTATGGCCGCAGGCGAAAATAAGATGATGGTATTGACGGGTGCCGTCCACATGATCTTGGGCCATGAGCTACGCCACAATCCTGTTATGGTCATATTTGATGTGCGCGACAAGTTCGTCGAACGTCGAAGCTGTATATCGGTAGCACATTTGACACAGGATGTCGCTCATGGGAGGTACAAATATAGAGAATTTTGATTAATTGGTATATCTGTATTCATCGAAGATGTCACCAAAGCGTTTGCCTGCCTAAAAAGCCGGAGCCGCTTGTCATGCCGACCATGGAATGTGTGCTCAGTACCGTCTAGTGGTTCAAGTGATACGATACGATCAAGGCTGAAAAAATGCAGATGGTCGAGTACGTATGTGACCTGTGTGTCCTTTGTCGATCGTGGTACATGGACTACAATTCTTACGCATGAGTCTACGTACAGCTTCATTAGAAGTATCTCAGTGGTAAGCACATTCATCTGAAGATCTGACACTGAGTACGCTAGCTTACTAGAGATCGAAGAACGAGCTGAGCTTGAGCAGTATCTCGAGGGTAACATAACCTAAATTATGGATATTACCTGCCGGTACGAGCGTAGTTTTCTAGATCGCTGTACGTAGACTTACGCGCAGCGACTGTAGCCGTGGTGTCGCTATTGGTGGTAGCGCCGCCAGATTGTTCTGTTCGCATAGTCCCAAAATGCTTCTCGGTAGCAATTACATCCTAGGCGGTGTTGTCGACGCCCTGTCTTCTTGCTTCGCTGATGTGGCCTTTTTGAAGGGCTCCGATCGCGTTTGCATTGCGTGTCCGAAGCCACTGCCTAGGTGCTGCGATTCGTACGATACTATTCGTTACATACTTACAGTGAACTTCTAAAAGCTGTTTTTTTTGTTTCGAAATCGGGTGGGACCGATATGCTCTCCGGGAGAGTACTCCTCTCGACTATAAAAGACTTAGGCAACGTCAGCCGAAAAGTTGAAGATGTTAGTTGTTGATCCAAACAACCATTCTGGCCGTCTTTCTGTACGTTCTTGAATGCCACATAGCGAGCCATTCTCCTTGAATGGTAGCTGTCTGGGATTCTCAGTGAAACAAAGTCCGTTTTTCGTGGTGGTGAGAAAGTCCGGTCGACTTAATCGATTGCATGGCCTTAGACAGTACAAAATGCTTGTGCCTATGCGTGTGTCAATGAGGTTAAGCCACCCTTGCAATTGGAAAGAGACGAAAGAGCTACATAAAGTCACATTACACTTCATGATTCAGCGATCATGACGTAGCTCGAAGGCGTCACGAAAAGGTTAACGTTTGGAACAAAGTTACAAGTAGACTTTGTACCGTACCCAGAAGATCGGGATCATGAATCAAGACGAGACGTTGGCAGGAGCAGCAACGTGGTTTTCTAAAATGAGTGCGGAATGGCGGATTGCGCGGTGCGTTTCAAGTCGCAAACGGTCAACATCTGGGAACACAATCTGAACCTCACATCAGAATGGTGTGGCAAAAATGAAGAAAATAAGAGAGTGGTGATGCCATTCAGAAGTCCGTGGCTGCTTGCAAGTACAAGTACAGTACATGTACAACAGTACAAGTGTGCCTGCAGAGCCATGCACATGCACAGTACAAAGTACGGAAGATCCTCGACCCCCATCCGTCAGCATGCGAGTCCGAGAAATCGTTCGCATTCGTACCCGCCGCGTCCCGGAGTAAGCGAGACATGCACGCCTCCGTACTTGTGGAGGGATAATTACGCGGCGAGATCTCGCGTCATGCCCAGCGGAACCAATGCAGCTGTAGTCGAGATGGCGCATGGTGAATCACCGCACGGAAGTGAGCGCTTTACCAAGGAGCTAAAATGTACAGTAATGCGAAAGCACACTTTTGCACAAGCGAAGGGGCTCGTTCCGGTCGGGTCTGGAACGTTTTTCTTTCTTGAACAATTCGGGAGACAATCGATACGCACCCGAATTGGGATTTCACTATTGTGGCTGATGCATCCTGGGCCGACTCGTGGGAATTTCTGCTGTTTGATATACAGATACGAATCATTCGATGCTTGCATTGTGGACCTTGCGGAGTTATGACTACGAGCAGTACCCGGTGCTGAGATGGGCACTCTGTGTGAAACTCGAACGATTTATGCGTTGACCAGAAGAAATCGAACGATTCTGCCAAAGACAAAAAGCACAAGGCGACACTAACGAACCGTACAGGAGGTAGGGGCTGCTCTTGTATAGCGCCACTTACGCTCGTCCCACTTCCACCCCACTGGCAACATCTCCTGAGTCCTGACAGAGGCCAAGTCTGTCAGGTCTGACAAACTCCGGAAGGAGGAATAGCATTATACATAGATGGTAAGGTATGCAAGATACCTGAGCTGGAGACATCCGTTCCGAGTCGATGCTGAGTCAAGATGTGCAGGGCTGGACCGGGATTGCGTTCTTGAAACATGTCCGTGTCCGTGTATGCTTAACAACGCATCTCACTAATATGGGGGAGGCCACGTTCTCAGATGGCGATATGGTAACGATAGGAGGTCTTAACACGACACCTGCGGGGCGGAAGATGAGAAGAGCCTGAGCCGTGAGATGAGTAGTACAAAACGCTGTGCATAACTAGGACACGTCAGCCAATCAGACGATATTGTGTGCGACCGCGCCACGTGTGTGGCGCACTCGGAGCGTCGATGATCCGTTAGAGCCAAGTAAACGAGATAAACGATTCGGATGCAGTGCTGCCGGACAGGGCTACCTGCAAGAAATGTGCGCTATCCACGTTTAGAGCCTGGTGTGCTCGCCAATAGTTGGGTGTCCCGGGGCAATGGACTCTCCATCCCAGCCGATTTCTGCACATGGCGTTCAAATAATAAGTTCCTCCTCCGCTCTGGTTATCGTTGTGTTAAAGTCTGCGGCTATTGCTCTGATCCTCATCTATTCGCGTGGTCAGACGCCACTCGCCCGTTGGCAATCTAACCTTCTCTACACTCCCTACAACGGCTTCGACCACAACACCATTCGATAATACATACAGACAGCATTCCAGGCAAAGCATAATTCACAACAACCGCCAACATGTCCCTCGTGGGCAACTTTTCCTTTGGCAACTATGACCGCACAGCAGAGACCAGTGGTGCCCAAGAAGGTGGCACTGCTTTCCTGCCGCGGTCTCACAACACAGACCAGGATCCCGTACAAGAAAGTCACCGCCAGGAGCGTCGCGGTAGCTTAGCTCGCACATTGTCCAGGAGCCGCAGACCGTCCACCACATCAGTTCATCGTCCGGCCGCAAACCGCGAGGAGACATACGCAACTGCACACACACATCTGTCGAGGGGCGCCACTCCGGCACTCGAGAAGACTCTCGATGAAGTCGACATGTCGAAAGCAGGCCTCGAGCGCGCAGAAAGCGATTCCGAGGCCGAGCGGGAAAAGGATCACCAAGTTCAGACCGACAAGGCCATCAACGAGCTCGCAAGATCCCTCAGCAGGCAAAGTACCTGGTCTAACATCCCCGGCAACCCCTTCGAAGCTGCCCCAGATTCCGAACTCGACCCCAAATCACCAAACTTCAAGGCGCGATCATGGGTGAAGAGCATGATCAAGCTCAACCACGACGAGAACAAGACTCCCGGCCGAACCTCTGGTGTATCTTTCCGCAACCTTAGTGCCCACGGTTTTGGTGCTGCTACCGATTACCAAGCCGATGTGGCAAACGTCTGGTTGAAGCTCGCGGATCCCATCAAGAACGCACTCGGTCTGGCCAAGCAGCGTAGAATTGATATTCTTCGCGGCTTTGAGGGTCTCGTCAAGAGCGGTGAGATGCTCGTTGTTCTTGGACCTCCTGGATCTGGTTGCTCCACTTTCTTAAAGACCTTGACTGGGGAGACACACGGCTTCAACATCGATTCAGGCTCTGAAGTCAACTACCAGGGTATCTCTCCTGAGGAGATGCACACCTACCACCGCGGTGAAGCCATCTACACAGCTGAAGTCGATGTCCACTTCCCTATGCTTACAGTCGGCGATACTCTTTACTTCGCTGCTCGCGCGAGAGCCCCCAGGAGCATTCCAGGCGGTGTTAGCAAGAAGATCTACGCTGAGCACATGCGTGACATGATGATGGCGACCTTCGGTATCAGCCACACAATCAACACAGTCGTTGGCAACGATTTCGTTCGTGGTGTATCCGGTGGTGAGCGCAAGCGTGTCTCCATCGCAGAGGCCGCACTCAGCGGTGCTCCCCTCCAGGCTTGGGACAACAGTACTCGTGGCCTGGATTCCGCAAACGCTATTGAGTTCGTTAAGACTCTTCGCCTTTCAACAGAGCTTGGAGGATCGGCCGCCATGGTCGCAATCTACCAGGCTCCTCAAGCCGCCTATGACGTCTTCGACAAGGTTATCGTCCTCTACGAGGGCTACGAGATCTTCTTCGGTATCACCACCGAGGCTCGTGGCTACTTCGAGAAGATGGGCTTCGTCTGCCCCGACCGTCAAACAGACTCCGATTTCCTCACATCCATGACTTCCTCACAGGAGCGTGTTGTGCGCCAGGGAATGGAGAACCAAGTCCCCAGAACCGCCGAAGAGTTCGCCGCGCGCTGGAAGGCCAGCCCTGAGCGCGCACAACTGCTCAAGGACATCGAAGTCTACAACCAAGAGAACCCCATCGGCGGCGAGAAGGCCCAGGAGTTCCTCGACTCTCGTCGCGCTCAGCAGGCGAAACACGCTCGTCGCAAGTCGCCTTACACACTCTCTTACTCCCAACAGATCAAGCTCTGCCTTTGGCGTGGATTCCAGCGTCTGAGGGGTGACCCCAGTCTGACCTTCACACAACTTTTCGGTAACATCATCATGGCACTCATCATCGGCTCGGTCTTCTACAACATGCCACAAGAAACTAGTTCTTTCTTCCAACGTGGTGCTGTCCTCTTCTTTGCTATTCTGATGAACGCCTTCGGTTCTGCTCTTGAGATTCTCACACTGTACGCTCAACGAAACATTGTCGAAAAACACAGCAGATATGCACTCTATCATCCTTCGGCTGAAGCTTGGGCATCGATGCTCACTGATTTGCCTTACAAGATCATGAACGCAATTCTCTTCAACTTGGTCCTCTATTTCATGGCAAACCTTCGACGCACTGCCGGAGCCTTCTTCTTCTTCGTCTTTGTCAGCTTCATCGCGACGCTCGTCATGTCTATGCTGTTCAGAACAATTGCTTCGGTGTCTCGCACTCTCTCACAAGCCATGGCACCTGCCGCGATCATCATTCTGGCCATTGTTACATTCACTGGTTTCGCCATTCCCGTGCCTTACATGCTAGGTTGGTGTCGGTGGATCAATTACTTGGACCCAATCGCTTACGCCTTCGAATCTCTCATGGTCAATGAGTTCCACAACCGTGAATTTGCCTGCAGCGCGGGCATCCCTAGCTACGGTGACTGGGATCTCGGTCAGCAGGTCTGCTCTACCGTTGGCGCTATTCCTGGCCAGCAAAACGTCAGTGGCGACGATTACATCAACTCCTCTTTCCAGTACTACAACTCCAACAAGTGGAGGAACGTCGGTATCCTCTTTGCCTTTGTGATCGGACTCTGCGCCTTCTACATTAGTGCAACTGAATTCATCTCTGCGAAGAAGTCAAAGGGTGAAGTCTTGGTCTTCCGGAGGGGTCACACCCCGGCTTCCCTCAAGGAGAAGGCTAGCGATGAGGAGTCTGGCTTCAACGGTGCAGCACTCGCCAAGAAGGAGAGCTACACTTCGGCTACGGACATCATTCAGAAGCAGACTGCCATCTTCAGCTGGAGGGACGTCACCTATGACATCAAGATCAAGAAGGAAGACAGGCGTATTCTCGACCACGTTGACGGATGGGTCAAGCCTGGTACTCTTACCGCTCTCATGGGTGTCTCAGGCGCCGGAAAAACTACTCTTTTGGATGTGCTCGCTACCCGTGTCACCATGGGCGTCATCGGCGGTGAGATGCTCGTCGATGGACGCCAGCGTGACGAATCCTTCCAACGCAAAACTGGTTACGTTCAGCAGCAAGATTTGCATCTTCAGACTTCGACTGTCCGCGAGGCTCTTAACTTCAGCGCAATCCTCCGTCAGCCTGCCGACGTTTCTCGCGAAGAGAAGCTGAACTACGTGAACGAAGTCATCAAGCTTCTGGACATGGAGGAGTACGCCGATGCAGTCGTCGGTGTACCTGGTGAAGGTCTCAACGTCGAACAGCGTAAGCGTCTTACTATTGGTGTTGAGCTTGCCGCTAAGCCTCAGCTCCTGTTGTTCCTTGACGAACCTTCTTCTGGTCTTGATTCTCAAACGTCGTGGGCTATTCTCGACTTGCTTGAGAAGCTCGCAAACTCTGGCCAGGCTATTCTGTGTACTATTCACCAGCCTTCTGCTATGCTCTTTCAGCGCTTTGATCGTCTTCTCTTCCTGGCCAAGGGTGGTCGTACCGTCTACTATGGTGAGGTTGGTGACAACTCGCACATTCTCACCAAGTATTTCGAGCGCAACGGTGCCCACAAGTGCCCGCCGGACGCCAACCCTGCTGAATGGATGCTTGAAGTTATTGGCGCTGCACCCGGAACTCACACAGACATCGATTGGCACCAGGTATGGCGTAACAGCAAGGAGTACCAGGAGGTTCAACGCGAACTCGACTACCTCAGAGATAAGCGCCCGGGTCAGATTACCAGGACCACCATTGCCGACGCCAAAGCCGACAAGCAATCATACCGCGAATTCGCTGCTCCCTTCGGTCTCCAGCTCTGGGAGGTCACCAAGCGTGTCTTCGAGCAGTACTGGCGCACACCCTCATACATCTACTCTAAGGCCGCACTCTGTCTCGGTTCTTCCATTTTCATTGGATTCATCTTCTTCCGCGCTCCTCTCTCCCAGCAGGGTCTTCAGAACCAAATGTTCTCGATCTTCCTCCTGTTCACTATCTTCGGTCAACTTGTTCAGCAGATCATGCCTCACTTCGTTACTCAGCGTTCGCTGTACGAAGTTCGCGAGCGCCCTAGCAGAACCTACTCTTGGAAGGCTTTCATGATCTCCAACATCACCGTTGAACTGCCCTGGAACGCTCTTATGGCTGTCATTATCTTCGTATGCTTCTACTACCCCATCGGCCTCCAGAACAACGCTATCAACGCCGGAGCAGAGCACGAGCGTGGTGCACTCTTCTTCCTCTTCACGCTGCAGTTCCTTCTGTTCGCGTCCACTTTCACAAACATGATCATCGCCGGTATTGCCGATGCAGAGACCGGTGGTAACATCGCTAACCTGATGTTCTCTCTTTGCCTCATTTTCTGCGGTGTCATTGCCTCACCAAGCCAGTTCCCTCGCTTCTGGATCTTCATGTACAGAGTCTCTCCCTTCACCTACCTCGTCTCCGGCATGCTTAGCGTCGGCCTTGCCGGCAACCCGGTCACTTGCGCCGCGAACGAATACATCGAGTTTTCGCCTTCGGAGGGTCTCAACTGTGAGCAGTATATGCAACCATACTTCGACGACCCACGCACATCTGGCTATCTCGAGCCTGGCACAGAGACTAGTACCGACATGTGCTCTTTCTGCACATACTCCGACACCGATTACTTCCTGACACAGATCAATGCCAGCTACGCCGACCGCTGGCGCAACTTTGGCATCTTGTGGGCTTTCATCATCTTCAATATCTTCGCCGCGATTGGCCTTTACTGGCTTGCGCGTGTGCCCAAGAAGCAGAAGAAGGAGAAGAAGGAGAAGTCTAGCTAGATCTAGTTGATCGCTTGCTGCTATTTTCGTATGTGTCTTTCTTTCAGCGCTGGCGTTTCGCGGTACGAATAGACTGTTTATACACACTACTGGTGGCCTTTGAGTCCCGGGTAATAGACCTCGACATGAGATAAATTTCACTCGTTATTAAACCGATATTCTAATTACTGCTCTGGTTTGTTTTCCAAAAGTCTTCCTGAGTCGTATCTATGCAATGAAAGGCACGCTGTACTGGCTTGGATGTGTCTATAATCACTCCATTAGCTGTAAAGCATCCACAATGTAGGTCCGATCATGCCCTGTTCCATATGGAGATGCGAGCTGGAAATCCACTTGTCCCTTATTGTGACATCAAACAAAGCAATTTCACGATTGCTGCAGAACAATATTCGTTTTGGCGCTCGCTGTTTGTATGAAGTGCAATTGTTTGGCTTTCTCAGCGTCAGATCATTTTGAACACGAACAAAACAGCGAAAGGCAATTGACGATGCTGGTTAGCCAGCGCCGGAAGACTTGATCTCGAAGAATCATCCTGGTCTCCCGCAGCTTTTGGTGTTAATGAGAAGCGGAAATGATAGCCACTAGGCCATCGGGGATGCAGTGTGTTGCTGTAAGTTGATGGGACTTACTAGGTTTCGTCAATCAATACATGTAGCTCAGTTCTGTTCTGAGACAGCACGCACTCGAGCTCAGCAAATGGAATGGTTAACCCCGATATTTCGATCACCTGGAGGTTAGCAGCCTCTTAAATCGATGAACGCAATTCCTATTGATGTGGTGTACTGAGTACATTAACGGTAGTTAATATCTGAGGTCACAGTTCACATCGCCTTTAGCAAAAGATCTCGAGAATCCCACGTCGGTTCCCCCGAATAAAACATTCGAGCCCCACTAGACTACCTCCGAACATACCAGTATCATCAGGCATACCCAGCTAGGTCGTAGCTCGACGTACCATTGAGAATCTGTGATGCTGTCTGAGCTGTACGATGTTACTGTCTTGAGTGCATTAGTACGACCAAGCGCATGCCATGTCGTACTTGTCTTTACGGTCGAGATATTGCTTAAGCTAGACATTCGATCGAGATTCAGTATACCAGTATTGTCGAGCAGAGACAATGATCTGCTCAACTCTGCAGCTGGTATACCATATGCAGACTTCTAGTGATTTTGTTCACTCTCAATGCTAACATCATACCGTTTGGTAATAGCACTTGTTTGCCGAGATTCTCTCATCGTAACCCCTCAGAAGCGGGTTCTCCAACAGGATGTGACATGTGTCAGTCTTTAACGCTAATCAACCTGACTAAATGATGTTGTTGCGATCATCACAAGCGAAGGATTCGACTAGTGCAACTTTCAGAGTCCGTTATCCCATTGACTGGCGCCAAGATATAGGCAACTGTGCCGCGGAGGAGCTAGTTCACAGCCTTGTGCTCTTGGAGTGGATATCATCTATCAAAGGGATCGACTGCGGCGTCTTCAGGGCACGCTTGTCCGGCAAATTCATCCGACGATGCATAATGTGACCCATCGAGCGCTATATCTTGCGCGAATTTAGGGTGAAGAGCCACACCTTGTTGCATTACTTTGCCGAGCATGTTGATCGACGATGGGAATCCATTGTCCTTGTCGACGCCGAAGAATAGGGCCTTGGTCGATATATGGCGAGGCGGGAGCAGTGGAGACCTGAAGGACTATATAACCCTTCTAACTCTGGAGAAGAAAGGCTGTCACTTTCAAGACATCAAGCAACTCGACATTCATTCCGGGCACAACTACAATCTTCGCGAAACTTGTCAGATTGTCAAGTCCTCTTGTTAAAATGAAGATTACCATCGCAACTCTCACTGCCGCGCTCTTTGCAGGCACCGGCTTTGCCCAATCCGGCGTAGACGTGGTCGAACAGTGCGAGCTCGTGTGTGACAATGTAAGTGCTCCTCGCCCTTTTGATGCATCTGCAACCGCTCTAGCCTCGAGGCCACGCGACTTCAGCTGATGGCTCGACTTTTGTACTACAGCTCAGTGTCGCTACCGAAGATGCTACCGCTTTGATCAACGAGGTCAAAGATTGGGCGAATTCCGGTCTCAGCTGCTGCAATGGCAACCGCATGGGCAGCCAGTGTACGAACTTCAAATCCGCAGGCTCTGCCGATGGCATTATCTGCGGCCTCGAAAATTACTCCTGCATCCGAGGCGTCGATTCCCCCACTGGTGGCGAAATTCAGAATGGTCAAAACTGCGTCTACGTCTGGCAGATTCTGAACAAGATCCAGCAAGGTTGTTTGCAGGATGGTTACACAGGCGGCAAGTGCAACCTCCCCAGAGGCGGGCACGTCGCCCTCGCCTAAATCGCTCTCTTATCAGCAGATGTTGCCTTAGGGTGGTCGTCACATACATACCTCAGACTGTTAGAGGACTGGAACAAGATGTATAGTAGATGATCGAGCGATACTATTATGTCGTTGTTACCTAGTAGAGCTTTGTACGCTGCCAACGTGGCTGAAAACCGGTCGTATGTGATATTGTTCTCGGATATACCATATTTGCTCAAAGATTTTCGGTAGACGCTGAAGGAGGCTCTACGCATTACCCGTACTTTCTCTCGGAGATGTGTTGCACTTAATATACCAATGGATGGAACGATTGCAGCCATTTGACTTCATGTCTTTTGAAGACGTCCGATCTGAAACGACACTGTCCATCGCAATAGTGTTCGCCATCAAAGGTATCTCACACTCTATCCACCATGCTCTCTCGACACCCGCTGCAAACTTGAGACACGCCTCGCCTGACCTCGAAGATGTAAGACATCAATACCTGTTCACACTCATCGCAACGGTAAAGACCTCTTACGAGACGCCATCCGTCGTGAGAGCACTCGTCATTGTCTCGCAGATGGTTTATGGCATTGACCATGTCGGGACTCGGGCCATCACTAACATCAGATTCACGGGGAGCATCGTCATCGTCACGAGCATCACGAGGTATAGCGTCAATGCCCTCCGAGATCACGGTATTGGAACTTTGTTGAGGCACATGCTGCTCTGATGCGGCTTCTGCTGCAAGTGCGCCCGAGTCAAACGGAGTAACGGTGGCGGGTATCGCCTGAGTTGCGATTTATCTTGTTGATGCGGCCTCGGTTGCAGCGAGATGGAGTCGTTGTGTGGAGGTCGTAACGCGCTCTATCCCGGCGTCTGGCCAGTCTTGCTCCCATTGGAACTGATCGAAGAGATCTTGCTTCCCAAGTAGATGCGATGCCGGATCAGCATATCGGTCAAGGTCGGGACGGTTGGAAGGTTCGAGAGTAGCCGAGAAGTGGCGAACCGGTGATTGCTAACACATAGCACGCGTTGGCTGAAGAAGGCGTTGCGGGTTGGCAATACGATTACTGGTTAGGGGACACTTGCATGTCTTCCATCTTTGATCACACACATAGCAGAAGTGCGCGCCACACGAGCAGCTAGTAGACTGTCAGCTGATTGGATCACGCAGTGATGGAGAAGGGCGACACGAACGTCGTGTGATAACAGCCTTGCTCTAGCTTGAGGAGGCGATGGTACTGATAGCATCTCTGCCACTGCTCGTTTGTAGCAGTCTCAAGAAGCTGCTGTAGCGACGTATGATCCGCGCAATCGCCAGTGTGGGCCGCAGCTTTGCAGATTGTACAGGTCGTTATGTTCCATGAGGGGCAGATCAGCGACTCGCCTTGGACATGTCTAACTTCTGGCATGGGTATAAATGTAGAGCATCTTGGGTGATGACAATATATTTCCCCTTTGGCACCGAATTCCACAGATCGCTCCCTGAATGTTTGTACGAGCGATGGCGGAAGGAAAAAGTTAAAGCGACTAAGATTCATCTCTTGTCCGTCAAATTGCGGAGGAGATAGAGATTTATCTCGCATCGCTGCCTGGAAGAGTCTGGAAAGGCATTCACGGCAGTATTCATGACCACAAGGGACGCGAACCACGTCGTAAAAACCTTGTGCATCCCCACAGGCGATACAATAGCCCATTTGCGGCTTGATGTTCCCTCGAAGTGAAGCGGCTCTAGTAGCCGACTCTGGTCGTATCATAGAGCAGATATCGTGTGTATCATTCAAGCCAGGGCGAGCAGAAGCCTTCAAGCGAGCTTTAAGGTCTTCCTAACGGGAATGCTGTCGTGCAAAAGGGCAGCGGCCCTGTCCCGCGTCTGTTCAGAGCTCTGCATATTATGCACTATCTCATTTGACATCGACGCAGGTCTGACCTCCGGGTCGTACTCATCTCCTAATGCGTGGGCAAGCTCTATCGTGAGCTGAAGATCCTGAGCTGCTTGGTGGTCTTGTTGTTCATGAGCAGGAGAAGTCGAGTCGAGATCGCGGTGAACACCAAGGGCGATATGCCTAGCTATGTTCTTGTCTTCCAAGATGCTGCGATACTCATGCAAGTGGTGGGTATATATCCGTGGTGCAACCTCGGCGTCGTTGATGGTGCCGTCGCGATGCTTGCCTTTCGAGGAGCAGACCAGACTGGTGCAATCATCGAGTTGCACCTCGATGATCGCATTGAGCGTGAGTTCGTCAAAGCTATCGAGGGCGTCTTGCAACAAGGCTATTGTAACGAGTCTTCTTGTGTGGCTGACAAAGGCCCCGAAATATTCAGCTGAGTCATGACTGGAGTAGGTGAAGGGGCGTTGTGCGAGGAGGCTGTAATTGACGTGTCATGAATCTCTTAATGTAAAGACAACCCTGCACAACGGCAGTATTTCATCTATATTAAAAACAAGCAATATAGATATGCTCGCCTCCGTGGGCAAGCCGCCAAAAAGGCAAAAGAAGAGCTTTCCGAATCGGGGAATTGAACCCCGGCCTTGTCGGAACTGATCATCTTGCGATGAGTGAGAGCGACAAATCCTAGCCACTAGACCAATTCGGATGATAGTGATGAATCAACGATCATTAGTCGTTGTTCGATGGTGTCAGGTGAGCGTCAAACAATATATACCATTTTGATTGAGGATGAAAGCGCAAAACATGCGTGGAAAGCGTTGCTTCGAAGAATTCACTTACTAGTCTTCACTTATACACCCAACCGAGATAGGAAGGCGCGGGTATCGTGCCTGCCTGATCTGGAAGTTTGGCCTCTCATTGGAGCAAGGATTTGGTGGTCACACAGCATGCTCAAATCAGCGTTAGGATGGGTATTCTCCCATAGATGGTTAAGAGTTCAAAACCAGAATCGGTAATGTCGCTCTGATTCGCGAGCGTCTGCGGCAGAGACCCGGATACCGTCGCATCACTGTTGCAGAAAAGATGCATGGCCACTTCATGTCACTTGGAACTCGTCCTTGAGGGCTAGATGGCACGAAAGGGTTCTTGTAGGCCAACAATGTTGTTTAGACTGCTTTGGAAGGTATGTACTGAAAGAGGAAGGAGAGCGAAACATCTTGTTATCTGTCTGTAAAATAGCGAAATCACAACACGCCTAAGTGACCATGCTGGGAAAGAATGAACCAGCACGTCTGCTCCCTTCAATTTTCCTTTCGCTGCCGAAACGCTTGTTGAAAAGCGCTGATTTTGTCGCGGCGTTGTAGTCCGCTGTGATATTGTTGAAAAGTTCTGGCTATGTTGAGATGTTCCAGTATTGAGTCGTGCGCACTCTCACACCAGACAACTACGCAATAGAGCTCTTGTCGTCGCCCTCAATGCTGCTGCCATCACCCTGCCTGCTAACAGCTCTCTTCCTAAGCATGCGACGCTTGACAGCCTTCCAGCTCTCAACCAGCGACACAAAGCACACTACGCTGCCGAGGACAAGCCCCCACTCCCACGTGAGCGGCATGTGTCTGAAGACAACCTTGTTGATGACGGGGATGTAGACGATGGGGAAAGGCGTGCAAACGCCTGCGACGACGGCCCAGAACAGGAAGCGGTTCTTGAGCAGGGTGTTGAAGACGGAGAAGGTGCTGGCGTCTTCTTCGGGGTACATGTTGAAGAGACTGCGGGTCAGGTGCTTGGCTTCCCAGGCCATGATGCTGAGGAGCACTGTGAGGATGGAGTAGGCTGTGGCGCGGGCGCGGAACGGGAGGTCGCAGGTCGGGTTGTAGCTGTGGTTGCAGTCGTCGCCGAGGTCGCCGTTGCCTACGCCGTAGACGACGATCACGAAGCTGGCGAGGCAGAGGGAGCCCATGCAGGTGCCGTAGATGAACTTGTCGATGATGAGCTCTTTGGTGAAGACGCCGGCGCGGAGACTGTGCGGTGGTCGGGTCATGACATCTGAGGATGCTGATTCTAGGCCTAGACCAATAGCGAGGAACGACGAGGAGATCAAGTTGGCGAAAAGAATCTCTAAGGGGGAGAGTGGGAAGGCTGAAACGCCATTCCTGTCTTGGAAGGCGAGACCGATGAGGAGAAGGACAACCTGAGCGATGTTGGAGATGAGGAGGTGGAGTAGGAACTATGTTGTTTTTAGTATGTGGCTGTAAATCAGTAGTGGAGTTGAGCGTACCTTCTGGATGTTGTCGAACAATCTGCGGCCTTCACGGATAGCCGAGACGATCGATGCAAAGTTGTCGTCAGTGAGGACCATATCAGCAGCCTCTTTGCTGACATCACTACCATTGAGACCCATAGCGACACCAACGTCGGCACCTTTCAGCGCAGGCGAGTCATTGACACCGTCGCCAGTCATCACGCAGTACTTGCCTCTACGATGGAGAGTGTCAAGCATGCGGAGCTTAGTAGTCGGACTGCAACGAGCAACAACAAAAGGTAGCGTCTCAAGCTCGTCAAGCTCTTTGTCGGTCATGGCATCGAAATCCGGTGCTGTCATCACCGCCGAGGGCAAGTGTGAGCCTGGGACTTGTGGGCCAAGAATGCCGATCTCCTGAGCGATCGTGGTGGCGGTTTTCAAATGGTCTCCGGTCAACATGTGCACGGTGATACCGGCTGCCTGACATTGCTTGATAGCACTTGCAGACTCCAGACGAGGAGGATCGTAGAGACCCACGAGGCCGACGAAGGTAAGCTTCTGTTCGACAAAAGTACGACTTTCCAGAGAGGCACGATCAGAAAGTGGCAATGTTCTACGCGCGAGACAAAGCACGCGCAAACCTTGTGAAGCCATAGCGTCTGCTTGGGAGTTGATGGTCATCTTCATGGCCGCGTCCATTTCTTCGATGAGATCGAGGATGACTTCAGTTGCGCCCTTGGTGAAGCAAGACAGTCCTTGGCTGGGGTCCTGACTTTCATAGACAACAGTCATGCGCTTTACGGAAGAGTCGAAAGAGTGTTCGGCAGCGAGACGGAGGCCACGCTTCTCCAGAACTTCCGCTTTGCTGTGGCCGACGCGCATAGCCATGACTTGAAGTGCGATTTCGGTCGGCTCACCAGTGGCAGACCACATTCCAGTGGCACCATCCTCAGCCTTAGGTGGGAACACCGATGCCAAGTTGCAAACCGAGATAGTCTGGAAGAAAGCCTTGAGCGCTACGTCTCCGAGAACGCAGCTTTGCATAACTGTCAAGCCATCCATGCTAACGTGGCCAGAGGTCGGGTCGAATGGACTGGTCTCGTTCTCAACGGTCAGAGTCCTTCCGTCCGCCAGATAAGCCATACGAGCCAGCATCTTGCCTTGCGTCAAAGTTCCGGTTTTATCACTACAGATGTTCGTCACGCCGCCAATGGCTTCGAGCGCGCCCATCTTGCGGACGATGACGTTGCCTTTGGCCATTGCCTTGGATCCGACAGCCATGGTGATGGTGAGGACGGCAATCAGAGATTCCGGAATGACAGCGACAGCCACACAGATACCGTAGATCAGGGTTTCGCCATCAATATCCCACATGGCTGTAGAAAACACGATGATGGCAAGCAAGATGGCGAGACCAAAGAGTAGCAGACCGAAGTAAGACAGCTTGACCTGCAATGGGGTGCCGACAAGTCCGAGAGCATTCTTGATAGCATACAGCATTCGTCCACCTGTACGGACTAGCCAGTTGCCTTGAGTAGTCTGCTTCTTATCACGGAGCAAGAAAGCGATTTTGCCGATCTCGGCACTCATGCCTGTAGCGATGACTACACCTACACCTCTGCCTCGGGTGACAGTAGTAGACGAGTATGCAATGTTGTGACGGTCTCCAAGGGGGGCAGAAAGTTCGCTGATTGATTTGTTGGCGCTCTTGCTGCATGGCTTTGATTCTCCAGTCAAGAGTGCTTCATCGGTAGCAAGATTGGTACTGGTGGCGAGGCGAAGATCCGCTGAAACGATGTCTCCGACAGTCAAGTGGACGATATCACCTGGGACCAACTCATCTGCCTTGACCGTAGAGATTGTGCCATCATCGCGTACGACTTTACATACAGGAGCAGCCATGGCTTGGAGCGATTGAATGGTCTGTTCTGCGCGGTAGTCCTGGAAGAAGCCGACGACGATGTTCAAGAGGATGACTGCATTGATGACACCTCCTTCGATGAAGTCGAGTGTCGCATAGCTGAGGACCATGGCGATGACCAGGACGAGGGTCAAGCTGTTCGAGACCTGACGTACGAGGATGTTCCACCACGTGACGCCTCCGGAAGTCTCAAGCTTGTTGCGGCCATATTTCTCTCTGCGACTTGCAGCCTCGTTGGTGGCCAGACCTGCTCTACAATGGTGTCAGGAAACATGGCGGGTGTGTATTGAAGCAACAATACTTACTGTACGTTCGTGCCAAGGAGACTTGCCACGTGATCAAAGGCCACAGTGTGGGCCCAGTCTGGGACGTTGTCTACATTCTGGCTATGCTGAACAGCCAATGCATTGACTTCATGGTTGTGTTTGTGATTGTGGGAGCGAGCTCCAGCCGGGTGCTTCTCATTCAAGAGCACGGCTGAGCTCGCGTGCGGTATAGGGGGAGGGTCGTTGCCGCCATCTTCAGCGGCCGGTTGCAGTCCATCTTGTCGAGTCTGGGAGCCGGACTCAACATGCTGCACGGAAGTCTGAACGGTTTTTTCCATAAATCGATGGCAATAGCAGCGGTATCGATACCGGAATTGACCTGTAGATGGAAAAGGAATCGATCGGGTCAGCGCGGGGTACGGATAGGACCTTATGCTGATGGGAGGGAAGCCATCAGGTCATGCGGACAAGCCTTGTTGTGGAGCTGCTACGTTGTCAATGCTCGTGGCATTGTCTGGGCAAACCACGACTATTTGCTGGAGTTTGCTGGGAGATCTTTGCGGACTGGCATGCCAACTTGGCGCGCATTCACGCGAGGGGCTGGACAAGCTGTGTCACCTTGAGCTATACTGCATTGCGCGATGGAAGCGTCGAAGACGTGGCTTGCCGCGCCCGGACAAACGCACCGCCAAAGACAAAGAGCTTCACTTTTCTGATGAGACACACCGCGTCAGTCTTGGAGATGCGAACAAGGCCCTCACGACTCCATACCAAGACAATCAAGCGTGGCGCAGCAGGCGGCTTGACGATTGTAGCAAGGCCGCCAAGTTGCCTTCAAATACACGTGCAAGGTGCATTCCATAAGCCGCATGGTACTGTGCATACATATGCATGGTGCACGAACCCCATGGCATTGCAGAGACAATTGTCCGACACGGACATGTTCCGGTTCTTCGAGTTGCATCTCAGTGCTTCCTCACTTTGCTCTCGACGGGCACCCATGCTGCGTGGTGTTTGCTAAGGAAGCGTTGTCAGCATCAAGCGACATCTCGTGAGAAGCAAGTCAGCGAGCGTCGAGTAATGTGCTGTTCGGAAGTGAGTGTCATTGGTCTCTGTGTTGCCACGAGTACCAGCATGTGATACGTTGCCGCAGACCTCGTTCTTCTTCGGTTACTGATTTTGTCCGTGTGAGATGAAGTTGCGATCATGGCGTCCAGCTCAGGCCAAGCAGACACTTGGTAGTTGCTCGATACGAATGTCAAGCTGCTTCCAAATACATGTAGCTTCAACATAACCACCTACTTGCAAGAGATGTGCGCACGTGACGTCTTTATTTCCAACACTTTTAAGGGTTAGGGTCGGTCGTGAAAGCCTCCAAACGGAACATGGCCGAATGAAATGGATGTCATGGAGAAGCGTACATGTCTATATACATGTAGGTATTCCATAGGAAGTTACCCACTCGACGCAAGTTATAGAGAGACGAACCAATGATCGAAATGAGTTTTGTCATGGCGTTCATCACCTTCTGAAGTGGCCTACAAGCGAGTGACCACTACTTAGTACCTTATAAAGGAGCACTCAGCCACGTGATATCAAAGCACCACAAAAATGTACCTCTTATAGAGCGTAGCGCGGAAGCACGTATTCCACTACCTTACACTGATTCCTTCTGTCGGCTCCTCGAGATCAGTACCGCCAGAGTGGCTCGGCCGGTGCAGCGTCAGGGCAGATTGTTCCAACCGAAACATCTTCCACCACACAATTTACAGAAGCCTGATCCGATGCCAGTTCTTATGTAAATAAGTTACCTCGTGTACGTTCTTCGGTGCAAAACTCCTCGCAAAAGGTACGCTCTACCATGTCGTTGTATTATAGAAACCTTTGAAACACAACGTAGTGTTATCTGGTCTGCACAAGGGTTCTTCGTGACCAATCTGGCCACTTAGGCGACTCGTACATTAGACACTAATGGTCATCAGGAGCCAATTGCGGTGTTATGCAGAACAGCAAAAGAAACAAACCCAAAAGCAAGTACAAAATGGCTTGCCAGGTTTGTTGGCGGCTAATGAGAGGATCCATCAAGGAGATGTCTCCAAAATCTCACATCCGGCAAAACAAACAAGAGGAACGTTTCATGAATTGTAAACCCCCATGCTTCCTCCTCACCCATTTCATATTCAATCGTGTAAGATCGGCCTCCTCCATGGGCAAACACCATGCTTGATGCAGCCAAGGAACTCAAGGCGGGCATCCAACACAAAATGACTTGAACGCTGTTGTCACCTCTCATGCAAGCGTGGCAGCCACGCACGATAGGGGAAACTCAGGGCCACATTTCCGCCTTGCTCGCTCGCTCGCTCTCCGTATATGCTCTCTCACTGTGAAGAAGACTCCGCTGAAGCCTCCGCTCATCTCCGAGAGCGAAATCGCACAACCCGCCACTCTGCCCCGCCATCGTGAGGAAGCCTAGGCAACAATCAGGCTAGAAAACGTGGGCGCTGGTTCGCAAGAACAACGGTTGAGAAAGCGAGCCTCGTCAGCCAGCAAGCCAACAGCCCTACGCGGAGAGCTCTCGGAGCGCAGCGTCTCCGGTGTCGGCGGCAAGAGTGCAGCTGCGCTTTCGGCGAAGATAAGATCTAACACTGCAAGCAATTAGAGCCAAAGCCACGAGCTTCGCTTGGGCGCCGGTCCGGTAGATGAGATTCAGTTTTGGTGGGGAGGTCGACGGCGCCGGTTCCACCGGGCGTGTGGAAAAGGATATGCACCACAGGCACAGCAAGCTTTCCTTCTCCGCGCTTCGCCAGGGTCTATCAGTGCTGATTTGCGCTGCGCAGCCAATCAGCGCATCCAATTCCTTATCAGTGACGAAGGGCAGGGCAGCAAAAATGACCACATCCATCTTCTCATTGAATACTCTGCCTCGTTGCGCTGCTCATATCTGCGCGGTGGCCAGTTGTTTGGGGATGTGTCGCACCTTTTACCCACTCCGCCTTCTCTGGGGTCGCCAATCTGTGGATGCGAAGGGCGCCCTGCCACCTTGCCATGCCGCGAGAACGGAGGCTAGCTCTGGAGCTGCTGGCGATTGTTTGGTGGGCTGTTGGCCTGTTACTCGATGTGAGAGGCCGAAAAGTGTAGCCGTGGGTGACGTCCGAGCCTAAGGGTGCTTTTTTAGTCCGAGTGTTGTTGAGGAACACGGTAGCTCTGTGGTGTGTAGGCGCGAATCGTACAAGAAGCGTCGTCTCCCTCTGCATTCATTCGAGGTTTGGTCCTGTTCTTCTCCATTCACCATCTTGCTCTTCCTGTCCTTATAAATACCCATTGAGTGCGAGCAAACACATCGACTTCCTTTCATCCACAACTCAGAACCTCTTCACAATGTCTAACCTCCCCCACGAGCCTGAGTTCCAGCAGGCCTACCACGGTAAGACAACATCGAAACAAAGCTTCCAACACCATTAAAACGGAGCTCCAATACCATTTAAAAACACATCCTAACAATCCCCACCAGAGCTTGCCTCCACCCTCGAGAACAGCTCTCTCTTCGAAAAGCACCCCGAATACCGCAACGCCCTCAAAGTCGTCTCCATCCCCGAGCGCATCATCCAATTCCGCGTCGTGTGGGAGAACGACAAGGGCGAGGTCCAAGTCAACAATGCCTTCCGCGTGCAATTCAACTCCGCCCTCGGCCCCTACAAGGGCGGCCTCCGTCTGCACCCCACCGTCAACCTCTCCGTGCTCAAGTTCCTGGGCTTCGAGCAGATCTTCAAGAACGCCCTGACCGGCCTCAACATGGGCGGTGGCAAGGGTGGCTCTGACTTCGACCCTAAGGGCAAGTCTGACAGCGAGATCCGTCGTTTCTGCAATGGCTTCATGCGCGAGCTGCACAAGCACATTGGTGCTGAGACTGATGTGCCTGCGGGTGATATTGGTGTTACTGGTCGTGAGATCGGTTACATGTTCGGTGCTTACCGCGCTCTTACCAACAAGTGGGAGGGTGTTCTTACTGGCAAGGGTGGCAGCTGGGGTGGTAGCTTGATCAGGCCTGAAGCCACTGGTTACGGCTGCGTTTACTGTAAGTTGAAAAAGATCTCCAAGCTTAAACTGCATGAGCAGTCACTAACATTTCCTTCCAGACGTCGAGCACATGATCCAGTACGCCTCCGGCGGCAAGGAGTCCTTCAAGGGCAAGCGCGTCGCCATCTCCGGCTCCGGCAACGTCGCCCAGTACGCTGCACTCAAGGTCATCGAGCTCGGCGGCACCGTCGTCTCGCTCTCCGACAGCAAGGGCGCGCTGATCGCCACCAGCGACGCCGGCTTCAACGCCGACATCATCAACCACATCGCCGACCTCAAGGTCAACCGCAAGCAGCTTTCCGAGCTCTCCGAGAACGCCGAGTACAAGGACAAATTCAACTACCTCGAGGGCGAGCGCCCGTGGGTGCACGCCGGCAAGGTCGACGTCGCCCTGCCGTCTGCCACCCAGAACGAGGTCTCCGGCGACGAGGCCAAGGCTCTTATCGAGGCGGGCTGCAAGTTCATCGCCGAGGGCTCCAACATGGGCTGCACACAGGAGGCTATTGACGTCTTCGAGGCCCACCGCAAGGAGAGCCAGGGCCAGGCCATCTGGTACGCTCCCGGCAAGGCCGCCAACGCTGGTGGTGTTGCTGTCTCTGGTCTTGAGATGGCGCAGAACAGCCAGCGCATCACCTGGACTTCCGAGGAGGTTGATCAGAAGCTCAAGGACATCATGAAGAACTGCTTCGACAACTGCCTTGAGACCGCCAAGGAGTACGTCCCCGCCAAGGAGGGCGAGTTCCCCAGCTTGGTCGCTGGTGCCAACATTGCTGGCTTCAGCAAGACTGCTGCTGCCATGCGCGACCAGGGTGACTGGTGGTAAATGCATCGCGATGCATTGAATGCTTGAATGCCCCAAAATGAAAAGAAAGGCGCACGGAAAAGGCATTGGATTTTGTTTTTGATTTCAGCGAGAACCCACTAGCGTAACGAATGTATTGATTCCTTCATGATTATGTCTGCGTATTTCTACACTGTCGCTGCTGCTTCCACTAAGCATTCGTTGATGTTAGAGATGCTAAAGCCATCCGGAAAATCCCTTCACTTGCTGCGTATGAAGGTGGAGCGCTGCAGCAGATGTTGGCTCAGACGTCGGCGCTCAGACTGCTCATCGATGCTCTTTCCCGCCGTAACTCAGTCGTAGTCCAGCTGGTCCCTCACGTTGAAGTAGCCGCCCGTGCGCTGCGTCATCTTCACATCCACCAGAGTTTCCGATTGCTCTCCAGACTTCGCCGGCTTGTCATCCTCCCACGAGGTGCGGCAGTAGGGACAGGTGACATTGCCCGGTCTGGTCTTTGCCCAGAGATTGAAGCAGTCTTGATGGATGTTGTTGCCACACGCAGCACGGCACCATGTCACCTTGTCGCCCTTGGCGAACTCCATGCAGCAGATGGGACAGTCGTCTTCGACAGGCTTACGGTTGCCGTCGTGTGTTTCTTCCATCTCGATGACAGCAGTAGGCAGGGCAGGCGCATTATCCGTGATCTCCTTGAGCTCGGAGGTGAGGAAGGCATTTTGGTAGCGGAGATGCTGAGGCACCTTGAGCACGTAGTGCAGAACGTACAACACATGCTTGCACAAAGCCTGATCAGAGTCGTGTCGCTTGAAGCTTGTATTCGGGCAGCTGCAAGTCGGCAAGTGCGAAATGATCACCGTGTAGACGTTGCCGGTCGAGCCGGCGATCTTGATCTGATGAATTGGACATTCTTCCTCGTGGGCGTGACAGCTCTCCTCGAAACCTTGAGTGCGTGACAGGACGAACATCCGCTGGGTACTGGCACGGTTGAGGAAGGTCTTGTATGATTCGGTCATGTAAGAGACGTTCCTAGATTTCACGTCAGCGGTTATAAGGGTGGACATCGTGGGACAGGGCTCACTCTTTCAGGCGAACCTCTGGAGCACCAGGCTCCAGGCGAGGAATCTTGGAGACCTTGCGCTCCCAGCGATCTTCGAACGACTCTGCTAAGATTGCAGCGAGGTTGATGTTTGACTTTCCCTTCTCGCCCTCGGGCTTTGTTGGGATCTCGTACACTTGCGCTGGCTTCCTCTCACCTTTGGGACGCAGTTCGGTCGTGTCGAGGCGCATGACGCCTTCGGAATCGAGCTTGCCGATGGGAGCGGTGCGCTTCTTTCTCGACTTCTTGGGCACCGGCTTGAAGTCCTCGTCGTCCTGAGGCGTGTCAAGGTATGGAGCCGCGTTGTCTTCCTCGCCGGTCGGCTGAGATTTCTTGGGCTTTTTGCGTGGCGGCTCTGGCTCTTCGCCATCGGCAGAGACAGGCTTGAGTGAGGCAATTTCCGCAGTGTCTGCAGATGCGCCCTTAGATTTGGATTTGGCGGCTGTGGTGGCAGGCTTCTTGCGTTTTGCTGGTGCCGCGGCCACAGTGGACTGTTGTTTGGCCTGCTCTTCTGCGTACGTGGTGACGGCTTTGCGAGCGCGACCGCTGCGGCGAGTGCCTTGAGTTCCCGCCATTGGAGCAGTGTAGTTGTGCTGTTGGCGTTGATAGGCGAGATGCCAGTGTAAGTGTGAAGTGTCAGTCCAGAGGTGATGTGATGTGGCGTGTGATGTCTCGTGGGTGGAGGGAAGCTTGGGTTTGGCTTGGGAAGGAGCGACACTGCTGCCTTGGGCGACACGTCTTTGTCTGGGACACCTCATCACGTGAGGTATCGCCCTCTGTTTTCTATATTCTTCACTTCTTCCGTAGGCATTTTAGGATACTGGGTGAGTCGTCGCCGCATCGCAATGTACCTTATTTATGTCCCCCTGATGCTTTCGAAAATGGCACGTCTGTTCTCTTCCCACCTCACCCAAGCCGCGCCTTGGAGCACACAGTCTGCAAGATCGTCCAACTTGGTTTCGCGTTCAACTACTGGCTCTGCAACATCCGTTTCATCGCTCTTTGACTTACGACGCTTGACTCCTTGTGCAAACGCAGCAGCAATCCTTTGTGTCTCAGCCGAGAAGTCGAGCGAGACACCACCACTTCCATCGAGCCACGAGCGGAGGACGGCAATCTTCTCCTTCTTGCCTGTGCTGGCAGCTTTTGCCGTGTTGCTAGGGACTTTCAGCTCCGGTGGCGAGAAGTCTGATGCGAAGAGATCTGTAGGAGGTTGGTGCGCTCCGGGTGCGGCTGTCCAGAAACTAGCTACTCTTTTAGGAGCCACCTCATGGACAGCTGGAAACTTGCCACTTTTGGGCATGATCTGGCTGGCTTTTAGTGTCTCGAAGCATGCCCACAACATGCTTTCCAAGGTATTGACCCGGACCGTCCATTCCTGAATAGCCGAGCCACCTCCTGATCGAAAGCGCTGTCGCTCGATGAGGATGATGTCAGGCTTGTGAGCCAGAAAGTCTTGAGCAACCTGCAGTGCAACTTTGGACATGACTGATGGTGTGAAGGAGTTCTTCAAAATAGCATTGGCGACCGTGTCGGGTGTATCTGCCACGTTCTCGTGCTCCAGAGCAGGTCTTATCACAGGCATGGCTACTTCAGGTCTCATCTTCTCCAGTAAGTCAAGCCGCTGCCAGGACTGCACGCGCAGCTTCTCGTCTGTTGCATATCGATTCGCTGGCACGTCGATCACGCAGAATGCAAGATTCCGGATGCCCATGTCGACGCTGAGGATACGTGTTTTGCCTTGAGGCATGCGGGCATTTCGAAGCGATCCATGAAGCTGTTCTAAGATATGTGATTTTGTTCCAGTGGAAGGGATGCCCGTGAGGAAGGCGATGTGTTGTAGTGATTTCGCCTTCAAGCTGCTGAGGCTCATGTTGGCGGTAGGTAAGCGATATTGCCGCTGGAAGGCCCGAATAATCAGATCATTGACAGGACTGTGTCAAGTGATCTACAGGGCTTTCTAGAATAGATCAGATGCCAATGTAGGGAAGTGAAGCAATTTCGAGTGATGGGTGCAAGACGCGAGAGGAACAAACTCCCATCATGAGGACGTGCACCTGCTCCTGTAACGGTAAACAGTTGACTGTATTTGGTTGGCTCAAAGAATATCAGAAAGCTATAGTTTTGCCTTGAAATGTGCCAGTATTGTTTATTATTTGCCGTGTGTTGCGTTGTGCACAATTTACGAAAAGAAGGAGAGCCTTACGCATAAACCAGCTCCACGTGGCTAATAATAATAATAATAAATAAATGTGGAGGCTTTTGTTGGCTTGTGATAGACCGGATCCGGCTATTTCGGGAATGCATGTGCCGCCCTGACGATTACGTGGAGTTACGAGGCAGCCCTACAACAACCCTTTACTTTGCTCGCTCACCTTCTACCATGAATTGATTTTGCGAGACTGCAACGATGTTATGGCCAGAGACAACAGCACCGCTCGAAAGAATGGCCATGGCCGTGCCGGTGAGGGCGACGCCGAGGAAGCAGCCGGCCTGCTCCAGGAGCAAGAGTTCAGGGACAGGGACGCCTCGCCAGATGCGGATCCTATAAACGGCCAGAATGCTACGCCGCGAAAACAACCACCGCTGAGGCGACAATCCTCGTTTGCCCGACCGAGGGCGGACGGAACACCTAGAACATCCAACCGCGTACGATTCGAGATGGCTGAGCCGCGAGCTGCATCTGAACCGAATGGCTCTGTCAATGGGAGGGAGTGGATCGAGGAAGAGGACTATCTGTCTGATGATCATGGCGCACAACATCGGAGGAGTGATACTGGACACAGAGTACCACTCTTGACGGATATCGAGGCACCAAGTGTGACGCTGGCTACGGAAGAGTTCAATCCAGATGACCTTCTCGAGTCCGCGCGTCCAAAGAGCGGCATGAAGAGCGCGTTCATGAACATGGCGAACAGTATCATCGGCGCTGGAATCATCGGACAACCATATGCGTTCAAACAAGCGGGCTTGCTCACTGGCGTGTTCCTCCTTGTGGCCTTGACCGTCACTGTGGACTGGACGATCCGGCTTATTGTTACCAACTCGAAGCTGAGCGGGACGAACTCGTTCCAGGAGACTATGCAGCATTGCTTTGGCAAATCTGGACTTGTGGCAATTTCTGTCGCGCAGTGGGCTTTTGCTTTTGGCGGGATGGTTGCTTTCTGCATTATCATTGGAGACACTATACCACATGTGCTCGCGGCTGTGTTCCCATCACTGCCACAGACATCTGTTCTTTGGCTGCTCACCGATCGGAGGGCGATCATCGTCTTGTTCGTGTTGGGAATGTCATACCCTCTCTCGTTGTACAGAGACATTGCTATGGTACGTATACCCAAGTCTGCCTCGATTGCACCCAGCTGACATCCTCCAGCTGTCAAAAGCCAGTACCTTCGCGCTCGTAAGCATGGGAGTCATTGTGGTCACCATTTTGACGCAAGGCCCGAGGCTACCAGCTGACATGCGTGGCCAACTACGAGGCAGCCTCCTCATCAATGATGGAGTCTTTCAAGCCATCGGCGTCATCTCCTTCGCCTTCGTCTGCCACCACAACAGCCTCCTGATCTACGGATCCCTGCGCAAGCCCACTATGGACCGCTTCGCACGCGTCACGCACTACTCTACTGCAATCTCCATGGTCGCATGCTTGTCAATGGCGCTCGGCGGCTACATCACTTTTGGCGACATGACCAAGGGCAACGTCCTCAACAACTTCCCCACAGACAACATCATGGTCAACATTGCGCGACTCTGCTTCGGCCTGAATATGATCACCACGCTGCCGCTGGAGTGCTTCGTCTGCCGCGAAGTCATGACCGAGTATTACTTCCCCGGCGAGCCGCACAACCCCAATCGCCACCTCATCTTCACCACGTCGCTGGTCGTATCGGCAATGACACTTTCATTGATCACCTGCGATATTGGCGTTGTGTTCGAACTTGTCGGTGCGACGAGCGCGTGTGCGCTCGCTTATATTTTGCCACCGCTCTGCTTCGTCAAGCTCACGAAGCGAAAGACGTGGGAGACTTATGCCTCCTACGCGTGTATTGCCTTTGGCTGTATTGTTATGGTTATCAGCTTGCTGCAGGCCATTGCCAAGATGGTGAAAGGTAAGATTCGATCCGATATTACTTCGCTCTTCAAAATCAGACATGCTAACAGTACGTGCAGGCGGCGGCGAACACCAAAAGTGCGGGTAATTTTTGAGCATTTTTGTAGAGGCAGATATAGAGTAGATCATTCTCCCATCCGTGTTATTATTATTTTCCCCAGGACTGTGCAGGCTTGTGCAATTTTATGGTAATTGCTGTAAAGTAAAAATTCGGACGCTTGATCTGCCCTGCTTTCTATGGACGATTTTGATCAAGGTCCGATATTTTCTGGATTCTTGCATTGCATGTTGGAACCGTACTCTTTCTGCGAATGGAACAGACCCTCAGATAAACATCGTCATCACATCAAATTCCTCAATGCTGTAAATCGTTCCGTGATCCCTGACCTTGTGGTTACCCTCGCAGACTACTTCGACTACTAGAGATACTTGAGCATCACAAACACTTCAAGACGTGACTGTCCTCAGACGAATTGCCAGCCACCATGCTTATCACATCTGCAGAATAGTAGAGACAAAATCGCAATGGTAATCAATAGTCCAGTGATACGTGGTTATTGGCCTTACATAAGCGCCCAGCCCACTTTGAGCATGCTCCATCTCCGCAGAATCCCCAAAGCTTGCTTGTGGGCCAAAGTCCCATCGCCAGAATGCCTGTCCTCCTTGCCTCCTTGCCTCCTTTCCTCTGTGCCCTACAACCAATTCATACCCTTGCTACTAGATCTGCATTGTCATCTTCTTTTCTGTCACACGTACTGCCCGGTTTCAGACTCTGGAGCTGCGGTGGCCTTTCCTCCTTGAGTCTTGACGGTGTGCCCACGTGTACAAGGTCACCACGCGGTCATCTGTCAAGAGATTGGGTACGCGTTGGGCGCCACGCATACATGGCTACGGCCTCAATATCTTTTTGTACTTCATCACGTACCAGTCGATAGTGTTTGTATCAATATCGTCACCCAAGACCGAGGTGCCCGAGTACCTCCTGTCAAGGCTCCGTGTCCCTTTGTCGATGGCCTTGCGCATCGGTGTGTGCACGAAACTGGAGTATGCTTCTTCGACTAGTTCTGGAGCTGGGCTGGAGACTGGACCTCGCCTGGATGCTGGAACTGGAATCGAAGCTGGATCTGGACTGGAGGTGGATCTGGACTGGAGGCTGGAACTGGGCTCGAAGCTTGACAAAGGACTGGACTTGGAATCGACTTGGTACTCTGTATGTGCGCTATAGCTCGTGTATGCTTTGTTCTCACGTTGGACCCGACATGCCGGCGGTCTCCCGTGCCATCCTACTCTCTCCAGATGCCTGAATTGGTTGGCCGCCAGCCTTGGATCGCCATCCGTCCTTATGTGCTTTGCCGGTGCTGTTCTCTCGTAGCCATGGTAGTGGCGGTGCAAGGGTTTTGTGTTGGTAACGCGCTGGAGGAATCCAAAGTGCAAGTCGTGAAAGGAGCTTTATGCCGGACTAGTGCGTGAAAGTGGGCTTGCGCTGCTTGCTCGTTTGCGTGTAGAGCTTGTGAGGTAGTTGTCGAGGCTAAGTCACGTGAAATGGCTTGGAAGTCGCTCTTTGGCACGTTGACGCAGTGGTAGAATTGCTTGGGGAGAAGTTATGGAGCTTCTTCGCGCGCTTCGGTCGCTTTAGCGGGCGAAGTAGTCGTCAGAGCGTGGCACGTTTGACTGAAGCGTCCATGTGAAGTGATGATCTCTGCGTGGCTGCTTTGTGTTGGGCAATGCAAGAGTCTGTCTGCACATGATCAGGGCAATGGGCGTGCACTGCAGTGCGAGTAGGAGTTGTTGGCCACGAGTAGGTGTTCGTTGCAAGGCTGGGCTGCACTTGCGCTTTGGGCTTCGTGTGAAGTACCGGCTCCCTTCCTTGCTGCAAAGCTTGACTGGGCGTCCTTGCGGCGGACTTTGCGCTCTCCTACCACCACGTCACCTCTTCATGCAAGGGATCATCAAAGCCCACTACACGTTGGTCAAGTACCGTGGATCCATACAGCTTGCTTGGCAGTTGACTCATGGAAGGTTGGCGACTTACTGCCTCCAACAACACCAACTCCACCGCTTTGCCGGCATCGAGCGAGTACGGTGAGGCGACAGCCTTCAAAGCTCTCAGCCTTTGCCGACGTCGTACAACAACATCATCCCGAAGTCGACCACATCGCATGCCTGCAGCATCCTTCGATATCAGCAGCCGATACCGCCAGACGCCAGCGAGCTGTACGAGCCTCTGCCGGGATGCCAGTGACCACACACCACAGGAGGATCAACATCGCCAGTCAAGAAGCAAGCCCTTGCCATGACGACAAGGTATCGACGCAAGCGACTGCGACCATGTGAAGGCAAGAGGAGCCGGCCAGTACCGACACACCTGTATGGTGCATCTACACAAACAACCCGAAGTGGATTCGCTGCATCGTGAGCGCCTGCGCTTCCCACTCAGGATATTCGGATCATGCAGCGTCGTACTCAGCTCCGACACGCCGCCACTGAGAACATGAATTGAGAAAATGTCAAAAGAAGAACAACGCCCAGCGAAATTTGAATTTGTATACCAGGAACAGCCCACATCTTGAACTCATCACTTTCCGGTTCTCATGTTTTCTTCAAGACATCGCTGCTGCCTGCAACTGTCGGGGTATCTCGAGAACACACAGCTTGAACTCATCACTTTCCGGCTGTCTTGACTTGGAGCGAGAACACCACCGCCGCCTGCAGCTGTCGGGGTATCGACTGCCCACAGCTATAACTCATCACTTTCCGGGCAAACATAGCATGGATGTTACGAGTCCTTCCGCGTCTCTCAGATCGCAATGCGATCCTCCCTCCACAATCACAGCTCGAGTCACAGCCAGTGATGAACACAGGATGGTACCGCTGCAAGTACCGCTGCGAGTACCACCCGCTGCGCACCGCGTCCGAAGGGTCGTTCTCTTCGTTCGCCGTAGACGGATCGTTGACGTCCAGCTGAGTCGCAGCCAGCGATGAACATCGGATCGTAACGCTGCGAGTACCATCCATTACGCACTATTGCGCACCGCGCCCAAAGGATCGTTCTCTTCGTTCGCCGTAGACGGATCATTAACGTCCAGCGGCCCAGACAAAGTCGCCGGGCCCGCCGTAGCTTCCGCGTTCGAAGACCCGATAGTCCTGAAGACCGGTTTCCGCTTGGACGCACCGAAGTGAGTGTCGTCAAAGTCGAAAGCTTGATGGGTTGAATCTCACTGTTGGCTGAACAAGCGACCATCAAGCCCACCACCGCCACCCGCTAACATCGGGTATCCCGAGTACCCACAAACTTCTTCAAACCCGGTCATTTAGAGGAAGCAAAAGACGTAACACAACTTCCGGCGACGTGAAACACCTGAGCGAAGGTGCGATCGCTGGTTGGCATTTCGGAAGCCAGGGCTGACAGCTCTGCGCTCATTTGTTGCTGCACTCCCTCTGGCAGCTGCCTGAATATCTCTTCCGAGTGTTCTCGCATTGGAACACTTCCAAGAGCGCGAAGGGTCATCTCCACAACGAAGAACGGAGAACGAATCGTCTTTTCTCGCTCGAATCGCGCGCCGAAGCGTTGCTTGAGATCTTGGTACAGGTATCGGATCTCAGCGATGAGGGCGTAGAAAAGGCCATCCCAGTAGGCTAGAGAGAGCGGTTCGTTGTCGTGTAGCTCCGGGAGGTTGCACTCATTGTACTCCTCAGGATTGTCGGGCGTAATCTCTCGGAACCAGGGCGGCATCGCGGTAAATTGCTCAAGCGGGAGGTTTCCCGGGTCGTCTTCAGCATGGACCCAATGCCCAAAACCCCAACGTCCAACACCCAATACGCAACACCCAATGCCCGAAACTCTTCTCCGACCAGCGTCCAAAGCGCGCCGAATAGTGCGATCAAGCCTGTGATCGGCCGTAGCATCATGCTTAGAGCGACAATGTTTTCTAGCGCTTTTGCCCGCAAAAAGCCAGGGAATGCATCACGCTCCATTGCCTGGAAGACGTAATCTTTTGCAGCGTCGAACACCTCCGGGTCATCAAAACCCAACGACCAGCACCCAACGACCAGCACCCAACGACCAGCACCCAACGACAAGGAACAACGCCACTCAGGCATCGCTTTGATGAATTTGCGGTCCAAGAGTGCCACTCCTGCAAAGTGGATGAAGACGTTGCGGCCGCACGAGAAGAACGTGTGTGCTGCGCGAGCGATTCGGGATACAAGTGCGCTGTGCCGCGCAGCTCCGCTACGCATGGCATTGCGCATAATGTTAATTCTTGTCCATCGAGAAGGCCGAAAAGGGTGGTGCGCTGTGCCGCTGCGCATTGCATTGCGCATAATGTTGGCGTTCTTCTTCATTCGCGGTCTCGCGGTCTCGCCACAAGCCTCTTGAGTATTCACACTTGCACAGTCCGCCTCCTGCCAGCATCAGCGGCTTTGGAACCATCTTAGTGACATTAATCCAGTCGTCGTCAGTCCTTTGCTCACTCTCCGCGGGAGGGCTATGTTCAAGCGAGCACTGTGGTCGTGGTGGTGACGTAAGTGGTCACCACAGCCGTCTCGATGATGGTTACGACCGCAAGGTGCTCCAACGCAAGGCTCGTCCCCGGGATACTGCGCAAATGAGCTGCTCCGCGACAATCGAGTCGTTGTAGCCGACTTGTCTCCAGGATTGCGCGAAAGAGCTGCTCCGCCGTGCTCAAGTCGTTGTGGCCGACTCGAGGAGTTTGGTTGCCGAAGATTTGTGAAGAACCCTGCATGGAAACGCATCCACTATTGCGAGGTTCGACATCGACGACACCACTGGGCACATCTCTACAGCCCGGCCGTTTTTTTAGGAGGTTAACGCGCCTCCGCGAGTTGGTTACGAGGTTGCTTCGCCTACCCCGGCTGGTTTTTTGGATGAGGAGGTTACGCTCCTCCGGTGTCGCGGTGTAGCGTGATGATGATGTCGGAATTGGTGTCATCGACATCGATATCGTGCTCGCGACGCTGGCCCTTCTCATAATGGACCACGTGGATGGTGTAATCTGACCACACTGCTGCTCCTCACGGTCTGGGGT
Source organism: Cladosporium sp. SL-16 (assembly GCA_002921095.1). Taxonomy (NCBI): domain Eukaryota; kingdom Fungi; phylum Ascomycota; class Dothideomycetes; order Cladosporiales; family Cladosporiaceae; genus Cladosporium; species Cladosporium sp. SL-16. The sequence goes on from PEGC01000013.1 coordinate 208,523, forward strand.
CAAGTACCAGAACGGCCTGTTGCAATCCGGGTAGTAGATTTTGTGCTCAGTGGCTGGGGAGAGGAACAAGACCTTTTGGATGCGGGGCGAGTCGTTGTAGACCTTCTGCAAGCCCTTGCAGACACCGGCCAAGAAGAGAATCTCGCGGAGGGGAAGACGCAAGAGGGTGTCCTGGCAGCAGCAGCCGTCTACTGGCTCGCAGGGCCATCGGTAGCAGCCTTGATCTTAGGCTCCTCAGGTGTGGCCGTGGACGAAGAGTCCTTTGTAGGCTCCTCGGTCTTGGGTCCAGGAGTTCCCTTTCCTCCCGTTGCACGCGGCCCTCTTGCTCGCCGTTGGTCTTGGAGCTCAGCCGGTTTGCCGTTTTTTTGGATAAGGAGGTTACGCCCCTCCAGCGAAGTTATCTGATAGATTCGAGGCACGCGGCAGACTGGATGCTGGCGTTGCTCAAGTCGTTGTGGCCGACTTGAGGAGTTTGGTGCTGCCGAATATAAGGCATCGACGACACCACAAGGCACATCTCTGGAGCCTGGCTGTTCTTTTGATCAGGAGGTTACGCTCCTCCGTTGTCGCCACGATGATCTCGACGTCCTGGATGGCTGGGCAAGACGGGCTTCTTCTTGTCGACCTCGATGTCGTGTTCCTGCTGGTGCGGTCGCAGTACATGGCTTCGCCCTGGACGTGGCATGAAACCATGCGATCTTGGGTGTCGAATTGGATGCCGTTACCAGCGATGTGTTGCCAGACTTGGTCGATGTAATCGTCGAAGTAGGTTTTGAAACCTTGAGGGTCGTGTTGCGGGCTGAGTACGCGAATTGGTGTCCCGTTGCCATCCTTCAAACACAGTTCACCCCAGGAATATCCATCCTTCTGCTGCTCTGCCGCCAACTGCCTGCACACCTCCTTCTGCTGTTCTGCTGCGAGCTGCCTGCCCGCATCCTCCACTCCATTGCCCGGTAACCCGCTTATTCCAAGGCTAGCCTTGTCTGTGACCATCTACAGCGCTGCCACTGAAACCACGGCGACCTCGACGTCCTGGATAGCCGGGATGACTGGCTTGGTCCCGTCGGCCTCGATGTCGTACTCGTGACGTTGGCCCTGCTCATAGTGGACCGCGTGGATGGAGTTTTGTTGGCCTCATCCTTGCGGATGGCGGTGGTCGGGAGTGACGGCGGTCGTGGCGCGGAAGCTCACGCCAGCGCGAGCTGCGGTCTTCATGAGGGTGCGGGCGAAGAGAGATATGCTCTTGTGGTTGAAGCAGACCTTCTTGACGAATTCGGCGAACCAGAAGTCGGGGTATCTCGAGTGGAACTCATCACTTTCCGAGTGTGCTTCTGTGGGAGCCGAAGCACCCCGAACGGCGGCGGTCGATCGCTGCTGTGGTAGCCTTTCGAAACGGCATGCCATCATCAGCGGTAGACAGGGATATTTTCTTATCCCTGAAGTTTGTTCTACGAGGCTTGCTTCTGCCACGGATTTCTTGTTTTTCGAGGCGCTTTCCACGCCTCTAGCCGTTTTGATGACGGAGGTTTGCGTACCCCTCCGATGGAGTGCTGTATTCGATGCTGGCCGAAAGGATGTTCTGCTCGTGCTGTGGGAGCCAAAACCATCGCACACGCATGATCTCTCGCGTAGAATGCTGCTCGGCTGTTTGTTGCCGCCAGACATCTCCCCAGTGAGAGATCTGAGGAAATTGTCAAGAAATCAAAAAGCAATGCCGTCAAGCGTCGAGATAGATGCTGACGATCTCTACCACTGGCCGCCGCCTCTTGCTGGCCGCCGTAGCCGCCACGCTGGCCGTGGCCATGGTGCTGCGTGACCCTGGCGCGGTTGTCGTGCTGTGATGCCTGCGAGAGGCGCTCGGCGTTGGTGGGTGGTGATGGCGGGCTACTCGCTGGTGCCGAAGGTTGCGGCGTGGCAAGGGAGATCAACGATGCCGACTGTGTGCTCGGCGGAGAGTTTGCTGTGTTTTGACGACGGAGGCTGCAGATGCACTGGCCCATGGTGGCGAGCCGGTGAGGGGTGTTGGTGCGAGGAGATGCTGCGACTGCGAACGACAGACAAGGAGAGAAGTGCGCTGTGGTCTGCAGCGATGTTGTTGTCGTTGTCGTGGTTGCGAGTGAGAGTCGTGGGAATGGAAGGAAGCCGAAGCCGAAGTCCGCTGAACTGAAGCACTCAAGCTTGGAGCGACCGAGCAGCCCTTGCCCTCGAAGGTAACGGCAATGGCTACGCACGCCATAGTAGAGCAAGGACAAGGCGAGCACGATGTTCCCAATAGTGCCTTTACCATCATGTATTGGTATTATCGTTATGCCTTACGTCCGCCTTTGCACTCAGCCCTGCCATCAACCAACCATTTTTTTGGTGGTTGATAGTGTGGTTGAAGCAAAAGCTCTTTAACCAACCATTTACTAACCATAAGATAAGCTAACCAACCATCAAAAGTAGCTAACCAACTACAGTTAGTTGATTAATAGTTGATAGTATAGTAAGTGAATATATATTGTAGCATAGTGGAGGAATATATTCACCCTAAGTCTCAAATTTAATGTTAAGGGTTAGGGTTACTTGGATATACGCGTGCAGTTCTGAATATACGCAGTGTCATATGATTTCGGACTTCTCAAATTCCTCTCTAACTCTTCTGACGCGTGTCTCTCAGATACACGTAGCTGGCTCCCTACAAACTACTATAATTCAAAACACTACTACCATATTGCCAAAATAGCTTTACAATCGCGCACAAACAAGCGAACATATAGCTAAAGGTTCTCTAAAGATAGCGAATTAATTACGAGATCGCAACCTTCTCGTTTATCAACTGCAAAGCGTAGGTAGTCCAAACTACTATTCAGCTAGCCAACTCCTCGAGAGTCACTACCGAGGAACACGCCAACACTATTACCATAGCAGTCTCCTTCGCATTCTCCCTTACGGGAGTTATCTATATTACCCTCAGAGTTAGCAAGTAGTGTATCTCGTAATAGGATAAGGAAAATACTAGTATCTCGGCGATGCTACTTCGACATCGATTTTTTAGAGCTAGAGGGCTTCAAGCTCTAGCTACGCACCTTACGATCAATGCATAGCAGCAAGATCTTATGGATCTATCTGTATGGTATAGAGCTTGAAAAGAAGAACGAGAAGGGCATGTGGACGAGATACTAGCTCTGTAGGCAGTGCTATACCGATAGTAGCTAGAAGCCTATACCAAATACTTCGACTACTAGTTATAGTATCTACCTGCAAACATAGCATCTTATCTATCCACCAGGCTAAGGGCCTACTACCTCTACTGCTGCAATAGACTCCTATCTTACTAAAGAGTATCCCTTGTATATAGAGCGTTAGCAGATGTCCTTTATCAACTGGATTGTCACTAATGATATTAGCTTCGAAGTAGCGACTGATCTAACTTTATATGCGATTATATTACACAGCGGCCTATCTGTAAGAGACCTCCTACCAGGCCGTACCACTGTTCGTAAGTAGCTTATAACGACCTATAAAGAGCGTCTCAATAACGTGCAGGAGTCTATTAACAACAGCAGAAGCAAGATCGTCCTATTGCTTGATAGCTAGTCTGCTCCTAACAAATTATCACTTCTCGGAGTGGTAGGGCACTAGCTCGATAATGATTATAACCTCAAGACAGCTCTCTTAGGACTCCGTCCACTCGACGGCCATGCTAGCACTAATATTGCGGACGTCCTTCGTAGCGTGATAGAGACCTTTAGCCTAAGTATAGCGAAGGTAAGTGCCTATCAGATAGATAATACTACAAATAACGACATAGCACTTAAGGAGCTCGACTCGGCTATAGCACTACAAACACGACTCTAGTGCCTTGGCTACATTATCAATCTTATAGTAAAGGCATTACTCTTTAGAACGATGTCAAACATGTTTTAGAAGGACCTTTAGGGAGCAAGCGATTATAACACCTTTACGCTCTGGCGCTAGTAAGGAGCAATAAGCCATCTTCATAATCTCGTTACTTACATTACACGGAACGACTGCTGGCTCCGCGAGTTCGAGGTATTGCAGAAGGTTAAGATTGGCGACCTCAAGCGTACCTTACACCTAAAGAGAGACACCGGCATTAGGTGGAACAGCACCTACACTATGATCAAGAGGGCGCTCTAACTTCAGAAGCTGTTATAGAGATATTGCCGTGACTAGCGGCCTATGCAAAACGAGGTATATGACCTTAAGAAGGACTTCTTAGATCCTTAAGATTAGGAAGAACTCCGCTACTTTAAGGAGCTGCTATAACACTTCGAGAAGGCTATAAAGCGTGTCGAAGGTAACACTCATATAGGTACGTACGGAGCCCTATAGGAGGTGATCCCTACTATGGATTACCTGTTTGCGAAGTTGAAGAAGTATGCTAAAGAGGTCGAAGAGGCTCCTAAGATCTTTACTAACTACTACACCAACTGCCTCAACTATAGATTTGCGAAGCTCTCTAAGTACTATACTAAAATCGACGAGTCGCCTTTTTACGCTGCTGCCATAGCTCTTTATCCTTACAAACGCTTCACTTACTTCGACGAGATTTGGTTAAAAACCACTAGCGGTGCTACTAACATTCACAATGCACAGCAGTCGACTCGGCGCCTATTTGACGACTACCTTAGGCGCGCTATCGCTGAGCGCGAG
>PEGC01000130.1:0-23617 GCA_002921095.1 Cladosporium sp. SL-16
CAGTGGATGGCCCCAGCAGTAGATACACAGCTTAATCAACTCTTTCACACCCAATTTCATCAGAAGCGACCTAGCCTGGATACCTGCTTGAACTCGGTCTTGTTACCTGACATCAAGTAGCAGCCTTCGGTCATGATCTGGTCGACATATTCGTAACAAAACCCTTTTCCTCCCTTCAGCGCTTCTTCTCGTTCCTCTGCTTTAATCTCGACCTTGACTGCGTGCATCACATCCAACCGAAATTGCTCTAGACAAATATAAACCACCCAGGACACCAATCGGTCACACAATCTGTCGTTGTGTCGATATACTCCGATCCAGTCCAGGGCAAGTTCCAGTTGTCGACTGGTATCGAAGAACCCCCTCGCTTGCCTGCCGCGCCGTAGATACTCGCCCTGTAATGTCTTGTTGCCAAACAGAACATTGTCCGTGACATCAGACTTGAACTGCATCGCGCTCCAGTCTACCCGTGGTTCTAGCCAGCAGTATTTGTAAAGCGGTAGCGTGTTCTTGAATCCGAGGCCGTACCAGAGCCGTGCCCGTGGTGGCTCGCCTACCATCCCTTCGCGCTTGCCGTGCCAGAGTGCACCCTCTTGTTGTAGTAGGTGACCCCCGCAAACGTATCGGAGACAGCGTAAGAACATCGCCATCATCTTCGTCTCTTCCCACGTCGTGAACCCTTTCCGCGAACGGGCTCGGACAACCTCGAACCCTGTAGCGAACTTGTCCGCGCTGCGCCACAGGAAATCGATGAACACTTCCGTCTTGATGACCCATACGTAGGAGGGGCACTCGCTTAGTATGATTGCGGACCTCTGGCTTTCTTCGAGGTCGAGTCGATCTCGGATGCCCTGGAATACCGCCCAGGTGATACGGTGCTCCTCCCGGATGCCATATGATTTCTGCCGAGCATCTCGCAGTGCGCGGTGAGTCCTCTGCTTGCTTGCGAGGTAGCCCACCTCCACTGTCTTTGCGTCCCGACGTCCCCCTCCGAGTATGTTCCTCGTCGCATCGCGGATGTGCGGGTCCAGAGCAAGCTCTTCCATCGCGTCGTTCGCGAACGGAAAGCACTTGTTTGCGTCATAGATCTCCTTGACCGAATTGTAGAATTGGCTGTAGATCAACCCACCTTTTCGATGCTTCGACTTCTTCGAGGTTACGCTTGTTAGCGATCCTGCATCGTAGAGCATGTTTTGCGTGTAGTATCGCTGTCCCTCGCCTTTCTTCGAAGGCGCGAGGCCATCGTACATCCAGTTCATGTATTTCTCGAGACAGCATCGCTTCCAAGTGTACACCTGCGGCTCTTCGTCGAGCTGTGCTTCCTGCTCTCCGATCAAGCTGGTTTGAGGGCATGTCTCCTTCCCAATATCGATGTATAGCCGGTCTGTCTCGACAAAATCGAGGTCGAGGCAATCTTCGAGGAATGATTGGAAGTACCGCATACTATCATTCAACCTGGGTCGACTGTCGCTGGTCTTGAATTGTAGCTTGGTCCCCTTCGAAGAGAAGAAGATCTGAGGGTCTCGAAAGTCGGCAAGGCCTGGCACGTTTGCTATCCTCGTCAAGATCTCGCCCCAAACGTCGTCTAGATACTCGGGCTGAAGGTGGTAGCCTATAGCACGCTTCGACTGGTAACTTTGTCCCTGGACTTGCCGGATCTCAACGGAATGCGCCTTTGAGTTACTAGAAGCAGTCTGAAAGCTTGCTGGAATATGCTGGGTGTAGTGGGCTCTATAGAACTTCTGGAGGGCCGGAAGATAGAGTTGATCGACCCACCGAGAGAGTTGTTCCCTACTGAGAGACTTGAACTTTTCTCCAAATACCGGAATGTGCGGGAACAAGACGAAGACGGCGATGTCGTGAGCACCCTCGATGCGACCGAGCATGAAGTGCGGGATTTGATGTAGCATAGCGGGCCTTGAACGATCTGGTCGTTCGGGATCCTCGTTCGGGACGAACATCCGGTCTCGGATATGTACGTCTGCTGTCATGTTCTGCTTCATCTGTGGCGCTATCTGAGACCATAGTCCTTTCTTCGCGAATGCAAGCGATGTTGCGAAACCTAGGAAGCTGTCGATGTCGAAAGCGACGTCGGCGTCAACGGCTCGAGTCTGTTCTTCGTGCAGACATACATTATTCGGGTATCGCTGTCGGCCATGCGTCGGAATGCCGCAGAATACTGACTTCCACTGCTCTGGCCTAGGCGGCCTCTCTCGAGCCAGACGTTCGGGGGTGATTATTTCTTGAAGACCCAGAACGGATGGGAAGCTATCGTCGTTGAAGGTCTCCCCAAGACCATGGTGATTTTCGCCTGCATCAATCATGTGCCGCCTACGGTCTTCATTGTGCTCTTCCTCTGTGCAGCCGTGGAAGCCTTGCACTAGCTCATCATACAACTTCTCCACTACAAAGTCGTGAGCGGTGGTCTCATGAACATCGTTTTCTTCGATGTGCAAGGATGGATGCTCGGAGACGAAGCTGATGTGCGATTCACTGTCGCTGCGATTATGTTCAGGTCCAGGGAGCTGCTCTAGGCCAAGAAGATCCTCGCTTCCAAACCCTTGGTTGCATGGCTCCTCTTCAGGCTGAACGGCGCTCCAATCATGGTCTACATTCCTATTCGCGCTTCCTACTGAGCCCTCTTCCCAAATTCCTCGCCTTGGCCGATTGTGTGCAGATTCTTGCTGGTTTGCGACCGCCAGGTTCTCTACGGACAATTCATTATTATTAGGCTCCGGTGTTATTGTACTCGGCCCAGCGATAGGAGTCTGGAGCAAATCATCGCGAGTTGGACTACTCACACGTCGTGTCCTGTTTTCCGTACCGCTCCTCGCGGGGAGTGAGGGATAGTACTGTGCAAGCGGGGTCTGACCCTGTGGGGCCTTGTCTTGTGTTTGAGGTGATCTTCTGGCGAACTGTTTGAAGAACCCTGCGCGTACCCTTAGCCGGCTTTCTCCAATATTGTTCTGAGCTCTTTCTGTTTCTGGGTAGATCTCGTGGTGTTCATTAGCGTCAGTCGCATTCCGCTGCAATTCGGCTTCGGCGGGATTTTGTGGAAGCGTCAGATCCTGAACTCGAAGGCCAAGCTGAAGCAAGGTCGCTGCTGCGCTCTCTTCTGCAATTGTCGGAAGATCTATTATTTGCTCGCCTTGCTCTAACTGCTCTGGAACCCTTTCCACTCTTCTGGTTGCAACGGCTGTCCGTTGGCGTTCTCTGCGGCGTCGCTGTCGTTCTCGCTCGAGCTCGCGGCGGTGGTTGACATCTGCACTATCGCTCTCTCCGGAGATCGGACGACCACGTTTATTAGGCATGTTATACTGGGAAATACCTGTAGTATGCGTGGGATGGTGGTGTGCAATACTGTCGGTCTCAAAAGGCATAGATGCTCTACACTTCCGTATTCGGCTGGGAATTGTCACGCTCTTTCGCGCTTTCCCCGTTTCGTCAGGAATTGTCACGCTCTTGGCATCCCGCTTCGCGACTATCAAAAAGTCGATGACTTCGACGACGACATGCACAACAACAACGATCATTCCAAGAATTCTGAAGAGACAGAGCTGTAGATAATCACTTTTTGTATACGGTAGTATAGTGAATTTGAATGTAGGTCGTCTCAATGAGTCTAACCCTAAGGGGTGAGGCGACCCGTGAGCAGCGCAGAGCTAGCTTTGGAGCTTGCAAGCAATCGATGGGATCGATCGTGGACGTTGGCAGCGTCACGTCCTCGGGATTGACGACATTGAGCTGGCCGAAACGCTCGATGATAGCGTCGCGCACATTCTTGGGGTATGCGTGCTGCTCGAGTAAGTGACGCTTCAGATTGCGCAACCCAAACCCATGTTCCTTGCATACGAGAATCTCAAAGTCGGACAGATACTCGAAACGCCCGACTGCCTCTTCAATGGATCCTGCCGCTGCGTTGGACATTTTCGATGTATAATATGATGCTTGACTGAAAGCTTGGTTTCGCTGCTCGGCATCGCACTCCATGAGTCTTCTTATACTTCAAGTCAAACACGCGCTTCACGTCCACGAATCCCTCTTCGGCGGTCGCAACGCGCTGGTTGTACTGTGCGCCATCCGCATTGCGCGATTTTACGGTCTGATCACGGCACTCCACGTCGCCCTCACCGCTCGATCGCGTTGCTTTGCGTCTTTATGCGCATTGTTTGTGCCGACTTTTCGCGGCTGGTCAATGTAACTTCCATTATGCAGTACCCAAGACATTTATGCGTTCGCCAAGCGTGTCTCAGCATAGTCTTGGCGCTGGCTTGCACCGCAGATGTCCCTCATCCCGACCACCACAATTATGCAAGCTGCACGACGCGTCGTACACCGCATCCTACATAGAACACAATGGCCGCACCCTCGCGTGCGCCCGAGCCTTCTGTCGCAAACTTTCGTTCTTATCCCCTCCTACCTGCACCTTTCTCCCCTGTCCCGGGCATGGACCGGAACGTAATTGAATACCAGCCACCCTCGGCGCAACAGAACCAATCCCAGATCGCAAACTTATCGCAAACTGCTGCAAACGATGTCCTCACTCGTCTGCAAGCGTTACCGATCAGAGACGTCGAAGCAACCCTTTCCAAGCAATTTCGGAAGAGTGACCCGGACTGCTCGTTACTCTCGTACCTCCGTGCTCCGGGAGATGGTATCACACAAGCTCAAGCTGCCGCCCATGTCCTGGAAGAACTCGCCGACGGCATCGAAGACGTTTCCACGACCACGTCGCTCGTGGTCCGTTACGTGCAAGCTCACCGCCTGTGGACAGACCATCCCAACCCCGCCATCAACTCGCTCGAGACTCTCCTCGGAACAGTCGACGGCATCCAGTACGTGCAAGCCGGTACTGTGATCGGAACGTCTTCCCAGCTGATGCGTGCCCGTGCTATTCGTCTGATCGAGAAGCATTGGGGTACTGACTGGTTTGATAAGATACCCACCGACATAAAAGACCCGGATTGGTCTACCGCGGCGGACTGCTCACATCAATTGCTCCGTCTTATCGCCGCAAGCGCCAAGCGGGGTATCGACCTGGCCACGGCTCGATCCGCTTGGGCGCAGTCGATTCGTCAACGCAGAGATGAACGGGCGCGAAAAGAGCTTCGGATGCGGTGCCCGCGTTCGCCTTTTATCATTCCAGACGATGTCCGCTCACTCAGCCAGGTCGACGAACCTCACCTGCAGGGACGTCGCACTGGTGAGATGATCTACCCGGACGAGCCTGCTGAAGATCAATTGAGAGTTGAGCTGGTGACGCCGGGGTCGAAGCGGAGCGCAGCTGACGCACGAGATACCTCTACGTATGCGCCCGCACAACGCAAGAGACAAAAGCGGCGGCAGCGAGATCCTCACCTTATCGCCTCCGCACGTGGGGTTAGTGATCGTAACGGTGATTGGCGAGTGTCAGACGACGGCAAGTGGAAACAGAGAAGAGACGGCAACCAGATCACACGTATACCACTTACGGGCAGCGACGGATCGCAGTCCCAAACTCTACACTCTCCGTCTGAGTCGAGAGATATCTCGCCGCATGCGGCGGACGGCATTGTACGGAGCCGCGTCAGATCGACCGACGAAGTCATGTGTCACGGCCCAAGCATCGCCGCGAAACTGCGTCGTTTCGTCGAAACATTGGGCGTGTGCACTGAAGATGACTCTGCTGCTGCCAGATTGGCCAGTAACTGCTGCACTCATTGCCGTGCAAAAGTCGCAATGCTGGACGGTATAATCGCGAATGCCACGCTAATCGCGGCTGCGTTCGAAAACTTGACCGACCACCAGATCACTGATGCTGGTTCCGGGGAATCACAACATGCCGACTCTGTTCCATCGACACCTCGACTACCGCGTAATTATCGCTGGTGGCTACCGATCGACGGCGAGTCTGACGGAGAGTGATTGCGGGCATACATAGTCGGATCGATGAATAGATGTTTTCAGCAGTCAAATTACGTGAGAGCCGTCGGATCTACAGCGTAGAGAGACTTTTCACGTTTGTCTACTGTACCTTGCTGGGTGTTCATACTATCTATATAAACGTTTGCCAAGTCTGGACCTTTGTCCGCTCTTGGCATGTTCCTACAAATGCCACGATCGGAGACATGATGTCTGGTGGGATACAAGACTTCCGGTGGGATACAAGAACTCCAACGGGATCTGGGGTTCCTCAAAACATTCTATAAAATGCAAGAATCCCGCTGGGATACAAGAACTCCGGCGGGATTTGGGGTTCCTCAAAATGTCCTACAAAATGCAAGATTCCCGCTGGGATGCAAGAACTCCGGCGGGATCTGGGGTTCCCCAAAATTGTTTATTGAAAATTGAAACAAAAAAACTCCGGTGGGATCTGGGGTTCCCCAAAATACCTGTTGAGAACAAAACAACTCCGGTGGTCTCTGGGGTTCCTCAAAGGAACAAGTATTATTCAAAAACGCCGGTGGAATGGGAGGATCATATAGGTTAGGTTAGGATCATATAGGTTAGGCGCCAGCTGTGTGCCGTGATCGCGAGATGACACTCGTCTACGAACACTCGTCGCACCAGACCCTTCCCTGCCATCCGTGCGGAGTAGTCGAAGAAAGTGTTGCCGAGCTTGTCGGCGCTGATGAAGACGATGTCCGCCGGATCGGTCAAGCCGCGGCTCCATTCGACGGCGTCGATGCCACGACCTCTCGCGTCGCTCAGAGTCTCTTCTATGAGCTGTCGATACGGCACGACGACGATCGTGATGCCCGGGTCGTCCAAGCAAGCGGGAGCTGTGAACAGCAGCGATTTGCCACCCCCCGTCGGCAGCACGACAGCGAGCGCGGAGTCTGAGCCATTGATGATTCGCTCCAATGCCTCCTCCTGTTCGACTGACTTGTATGCCACCCTTGTCGTCTCCACCAAACCGAGAGCTTTCCGCACGGCCTTTTCCCGTTCTTCGAGACCGATCTTCAGTCTGACCGGCCTCGACGATTTCGTCGGGCTTGATGCGACCGGCGGGCTCGACGGAAGTGCGGTTGCGTCGAATCTCTGCAACGGCGACGACTGCACGAGTGCATTCCCCCTCGATCCCGCGATTGCAGTGAACGGCGTCACCAGCGGCCCCTGCTTCGAAGTTGCGCGACTGCCGAGTGTTGCGGCCGGGGTCATCAGCCCGCCTGTCCAAGAGATGCTCGTCTTCGTCTTCTTCGCCACGGGAGTCTCCAGTTCGTCCCCCTTCCTTTTCTGCACCCTTGTTTGCACAGTTTTGTTCCGACTCTGAAGCCCGAGAAAACGGTGCCACGACTCGCTGAGCGGACGGAAAGTGTCGATGTTTCGTTGACTGAGATGTCTGACGATATCGCTCCGGACGGCATACCTGTTGACGCCCGTTGCCGAACTCCTGCCCGCCGAGATTTCCAGCGGATCTTCTCCTTCCTCCATTTCCGGCTCTTCGACCTCGCCAGTCTCATCTTTATAGCCTTGCGAGAACTCGTTGCCGACGACCTGCCTGCCAATGCCGACCGCGGCGTGTCTGAACTGCAGTGTGCCGAGTGCGTGCCCGATGTCCGAGCCCGTCCTCTGTCGCAAGATACTCGTCAGCTTCGGCGTCTCCCACGGGCCTTTGTTGTCGCCCCAGATGTACTCGCTCCAGCCGCATCCGTGACCGGTTTCGACGGAGATCAACTCCGCCAGCGGCTGAACGTAGACCAGATACAGAGACAGTAGCTGTCCGACGCGCCACGGCAAGAACCGAGGGATGACCTTGGGGACGTCCCACTCGGCCTGCGTCTTGTTGTAGAAAGTCACCGACATCACGTATCCGTCCAAGAGAAAGATGTTTCGGTCGCGGACGCAGCCGTTCTTGAACCTGAGAGAAAGTATCTCGGAGCCTCGCGCCGGCTGACCACCCGTGACGTGCACGCAGAAAAGTAGCAATTTCCTGAACTTGTCTACCTCGCGTAGATACTCGCGCGCCAGTCGAGTGTGCCACTTGCCGTCGCGGTGCATCTTTCTGCCATTCTTGGACATCAGCATCCGGTCGATCGTTACATCTTCCCACTTCGATGCCAGCCCGTTTCGCTTGTTGTCGACAAAGTAGCTGTCGCGCCTGCGGAACGTGATGTCGTCGGTCAGCTCGTTGAGATCCAGCGCCAATCGATCGGCCGGGTCGGCCGTCCACATCAGTCTGTGCCAGAAGAAATCTTCGGCGTCGTCGATCGCCTTTCCCACCATCGCCTTGAACTTCTCCATGGGTATGCGGGCGCCGTGGAGATTCAGCGTCTGCGTTTCGTCCTCCCAGAAGACGCCGCCTGCATTGCCGTAGTTCAGTGCGATGTGCTTGCCGTACGCCAGCAGACTGATCATGTTGCTCGCCACGCTCATCGATCCATCGGCGAGAAACTGCCTTCGCTGTTGTAGAAATGCCTCGTAGTCCGCGTCGGCCTGTTGTTGCCTGTTCCTCGACGGCAGTAGAAGTTCCAAGCCGATCACCCGAATGCAGTACACCAACCCGGCGAGCATGTAAGAGTAGTCGTTCGCCTCCTTCAGTCGGTTGTTTTCTTCATCGATGCCGAGCACCGCCATGAAGTGGAGCATCGGGCTTTCGAATGGTTTGTGGTATACTTTGTGGAAGATGAATGACCGGCTGAAGTCCAAGACGGCGCTCGTCACGCTGCCGGTACCGGTTTCGACGCATTCAATCAAGCGTGTCGCCTGCTCCTTCTGACCGTCTCTCCATGGGAACAAGCGGCGAGCATCCTTCATTTTGTCTCGGCACACGACGGGCCTTGTCGAAGCGCCGTCTTCCTCGGAGCTGTAGCCCTCCCGGTCTTCTTCGCTCTCGCCGCCGTTTTCCTCGCTTTCGCCGCCGTTTTCGTAGTGGCTCTCTTCATCCTCGATACATGACGGGCTCTGGGCTTGCTCGTTGCGCGCGACCCTGAGCGAGTAGCAGATTAGTCGCTTCCAATAGTTCGCATATCGATCTTGGCTGGTCTGGTTCTGCAAGCGGCCCATTGGACGTTGGTCCACCTCCTCCATTTTAGCGCTCTTCAGCCAACGCCGGATCTCTTGCGGAAGTGACGCTAGACCTCTCACGCACTCTTCGATCAAATCATCTACTGAGTCGGCGACGACCTTCAACCATGGCTCATCCTTGCCTGGCAGTCTGGCAGCATGGGCGAGATGCCTCAAGTTGCTCTCTCCCAGATGAGTCACCCAATCTGTCCGCTTCCACCAGCCCGTCTGGTCTGCTTGGGCGATCTTGGCATCCATGACCTCGATTTGTAGTTTCCGCTCTGCGCGCCTCTTGCCAAAGCCTTCCAGTATTGCATTCTTCTTCGCCTGCACGTCTTCTGGTATCGGCTCTGCTTCTGCCGTCGTCTCTTTACCTTCCATACGGACGACGAACCATCGTTGCTTCCCTGACTTGGAGCAAAACGACTGAACCCAAACTCTCGTCCAATGCTCTTTCTCGTCGTGCGATGACCTCCATCCGTGTCCGTTGCAGTGCTGTGCCGTCCGCGTCCGACTGATGCTTATGAAACCACACTCTTTCTCGTCGCACAAGAATCCCACTCGCGGTGGAGCAATGTGTTCGATGGGCGGACTGTATGCTTTCGGGAGTGGAGCATCTTCGGGAAAGACGAACTCGACGCCGTTGAACAGTCGAGATATAGTCTTTCGGATGCTTTGCGGGTAGACGTGATAGTCTACCAGATGGCGGTCGAGATTGCGGAGTGCATAGCCGTGTTCCCTGCAGACAATTAGCTTATACTCTTCGAGATATTTGAACGTTTCGACGGCGGCTGTTGCTTCTTCGTTTCGTAGAGACCAATTGATCTTCATGTTGCCAAAGTTTGTATCGTGGTCTTCATGTCTCAGCTCGGACAATCATCTTGTTATATACTTGTTGACGACACCCATGCACAGCACGCGTCCTGCGTCGCGAATGTCGCGCGTGTGATAGTGATATAATTAAGTTTGACTGGGGGTCGCAAATCGACCGGGGTCGCAGTGGCTGGACGACAGTCTGCAATCTTGTCCGAACGAGACGTCAGATTTACTGCAGCCCATTCTGTTGCTTGTTGTTCTCCAATGTCCTTGTATCGTTCTACCGGAGTTGCACGACATGATGTTGGTCGTGTTTGTTCGAGCATTCATACCGGACTCGCCGCCAAGATCGGATCCGGTCCGGTCTTGGCGCCGCAAGCCACTGTCACATCTTTAGTGTACACGCGTTCCCACGTCAACCCCTTTTCCCGACAAGTTCAACGACTCTACAACAACACTCTCGACATGGGCGGGCTCAATCGCACGAGCGCCGTTGACAGCCTGCTCTCAAGATTCCGACCTGCTGCTCCAAAGTTCACTCCACCTCCGGCCGTCATGGTCGCCCCAGCCGCCCCGTCTCCAACCCCTACCACGCGAGAGATCGTGCCGCGTAATGCAACACAACAAGACACCAGATCTCAAGCCGAGCGGCGGGCGCGCGCCGATGCTGGAGATTTGCAAGCTCGCCTCGATCTCATCCCGCTACACGTCATTGAAGACCAACTCTCTCGCTGCTTTCGCACAGCTCAGCCAAATTGCTCCATCTTAGACTCGCTGCGCGGTACAGATGAATCCATAGCTGGCCACCGAGCCGCATCCACCGTACTCGAAGAGCTAGCCGATTCGACGGAGCAAGCGGCTCTCACGTCTGCTCTGGTCTACCGCTACATCCAAGCACACTCTCTCTGGAAAGGTCACCCAGATCCGAGAGTCACGTCTGCAGAGACTTTCCTCGACACGCTCGAGAACTCGGACTATGTCAAAGCAAACATCGTCATTGGTTCTTCGGCGGACCTATCCAAGCAGAGGAGTCTCAAGATCATCGAGGAGGCTTGGGGATCGGACTGGTTCGACAAGATCCCACAAGACCTCCGCGACCCTCGATGGATGCGAGCTGAAGAATGCTCGAAGCGTTTGCTGGCACAGGTCACACTGAACGCGCGACGCGGCTACTCCCTGGAGAAGGCAATCGATCATTGGACTCAGTCGATGCGGCGTCGCACGGATGAGAGCGCTCGACGCGAGCATCGCATCAGTCTTCCACGCTCCCGCCACATCATCTTGGACGATGTACGCTCGCTTAACGAGAAGGTTCCCAACGAGGACTCTTCTGACGCTTCTCAAGTTCGACAAGTCACGCTTCCAGTCAGTCCGAAGGACGACAGACTTCGGGTGGAATTGGTGCCCGCTTTCGAGGGTACTTTACCTCCCCAGAAGAAACCTAATTTGTCTGCAGCACGTCCTTCTCGGCCGAGGAAACGCAAGAGGAATGCTTCCGAGGCAGCCGTGGTTGATTCTTCCGCAGACGAGAGCGGGCAAGAAGGCGATGGCTGGCGGGTCGTGGCCGATGGGAAGGAGATGGTCAAGAGGGTCAAGAATGCTCTTGTACGCAAGCCCGTCGAAGTCACATCGTCACAACCTCAGTCGTCCGTTGGAGGCATTCCCCCGTCAGCACAAAAAGTGTCAGAAGCATCACAGCGGCGGCCAGAACACCCTTCGCCGACTTGTGATGGGCCTGCCGTGGCTTTGCTGTTACACAAGTTTATCGATGCCTTCCACGACATGCCGTCTCTCGACGACGATCCCGACGCAGATCATCGTTGCTGTGAGACTTGCCGTCCAAAAGTACTCAAAGCTTTTAAAGTACTCGAAGAAGTATTGAAACCGTGTGCGGAAGATCTTGAGGACGTGGAAAAACATCGGTATGCCAACGCTGATATCGATGCCAGCCAGATCAGCGATATCTCACCTCTCAAACACGGTCTGGTCAGGAAACACACGTCCGTATTCATCACAGGGTCTTCGGATGAGGATCAATAGCAGCGTTGCAAACTTGGTGTATCTACATACTTTGCGTTCGGATTCACATGTAAGATATCCAACGGCTCTAGCTCGGCTCTAGTTGCTTGATTTTCCAAAACCAGATCATACCCATCAATTCACTCATTGACAACGAACCAACGCTGTTTTCCTGACACAAGGCAGAACGATTGCACCCTGACCTCCCTCCAATTGGTTTTTTCTCGAACGCTGGCTCTCCATGCGTGCATCTTGTTGCAGTGCTGAGCTATTGCCTTTCGAGAAACGGATATTCGTCCACAATTGTTGTCGTTCGTCCCTCTGCACTCGAATCCCAATCGACTTGGTCGCAGATACTCCATTGGAGGCCCATTGGGTGTTGGTAACTCTGCATCTTCAGGTTTGACAATATCGAGGTCTTGCAAGAACCGAGCAGCATCCTTCAAACCAGAAGCACCGATTGCATGATAGTCGGAGAGATGCCTTTTCCAGGAAGTGACAGCGTATCGATGCTCTTTACAGATTAGAACACGATGGGCTGCGTTGTAGTAAAAGTACTGCGGCGTAACATCACGCCGTAGATCATGCGTTAGCATCTTACCACTGCCTTCCATGTTGTTGTCTTCGATCAGGCGCCAGCTCATTTGTCGCGCATCTGATGGATTCGCGGCAGGCTTTGGAGGCTGATGACTGGTCCTCCCGAAGTTATTGGACTGGTACGATTCAGTCGTGTGATCTACCCACCGCGGCGGTGACGTGGAGCTGTTGCGGTTTTCTGGTACCGAGGGTTCCTCCAGCCTGCTCAAACTGTTGCCCCGTCGTGCTCTGTGCTGATGCGGATATTCTCTACCAGGCATGGAGGAGATCATGGGTACCCGTTTCCTTGAAGCTCGATTACCTTGACGGTCATTTCTTTGCGATGCTAGTGACACTCGAACATCGGCTTTCCTGTCGAGAAAACGATGCCATTCTCCAGAAGCCCACTTGTAAACCCTTAGTAGTGCTGGTTGCAAAGAGTCCGGGTAAGCCGCATCGATTCCGTAACATGTGCCTCGTTGGAGTGGCCGATGTCCACTTTGCCAAGCAAATGCAACACCGATGTTCGCATCCGCACCTTTGTCATCATATCGATTGAATGGTGAGCTCAAATGAGCCAGGTGCTTCTCCGTCACAGCGATCGAGAGTTGGCGATACGCCTGAACTCCAATTTCAACACCAGCAACGTTTAGTGTCAACTTCCTCAAGGCAGACGTAAGTCTGTCGGAGCGCCAAAGCTTTTCTGGCTCTTGCAGACTACTGAAAAGTAGCTTCCGCTCTCTGTCTGTACCGAAAGAAGATCGGAAAATCATTTCCGTGAAAGGCCGAATATACACAAGATATGTTGCTAAGGCAATTGAATCACTCTCGGGGAGGTATCGTGCGACTTGGAACTCTCGGTTCGTTGCCCTTCTGGCCTTCGAATGTCGGGTCACATATAGTATCGAGCCTTCATGGACATAGACTCCTCTCGACGTCGACTCCCCATTCCAGCACCTCAGACTGAAGAATTCAGTCGTTCGTGACGCTTGGCCGGCCCGGAGGTACATCATGAGCATGATCTGCTCGAGTAGCATCTCTTCTTTTCTCAGCAACTGCCGGACCGAGCGCATGTTCCAGCCATTCTTTGTCATCAAGCCATTGTCTGGGTCTGCACAGATCCTGTTGGCAAGGTTTAGATAGGCGGAGCCTATGTCATTCTTGGGCTCTTGTACAAAAGAGTAGCCGTGCCTGTGCTCGGAAATTCTATCCCGCAGCAGACTCAAGTTAATAGTCGGCCGAAATGTTCCCATGAGTTCACTCGTGGTCTCCTGGACAATATTCAGAGCGTGACGGCCGAGGGCACGAAATTGGTTCATGGTCAGAATTCCATCCTCCCACTTCACGCTTTCGCCGTCGTCGGTCCACTCAACTCGGAATGCGGAGCCATCCGTGCGCGCCAGTACTCTGCCGTATGCACGGAGACTCAAGAGCTCGCTGACTGGTGCAGAACTACCCTGGCAGAGGAAAGCTTCTCGCATCTGGTTCAGAAGTTTGTCTTGTCCGAGACTGGGTCGAGGACCCCAGTTGAGATTCAAATGTGGAAACCGAGGAAGCGTGGCCTCCAGTAAGCAAAGTCTTGCACAGTGTATGATTGCTGACAGCTTAGACGTGTAGTTCCTCGGGCGTTCGTACGTCAACCCGTCGCGTCCAATCCCCAGCACGCCAGCGAAGTACACGATGATCGTGGTAGCCGACCTACCATCGTGAAAAGGTTCCGAGCAGACGAAAGCACAAAACTTTGCGACAGCATCCAGCAAAAGGTCATTAGGAGATTGAATGTCCACATGGGACATGCTTTCTATTTCACAGTTGACTCGCGGCTGTCTCATGTTGCGATCGTTGTTGAGATCAGCGTTCAGGGATGATAAGGCCGTCGGAGAATGCTCGACTATGCCAACGTCCGCCAATGGAATGTATTCGTCATCCGATTCTTCGCTGTCACTACTGCTTTCTTCCAGATAATCATCTTCCGTGTCTTCATCATCGGCTTGAGCTTGTGCACGGCCACTCACAGGCCGGACGTAATGTTCTAGATCCTCCGCGGTCATTGCAGCCTGTTCTGGTGGAACATCTTCCCTTCCTGATACTGCGTTCCAAAGAGCTTCAATGGCACTCCAAGCGTGTGTGGAGAATGGGACACCCGACACAGATCCGACTGCATCTTGCACTTTCATGAGGTGAGCACGTATGCAGAAGAATATCATTTTCTTCCAAGCCGCACGATATCGCTTGCGTGTTGCGTTCCGACCAGGTAGCTCGAAGGGGGCTTTGTATGGTTTCCCAAAGTGTTGACTGCGAAGCCAGCACAGAAGTGAATGATCCGTGTGCAGCACGGAGTCTTCGCATCGATCGAAGAACCGGTCGACCGCTATGCCGATCAGGGCGAGTCTTCGCTCATCTTCAGCTGAAGTTAAACGTTCTCCCTCGCCATCAGCACCTGTACACAGTCCTGGTGTCACCGGGGTTTGAGCTAGGTTGAGCAGAAGACCACGATCCATGTTGGTAAACATCTGTACCCAACCAGTGCGTCTTATCCAGTTGCTGGAGAATATTGGATCATTGGGAGTCCCATCACGCATGAACTGGCAGCGTCGTGCAGTCCGTTCTATTTCCGCTTGGCATATCTGCGACAGCTTTCGCTTTCTCCTTGGAGACTGCTGTACTGCTTGTACCTTCTCGCTCTCCGGTGACGCAACGATCCAGAACCCTCTTTTACCATTCTGTGTCCAGCTCTGCAATGTGGCTTCTGACCAATACCGATCCTTGTTTGTATTTGAGTCTGGAGCTCGATGACCATGCGCTTGAGACAAATGGCGTTTGATCAAGGTCTCGCTCGTGGTGCGATAGTCGCACTGTAGGCAGGCGAAACCGTTTTGTGCCAATAGATGTGGATGTATCGGATCGCCATCTGGACGTCTTGGAAGAGTATTTGGGTCTGGCAGATCTAGGTTGCGAACGAATAGATTTAGACCTGTCCGCTCTTTTGCAGGCAAGAAGTGCTTTTCCCATAAATGCTTGGATACTGTTTGTCCGGATGGCTGTAAGGCATACTTGCAGCGAGTGCAAACGAGGACTTGATCTGACTCGTGTAAGGCAAGACCAATGTTGGAAAGTCTTCGGCAGATTTCATCCTTCGACAAGCCGGTCCACACATTGATAGGCTTCGGTTGAGACATAGATCGTTCGTTGGCAGTGCCCAATGTCAAAGGTGCGACCACCACAAATTGTTTTGGCAGCAAATTTCTTGTATTGACAAAAAGCGGTCTAATTTCGCAGGGTGTGGGAAATGCGTCGCGCTGTCTGCACACACTTACGCTCTCGCGAGACGTGTAGCAATGCTGCATTAGGGTACGCTATACACGGTTAGGGTACAAACAATCAGCTTTAAGTTAGCTTGCTGTTCTGAACATGCGACGCATTACAAGCGGAACCCGCGGCCCATCCCAGCGCCGGCCTTACTAGTAACGCATTTTACAGCTAAAAAGCGCGGCGCATTTCCAAATTTCGGTGGCATTAGGGACACATTTCAGTGTGCCACATTTCGAATCTCCATTATTCTGCCGAAAACGCTTCGCGTTTTCGGCAGAATAATAGAGTAGATACTCGTGCGCGCAGGAGCGCGATGCGCGTCCTTTGATCCTGTGGCGGAGTGCGGATTCGGCTATTCCAAAAGACCGAGCAATCGCCCGGATCGGGACGGAGGGATCTGAATTATAGGCCAGTAGAGCTTCTTGAACAGGAGCATCGGAAGACGCGCTCGGAACACGTGGAATCGCGTCCATTGTTGGTGTTGCAAGGATTAGAAGGCATGCGTCGAGTTGGTCCCGCGTCGGAAAGCGGGGTGCGTCCGTAAGCCATCAAGTACGTTACGACTGCGTAGCAGCCTGGTGTCTACGCGTCAAGGTAGAGCGCCAGATACCATGCTTTTTAGCTATGGTAGTGTAGCAAAAAGGGCCTCCGGTCGCCAGCGATTCTACCTCTGCTAGCGCATTCTCAATCGGACTCATATTGATGGAGGAAGATGGTGTTGAAGTTTGAGCTCTTTTGATGTTCCCCGCGCATTACGCGCACGGACACGGTAATGCGGGGCCGTGCGCGACGCGGGAAATGCGCGCGTTTCCCGTGGCAATGCTTGAGTGGGTTCTTTCATGAAATCTGAGTAACGTTATATAGACTCCTACATAAAATCACTGCGATTACAATTAGCTATCTTTTGCTCCAAACAAATGTATTTACGTCGAGATACAGTAGTGTAAAAGTGATTGTGTTGATGTGGAAGCAGTGTGCACGACCCAGGGATATGCACGAGTCAGGGAAGCCTTCTATGGGCGTCTGAATCCAGTCAACCAACACTGGATTGAACACTTTCGGACCGGGAGCGGGCGTAGATAAGGCCCTCTTCGGATACTGTAGAAGTCCACCCGTCACCCAAATTCACGGCATCCTTCAGATCAACCCTAATCACACCTTCATCATCTTCATCACTGTCCTCATCCACGAAGGCGTCGCGCCTGTTGCCCTCCATGCAGGACCACTGTCGGGTTTTGGACAGTCTCACATTCCGGAGGATGCGACTCGATAGCCACTTGTATCCTACTTCGCGGTACTTGATCGTACATATCTGCTCACCGGGAGCAAAGATACGCGTTCCGTTGCTCGCAAAGCTGGCAAATTCTCCTTGAACAGAAGGATCGACAAGGCCGGCAAAAGGTACAACGGCGCCTGCTGCAGTGAGGGATAGACTGATAGGAGCCGTCGCTTGACCCTGTGACCCATGATCCCTGACCAACTTCTGGACGAATTGCGTGTCGGTCAAGGTGCAGGTGCCAACAATCATGTATATCTTGCGCCCACGGATGGCAGCTTTTTCTAGCCATTTTTGTGTCTCTTCATGGCCAATAGCTTTATCAAACCACGCGTCTGAGTTGTCAAGAGCATAAGTTTTGAAGCGTCGCGGCTCGATGCGTATCTGACTTGCAACACGTCGGGAGAATGCAGCTGAGAATAGAGCAGTCATAGACGAGCCGAAACTAGTCGTCGAGCTTTGCTGGTCATGCTCAGTGTAATCAAGCTCACTCATGATAGGCGTCGGCGGTGTAGCGAAAGGGGGCTCATGGTATCCGTTCAAAGGCTCTTCTATACTTGTGACGAATCGTGCGAGCTTCAGGGCTTCGAGTGGAAGCAAGAACGAGTTCGGAATGACAACGAGAGGCATCACGTGAGAGGGAGAGGACACACAGAGAGGTAAACGAGACGGACAGCGAAGTGCAATACATGGCTTGATTTATAATATAGAAGAGCGATGGTTGCCCAGGTGGCTGACAACCAAGTAGACAAGTCACTATCAGTTTACGTAACAATTTTGCACGGCGAAAAACAAATTTAGCAGCATAAAGCTTTTCGTCGGCTATCCAAGCACGGAACTGGTGTGTTTGCAGTAATGTCATGCATGCATCACAAGAGGATGAGCTTGCCAAGACACTAGATAGAAAGGCCCGGCCTATCAGGCCGCGCGCCTAAACTGGAACAACAATCTATCTACACACAAATTTATACCAACGAGAGGTCACCCTCTCGTGCGACACTATGTAGAGCCACGAGCTAAACAATTCTATGCTGGCGCCGGTGTGTCTGCGCCGTTGACCAATAGACCCCGTGAGGAAAAGGTGGCGGTCCAAGCGGAAGAGCAGATTAACCGCCATCGCCATGCCAACTTGCCACAGCCCTAGACAGGTTTAGCTCTGCGGCGCGCAAGCAGTGTGTCTGCCACGACGCTGTGCATTAAAGCTGCACTTATTAATTCCATGAAGAGAAAGCAGCGATTCAGGCGGGAATTCAAGTAATCGACCTTCGCCATGTCAACTTGCCATAGCCCTGGACAGCTGTGCAACGCGGAAACAGTGTGTCTGCTGCAACGTGATGTATGCAGCATGGTGCATGTTAGCTGCGCTTCAGGCTGAACAGCTCCGTATTGGCGTCAGCTGCGTTGGGCTCTAGGCCGAACAGCTCTGCGCTGGCATCACCGTGGCTGCGCCGTTGACCAATAAAGAACTATGGAGAAAGGGTGGCGGTTCAGCCGGGAGAGCGAATGAGCCACCATCGCCTTGGCAGTCTGCAAGAGCCCTGGCCAGGTTCATCTGTGTGTCGCGGAAACAGTGTGTCTGCTGCACTGTTGTGCACGTAGCATGCGGCATGATGCATGCAAGCTGAGCTTCAGGTTGAGCAGCTTGATGTTGGCGTCAGCTTTGCTGCGTCGCTGGCCAACCGATTCATGGAAAATGACTGCTCAGGTGATGGGCCTGATGGCAGATAGCCACCAACTGCGTGTGAACTCTGTACCGTCCTAGACAGATTCGGCTGCATGCCAACATACGTCAGTTTCGCAGTGCCGAAGTATTGTGTCTACCGCATCGTTTTGCGTGCAGCACAATGCGCAATGAGTTGTTCCGGATGAAACAATTCACGCAGGCGTAGGCGTGGCTGCGCCGTTGTGCTGGGATAGATTGTGGGGGCTGAGCAACGTTCCAGGCGCTCCCGCTCAGTTGTGAACCAGCAAGATCCTGCAAGAGCGCTACTGTACCCCGGCAGACCAAGTGAAGTAAGGCAAAGGCGCAGCGAATATTTGTTGGAGAGTAACATTGAGGTCACATGTCAGGAAAGGGACGCTCGTTGACGTCAAAGCACAGAAAAACACGTAAAGATGTGTAGCGAGGCTGAGTCGGGCATTAATTCAGAGGAGATGATCTTTGCTACTGATGTTTTCTCTCACCCTTCTCTTCTTCTATCGCTGCAAAACTTCGAGCACCTTACAAGTCATCGAAACAACGCCAAGAAAGAGTCTTAGAGAGCTTGACCAAAACAAGAAGCAGTTAAAATGGATGCCGCACAGTTCACAATAAATTATGCTGATTTCATTATGAAGAAGGGGATAAGCTCCTACAACATATTCAAGCAACTTGGAGAGCTTGATAAGATTCAGAAAGCCATAAAATATGCCCGAACAGCGTTGTTACTGACTTTCCAGATCTACGGACTTAATGCACGATACCTCAGTAACCTTAGTGTGTTTTTGATAGCACGGTTCGAGCGGAGTGGAGAGATGAAGGACCTGGAAGAGGCCATCGACACAGGTCGGCGAGCGGTGCAATCGACTCCGCCCGATCACCCGAATCTGGCAATGTACTTGAACAACCTTGCGAACTGCCTTGTGAGACGGTTCGAACGGAGTGGAGAGATGAAGGACCTGGAAGAGGCCATCGACAAAAGTCGGCGAGCGGTGCAGTCGACTCCGCCCGATCACCCAGATCTGGCAAGTCGCTTGCACAACCTTGCGAGCCACCTTGGGAGACGGTTCGAACGGAGTGGAGAGATGAAGGACCTGGAAGAGGCCATCGACAAAAGTCGGCGAGCGGTGCAGTCGACTCCGCCCGATCACCCAGATCTGGCAAGTCGCTTGCACAACCTTGCGAGCCACCTTGGGAGACGGTTCGAACGGAGTGGAGAGATGAAGGACCTGGAAGAGGCCATCGACAAAAGTCGGCGAGCGGTGCAGTCGACTCCGCCCGATCACCCAGATCTGGCAAGTCGCTTGCACAACCTTGCGAGCCACCTTGGGAGACGGTTCGAACGGAGTGGAGAGATGAAGGACCTGGAAGAGGCCATCGACAAAAGTCGGCGAGCGGTGCAGTCGACTCCGCCCGATCACCCAGATCTGGCAAGTCGCTTGCACAACCTTGCGAGCCACCTTGGGAGACGGTTCGAACGGAGTGGAGAGATGAAGGACCTGGAAGAGGCCATCGACAAAAGTCGGCGAGCGGTGCAGTCGACTCCGCCCGATCACCCAGATCTGGCAAGTCGCTTGCACAACCTTGCGAGCCACCTTAGGAGACGGTTCAAACGGAGTGGAGAGATGAAGGACCTGGAAGAGGCCATCGATACAGGTCAGCGAGTGGTGCAGTCGACTCCGCCCGATCACCCAGATCTGGCAACGTACTTGAACGGCCTTGGGCTTTGGCTTGGGACACGTTTTGAACGGAGTGGAGAGATGAAGGACCTGGAAGAGGCCATCGACACAGGTCAGCGAGCGGTGCAATCGACTCCGCCCGATCACCCAGATCTGGCGCGCCACTTGAACAACCTTGCGAGCTACCTTGGGAGACGGTTCGAACGGAGTGGAGAGATGAAGGACCTGGAAGAGGCCATCGACACAGGTCAGCGAGCGGTGCAATCGACTCCGCCCGATCACCCAAATCTGGCAGTGTGCTTGAACAACCTCGGGGGTTGGTTTGGGAGACGGTTCGAACGGAGTGGAGAGATGAAGGACCTGGAAGAGGCCATCGACAAAGGTCGGCGAGCGGTGCAGTCGATTCCGCCCGATCACCCAAATCTGGCAGTGTGCTTGAACAACCTCGGGGGTTGGTTTGGGAGACGGTTCGAACGGAGTGGAGAGATGAAGGACCTGGAAGAGGCCATCGACACAGGTCGGCGAGCGGTGCAATCGACTCCGCCCGATCACCCAAATCTGGCAAGTTGCTTGAACAACCTTGCGAACTGCCTTGTGAGACGGTTCGAACGGAGTGGAGAGATGAAGGACCTGGAAGAGGCCATTGACAAAAGTCGGCGAGCGGTGCAGTCGACTCCGCCCGATCACCCGAATCTGGCAATGTACTTGAACAACCTTGCGAGCTACCTTGGGAGACGGTTCGAACGGAGTGGAGAGATGAAGGACCTGGAAGAGGCCATCGACACAGGTCGGCGAGCGGTGCAGTCGACTCCGCCCGATCACCCGAATCTGGCAATGTACTTGCACAACCTTGGGACTTGGTTTGGGCGACGGTTTGAACGGAGTGGAGAGATGAAGGACCTGGAAGAGGCCATCGACACAGGTCGGCGAGCGGTGCAGTCGACTCCGCCCGATCACCCAGATCTGGCAGGCCACTTGCACAACCTTGGGACTTGGTTTGGGAGACGGTTTGAACGGAGTGGAGAGATGAAGGACCTGGAAGAGGCCATCGACAAAGGTCGGCGAGCGGTGCAGTCGACTCCGCCCGATCACCCAGATCTGGCAAGTCGCTTGCACAACCTTGGGGGTTGGTTTGGGAGACGGTTCGAACAGAGTGGGGAGATGAAAGACCTGGAGGAAGCGACACAACGCTGTTCACAGGCTTTCGGTTGCATTACTGCCGTCCCACTCGACCGTGTAAAAGCCGCTTCTTATTGTCTCAATAACCTAGCATATCTACGCCGAACCCATGACGCTGTGGAACTCGGACGAGCCGCTCTCGCACTCCTTCCTGTCGTAAACAACCGCAATCTTGATCGGAGCGATCAACAATTTGTACTATGTGGCTTTGCAGGCATCGCCTCCAATCTTTGCGCTTTGCTGGTTTCAGAAGGCCGCGTCTCCGAGGCTGTCGAATGTCTCGAGCAAGGCCGCGCCAACATTATCAGTCGGTTGTTGGATGATCGAGGGGATGTCTCTGAGCTTTGTCGAGAACACCCGAAGCTAGGCCAGCGCTACCAATCTCTCGTTGCGGAAGTCAACACACCATTTGGCACTGCTGAAGACGAGTTTACCATAATTACGAAGGTAATGCGACGTCGTGAGGCAGTGGTAGAACTTGAAGCCTGTCTCCAGGATATCAGAGCGACCCCTAGTCACGATCGGTTTCTTCTTGGACACACCGTTGCACAAATGCAGGAAGACATTCACGAGGGCTGCATTGTCGTTGTGAACGTCTCCACGATCAGGAGCGACGCAGTGGTAATAGCTCGAGACTCCCTGCAAGCGATATTTCTCCCGGAGTTGAGTGTGGCAGATGCCAGGCGCTGGCTGAGTACCAATTGGACTGTCAAGAGGGGATCGCAACGCGAAAAGAACGACAAGTTCCTGGAGTATCTCGTCTGGCTCTGGCGTGTCTGCGTGCAGCACATAATTGAGTATATCTCCACACTCCATAGGGGGCAACATGGACCTCTCCCGCGAGTCTGGTGGGTCGGATGCGGTCTTGCAAGCTCTATGCCCTTCCACGCCGCAGGTATCCATACTCAAGGGTCATCAGAGAATGTCCTCAATAGGATAATATCGTCATACACGCCTTCAGTCAAGATACTCGGGTATGCGCGCAGCCAGATGGACCGTACGAAGAGCCATCAGTCTTCGCAGAATCAGATGCTTATAGCACTCATGCCGGATACACCTAAAGGGGCCAACGACAAGGCGAGGCTTCGTAAATTGCCTGGTGTTCTCCGAGAAATCGACCGCGTCGTTGAAATCGTCTCGCCTCATGTAAAGACTACTGTTCGCAACGCACCTGACGCGAACGATGTCTTGAGCCGGCTGGAGAACTGTCATATAGCGCATTTCGCTTGCCACGGCGTATCAGACCCTCGAGATCCGTCTAGCAGCGGCCTTGTGTTGCAGCGAGTCGCCACTGACGGAACGCTTGAGCAGGATCATCTATCGGTCTACCGTATCTCGCAACTTCAACTTAGACACGCGCAGATTGCATACCTCTCGGCGTGCTCGACGGCGGAAAACAAAGGGGTCGAATTGCAAGATGAGGTGATTCACATTGTGAGCGGCTTCCAAGTAGCAGGTTTCCCTCATGTCATAGGATCACTATGGTCAGCCGGAGACAGTGAGTGTGAAGCAGTAGCGAGTTTTTTCTACTCATTTTTGTTTGAGCATGAAGACACGCTAGAGACGGGAGGTCGGCGAGTTGCATTGGCACTACACAGAGCAGTGATGGCGGTGCGCGCTGATGAAATGAACATGGACATGCCATTGAACTGGGCGCAGTTTGTGCATTTTGGTGCTTAGTTCTACCGTTTCATTGAAGCCAAAGGGCTTTAGAAAGGCCATCTCGACCCGAGTGTCAAATCTACAGAAGACCTATCCACAATTGTCAACTGTGATCAACTACGCACAATGTCCAGATGATCTCGGGTCGATATCTGTCGCAGGCCGAGGCACTTTGCGAATCCAAGTCGCAGATCGCAGGATTAGCTTGCCAGGACACTAGATACGAAGGCCCGGTCTACCAGGCCGCGCGCCTAAACTAGAACAACAATCAATCAACCCACAAATTTATACCAACGAGAGGTCACCCTCTCGTGCAACAATATCGTTTAAATTAGGGTTAATTTGTATACAAGTAGGTGTTCAAAAGTCTTCGGAATTTTCCCCGCTCCTCACCACCGAGACATTCCACCTTCT
>PEGC01000131.1:0-23017 GCA_002921095.1 Cladosporium sp. SL-16
ACAGCTCGCTTGGATCAGGCACATGCGGTGTTGCTGATCCTCGAACCCTTGCATCTGCAACCTCACATCGCCACACGCTTGAGTAGCTGAGAAAAGAGGCCTCTCGGAAGGTCGATGCCGGTCCGCCATCACTAGATTAGGCAGGCCGGTTGACTCGAGTAGCTCTAGCAACGTCCTTCCTGCGACGCAAATGCGCAAGCGGCCTCGACTTAACAGTAGCGTAAGCGTGTCTTGGTGCATGATCGACAACAAACACGATGATCGGTCACGCACAGCCGTGCCCAGTCCGGCCAGAACAACTTGCTCGAACGAGCAGCTACCCAATGTTTGGGCGAAGCGATGTGACGTGCTGGGTCTTAGCGAGTACCGGGAATGACACAAGGACATGGTCTGAATGGGCTGTGTTGATTGCCACCGATGTACGACAGGTATGTAATGTCCGGCACGCCATCCGATGCCACTAACACAACACTTGTAGAAAGCCTGACCTATGCCTCGCCCAACTGAGACGGAGTGTTTGCCGAGAACGACGACCCGAGTTGCCACCATGCGCCGGCGGCTTCTGGAGAGACAACTTTCTCCGACTCATCTCGTGCAGTCGTCCAAACTGAGCTTGCAGTACGGCTCAAACTGTCAGTGAGCCCTACCTGATCATTCTCTTCCAGGGCCAGAACCGACTTCCAAGGCCAATTCACGCGACTCCAGAACGCCTTTCTCTCTTTCTCTGGGCCTACATGTATCTGTAGAAGCACCGGTGGTAAGAAAGCTAGTGGCCAATTCAAGAGCACCAGCTGCGACACCTTGCATCCCAGCACGGCTAACTCCCTTTCCTGCCGAATGGCCACCGAGATCCAGATAGGCACAATGCTCCTGGATGTTGTCAGTCGTTGACGAGCGCACAAGGTTCGCGGTTCGGCATGTCTTACAGTAGGTACGTGAAGGCATAGATCGCGCTAAGCCAACAATATGTCGCGGCGGTAGCCGTGTTTAGCTTCAGTCTCCATACCAGCAGCGCTATAATGGCGAGTTGGATACACGTGGCGAAGATCGGCGGCAACCATCGAGCTAGAGCTTGGAGGATCTGCATGGAATGTCAGTGGATGGATGTCGAGTCTGATCGCCGTGTACGCACATGAGTTCGGTAAGAGAGTGCCGTCAACACGATCGACGCGGTATTGAAAAGCAAGACCAAGAACACGCTCATCCCTACACACAGGTAAGCCCTGACATCGGGCCGGGAGTAGTCTCGAGTCGCCTCGAGCAACGAAGCTGTTTGCACAAGATAGACGTTGCAATGGATGATGATCCGAGTGAGGTGGCGCTGTCGTGTGTCAGCTGTGGCCTGAATTGCATATCGCAGTTGTATCTACCGTCTCCGAGGCGCCTATCGATTCATGGCACAGCCAGAGGATACCGAATGAGAGGCCAAAAACCTGGACCGGTCAGCGTGGTAATCTGGATGTTGCACTCCGACGCACGTACTATCCCCACCATGCGAAGGCACTTCGCCGGTTGTCCTGCCCAGTCGTTCTTCAGTGGAAGCGGTGTGTAGCAAAGCGTGGCGAAAGCTGCTGCGAGGACGAAGACCACGAGTAGTGCTGCAAGGAGTGCCTGGTAGTCCATGCTGGCAGCAAAGGGTGCATTGCGCAAACGGTCTGGGGACTGCGGCCCGGTGTCATACTACATATGTGATCAATGAGTTGTAGGAATTGCAAGCAGCGGCACACCATGTTTCCGAGCACTATGAATCGTTTTGATGCAATAGGCCATCCTCGAACCGAGATTGTGATGTGTGTGCAGTAGTGTCGTCTCGAAAGAAGGTATCGCTACAACGCTCCAATCCCAAATGACGCAGACAAGTCGATCACCACACCGCAGGACTATTGTTTGAAGATGATAGATGAACAAGATACGCCCATCGCTTCAGCAACGGTCAATGTGACTACTACCCAGGCCAGATCGCGAAGCACGCGAGGACCAAAATTGCGATGCGCCTCGGCAGGTACTGCTTTGAAAGGTCACCACACGAGCTCGCTTGCAGCACACTCAACCACGCGAGGTACGGTTCAGCCTAGCGTGTGATGTTGTCACTGCTGAAGCGCCAAGGCTATGCTACTAGCAGAATCTTGGCAAGCTGGTCTTGCCCTTCGTTCCTCACTCGTCCTCAACATCTTCTTTTGTTGGTAGATCATTATTGAGATGTTTCAGGGAACGGACATCCGGGATGTTGTGATTCAGTATCTACACGACTCTGCGTTGTCATCGGAGTCTCCAGTACGTACCATGCTTTTTGTCTCACACAAAGCTGACGGACCGAACAGGAACTTGAAGCGGCGGTGCGGCATTATATCGACACACGTGGCACGGCAGCAAAGAAGCGGATCCTCTCCCCTTGGGTGAAAGAGACCGACTTGGACGGAGGTGTCGATCCATGCAGTGGAAAGCACAAACGTAGACGAACAGATGAGACTGGAGATCTAGATCACGCTCATGATGAAGTCCAAGCCCCGGGTCCGGGTCTCACTCAAGACCTAGATGACGCAGGAAATCAGAGACGAGAAGATTGTTCGATTGAAGCACCAAATCGAGAGACAGATGCGACAATGAATAGTGACCTAGGAGAAAGGCATGATGTCACACTAGCCCAAGGTTTCAACCTCGAAAAGAACGAGGGGTTGGAAGAGCAATTTGGTCGATTACAACGTAAAGCCGTGGCATTCTTCGCAAGTCGAGGAAGAAAGAAACCACTGACCTGGGCAGTTGCCCTGAAAGCTCTTGTTTCTTTGCAAGAAGGATACATACACATTAAGTTTAAGGGCGTCAGCAACCTCTGGGATTCGGAAAATGGGTCAGCTGGGCTTCAAGCGTGCACGGACGCTCCACCTTTGCAACGACTGACCATGCTTCATGAAAGCTTTCTATCATCCATCGAGCTCCTCACACTCAGGAGAAGATTTACATCGTTACTGATGTATCACGAATCCAAGGAAAGTGGCACACCAATGGCCCCTCCAATAGCAAAGAGAAAGAGAAGAGGAGCGAAAAAAGTGTCGCAAGTTGGAGACACCAAAATCGGGACGAATCATACCAATGCATACAAGTGGATGAAATTTATCGAGGCCTGGGGTCTCGGTGGCCTCGTATTGCCAGGCTCAAGTCATACCAATGTGTTAGTCTACCCCATCTCCCTTTCCCCTTCTCTCGGGACTTCAGGTAACATCCGGATTGGCATTGACCGGATTACAGGTTTGAACGCTCACTGGTCAACGATGACGCTGCCGATTTATATGCTTTCTGTCTGAAATACACGCCACACCTTGTTCAGAGTTTGGCTCCGCTTCACGAAATCGTCAAGACTCTTTTGGTTGAGGCAGTAAAGTTATACGGAGGTAACGAAACTTTGCTAGCAGAAGGCGGAAAGAGCACATTGGCGGTTCAATACCGTACACCATGGACGCAAGGCACTGAGGAGTCGCTCAAATCGGCCGGTGCTGCTGCTACAAACGCGGGCTCATTACCCGGCCCACATCTGGGAAACACAGGGATCGACATGTTGGTACGAGCAGCTGACCATCATCGATCACAAGAAGACACGACAAGGCCGGGCATCCGGCCTGCTGTTGAGATGTGCGAGTCACGAAACGATGGCATGCAATACCCCACGGCGTTGACATCAGCCACTCAAGAAGCGAGCGCGTCGAGCAGTCAAATGTGGGAAGTGGGTACGCCAGGTGCCGTTGATCGGAGGCCAGACTTCATGGAGCTCGAGCCCCAGATGCATGCAGCGATGGGCTCAAGGGGCTCGAACGACGTGACAAATCTGGACCCACCTTCCAGCAACGGAACAGAGTTTCCTCCTGGCCATAGTTTGTACAGCATGCCCACCGATAACTCCTCGGCAATGTTCTTTGGCCAGACCAGC
This sequence comes from Cladosporium sp. SL-16, assembly GCA_002921095.1. Classification (NCBI taxonomy): domain Eukaryota; kingdom Fungi; phylum Ascomycota; class Dothideomycetes; order Cladosporiales; family Cladosporiaceae; genus Cladosporium; species Cladosporium sp. SL-16. Next base: position 3,923 of record PEGC01000131.1, read on the forward strand.
CAATTCTGTACGGACGATTGGTTTAGTATTTTCGGTCAAGGTGATGGCTTCATTGAAAATTTCGAAATGAGGCATGATGATTTCAATTTTTCATGACGCCGGGACGGTCTTGTAGAAAAGCAGTATGTCACCCATTACTAGCTGAAGACTCGCCTCGAAACTCAGCGGTTGACCAATGATTTTATCTTGAGTTTCTGCTTCTCCAACGAATATTGGCAACAGGAAAAGATCCCTGATCGCCTCAGACAGAGGCAGGGTGCCGAGCTGTGTGGATTTGGTAATGACGTGTACCCACTTGTGCCAGTTGATACGGCTGTCGGGGTGTAGGTTCGGAAACTCCTGTGAGAGTAAATAAGCTGAGCTGTTCCTCTCGGCCCATGAAAGAAGTCAGTACGCACCTTTCCCTGGAAGTGCAGCACGGCTTTATGAACGATTGCCTCGTAGCGTTGAATTTCGTCTATGACAAAGCCGCGGGAGTTGTCGGCGGATGCGACGTATCCTTGCAGGGCGATGTTCAGTTCTAGGCCGGCATCCTTAGCGAGCTTGCGAAACTCATCAGACGTGGCGGCAACGTCTCGAGCCTCAGCATGCTCAGCCATGATCGGCGCAGGCAGCAGGGCGTTTAAAAGTGTTGTAGCGATCTGGTCCGTGTGGTTTCGTGTCCTGATGAGGCAGAGGGGTGATAGCTGGCCATGCGCAGCTGAACTGAGAATGGGAGTGGGGGTGCCAAGATACACGTCATCAGCTCGCTTGTTCCCACGTCTCCGACTTCGACAACGTCGAGACAATGTGCGCCGCATCAATGATATATACAGTTTTGGTGAGCATGTGGTACGAGTAGACAATATGAGGCGAACATTAAGACTGACACGACAAGCTCGAGCTACTGGAATTCTCATCAAAGTCACTATGATTACGAGTTTGGGCGACTCGTCCAGGAGGAACACCGACCACACCGTCCGCAGCAACTTTCCCTCGAGAGCGCTCATGACCATGTGCTCACTGGACATGCAATCCACGTGTGGATGTCTTTAGCCAACATGATGACATTCTGGTGAGTGGCTACCGCGCCGCTCCGATCGACGAGATATCGCCTCGAGCCTGCTTGTCCACCGCGGTTGTGCATGCGATGCGACCCGCCATACAAGGCCGCTTGCCCCTGCACAACCCTCTCACATCGCCCGGCACGCTTCAAGCCGCCCGTGGACACAGGGCAAGTGGTGATTTCCTGGCTCCAGGATAGAAATTAGTGTGGGAGGGCAGCTTTCCTGCGATAGGCTTAGTTCGTCTTCACATCAGGTCGCGCGCGATTCATCTCCTAGAGTACTAGTCCCACCAAAGGCTAGGGCTAAGGCGGGTGCTCGAGAATGTACTTACCAGCAGGACTGCCCACCAGACTCACTTGAACGGCTGAAGTGTCTCTGTACCTGCACAATCTTGGAGGCTCCGCAACACGTCAGCTCATTATCTTCTCCTTCCGCTACAAACACCGAATACGGGAGCAGAACGCACCCTCCTCCAGATGTCCCTCTCGAATACCCACAAGTCACACCAAATCTTCTTCAACATTGGCGAGGAGTATGTCATAGGGGAAGTGGTCGGCGAGGGCGCGTATGGCGTCGTTCGATCCGCCTTGCACAAGCCATCCGGTAAGAAGGTCGTCATCAAGAAAATCAGTCCCTTCGACCATTCCATGTTCTGTCTGCGGACCTTGCGTGAGTTTAAGCTGCTCCGCTACTTCTACCACGAGAACATCATTTCGATCCTAGATGTCCAGAAACCGAGAAGTTACGAGGAATTCCAAGATGTCTACTTCGTTCAGGAGCCAATGGAGACGGACTTGCACCGCGTCATTCGCAATCAGGAGCTCTCCAACGACCATTGCCAGTACTTCACCTACCAGATCCTGCGCGCTCTCAAGACTGTCCACTCAGCTAATGTACTGCACCGCGACCTCAGGCCCTCCAACCTGCTGCTGAATTCAAATTGCGATCTGAAGGTCAGCGGCTTTGGACTCGCCCGTCTCGCTGCTGGTATTGATACCAACCAGGGCTCCTTGACCGAATACGTCGCAAACCGCTGGTATCGCGCCCCCGAGCTAATGCTGACTCCTGGCAAATACAACAAAGCCATCGATATGTGGTCTGTCGGTTGCATTTTGGCCGAGATGTTGAGCGGCGAGCTACTTTTCCCCGGCGAGGACTATGAGCAACAACTCAATTTAATTTTCGACTTGCTTGGATCACCGAACACAGAAGACTACTACGCCGTCAAATCTAAAGGCGCACGCAGGCACCTCCGCGGACTCCCATTGAAGTCGAAGACCCCTTGGAAGGACATCTTCCCGAACGCGTTGGATCTCGCTCTCGATTTGCTGGAGCGGTTGCTGACATTCAACCCCTTGAAACGCATTAGCGTGGAAGAGGCACTCAAACATCCGTACCTCAAGCCATACCATGACCCTGAAGACGAGCCGATCGCAGCTCCTATCCCCGAGGGGCTCTTCGACTTCGATAAGAATTCGGACAACCTAAGCAGTGGGGACTTGAAGGGTGAGATTACTTGTGGATACATTCTTCGAGGCTGGTCTGGCTAATACGCTAATTCCAGAAAATGATATACAATGAGATTATGCGATAGCGTTTCGTCATCGAGCCTTCAACATTCGAAAGAGTGTGGGAGACCACTACTGTTCTCGACGCCCCTCCAAACTCTCATAGTGCTTCACCCCATCCTCTCTACTTCACAGTGGAGCAACCAGAAGCGCGTAAGATCAATCTTCAACCGTCCATCGACCACCTCGAGCTCGCTAACCTCCTCTGTTCTGGGGTCGTATGAGTAGAAAATCATGCTGCTGTTGCTGGGAGGAGTGCAATAGTCTAGATCAGTTCAGTGGAAGACCCTCTTGATGGGATTCGAGCTGCTAACGACACTTCTCTCCATACCTCCCCCGACTGTCGAGATGGTGAGTATCAAAAACATCTTGCCCGTGTTTAAAGTCCTGACTTACGGCATGGTGTCTCTCACCAGTACCCCTGTGCTGCAATCATCCTTACGGTTGCAGTTCTTGACAGATCCTTCGCTACGCAATGGATGTGGTAGTTTCAAGGTTCGATGTCCGCATAACCAGATTATGTTCAAACTGTTTGCGCACTGAAATTTCTGCTCTTTTTCCCTTTGCCCCTCGTTCTGCATCGTGGAGATGGTAGTTGAGCAAACTTGAGTGTGTGTCGCGCGTCCAATGCGCCTTCCCGATACTTAAATACTTGGACAGCACATTGAACACACGCGCCAAATGCCGGTCCGACTCGTGCCACTCGAGCTCGTGCAACACAACCTGCTACTATGTGTGGCTTCGCATATGGCCAGACTGCCCCACGTAAGCTGTTTTGGAGAGGGGGAATAGGTGACATTGGGTATTGGGGATATTGTGCTTGGATTCCACACCCTCTCCGAGCTCGATGTCTCTACAAATGGTCCAGCAGGGATTAAACGCATTCAAGGGCCGATGAACGGCCTGTAACAGCTCACACTACCGTATTTGCCTTTCCCTCGACCCCAGTCATCGCACATCGTGAAGAGGGGAGTCTCTATGCTCTGACTCGACTTTTCCAGGTGCATCGCCACGCGGCGAATCTTTAGGTCAACGGTAAGGGCCAGCCAATGTACGCCGCTCGTGGAGTGTGCCCCTCGGAATTGCATTCTTGATCATGCGATTGGTTAGCCCCTCGGCGGTCAGCTCATGCGTGAATGGCTTTAGCCCGGCATGGTGGCGTTGCCAAAACTCGGTGACGAGAAAGAATAGTACTCGCGTTGCTGGAACACAAGGTCCATGAGTCACCCGCAGCTTGTCCTCACCTATCCTACCCATGGGTAAAGAAGTCCTGACCAGTACGATGACATGTCGAGAGCTAGAAGGCCTGAACAGATCAGCAGTTGCCTAGTCTCGTCGGTGAACGAGCGTTTCCGGTGCCAACTCACTTGTCTATACGGTCCTAGCATGGACGCAATGGCCAGTCCGGCCTCAGGGATAATGGGAGGGATCCCTGCAGACACGCAGATGTAGCCGCCGGTGCTGTTTCTCCAATCAATGGCAACACCAGGAACCAGCAGGATTTACACCCCTGTCACCGCCTGTCGCCCCCATCCTTCAAGGTCATGAACTCATGATTTTTCGCGTCCAAGGGCTAGGTTTTAAATGATTGACCTAAGCGGCGCTACACTGTTATAGGGCATGTCTTGCCGACCCAGACTAACGATTACGACCGAACTAATACCACGCTGTATCATCTATGGGGGAGCAAGACTAACGGTATCCCATGCTGTCGCCCTAGGTCTACTCTGGCCATTGCTTGGCTTGTGACGAACGCGAGGTCGATCGCAGACAAAAGATATGTCATCGTGCACGTTGTATGTTTCAGCCTGGATTCCGCGTTCAGCTTGCACGAGGGCGTTCTAGCACCCATCACCATCCAGAGCTCCTATCTCGGTTACACGTGCGGCTTGGCGAATCCTGTAGCCATCTCGTTAAGGCGCTTCCTCCTGGATAGCTGAGATGAGGTGAAGCTTGGTTCGAGCAAGGGAGGCGTTGTGCAAACCAAGCGCATCCATCGAGGTGGCAGGTTGCATCGCGTACGAAACGCCAATAGGGGCATGTTACATGGTGAGTCCCAGCGAAGCAATGGTGCAAAACGAGCTTCATTTCTACGTGGACCCTCTTTACCTACTTATTTTGTACTGCCACCGAAAATCAACAGATCTGTGTCCTCGAGTTCATAACGCCGGCCGCTTTATAGGACACATTGCAACCGGCCCATCACTGCCACCATCCACCTGGCGTAACAGTCATCTACTCCTGGAGTCCCCTACCAATCACACTCGCCGCAGGCAGCACTCAGCATGGGACTCTCGATTCTTCCGTCCCCAGGACCCGCTCATACACCATGCGGCCTTGCGCCACTAGGTCTGAGGAGAGCAAGATACAAAAAAAGCAAACATGGGTGCAGAAATTGCGTACAAAGACATCTTCGCTGCGATGAAAATTGGCCCCAATGGTCGGTATTCCATCTTACACTCAGACAGCGACATGGCTGATGATCACGCAGTAACAGATGCACCAAAATTGGTGAACTTTGCAACCCTCCGAAAAAGACCGCATCAAACAACGTTACACGGAGCACGAGGCATATCGATGCCTCTACTTCATACCAGTCACACTCCATTGCTCACACACCGGATCTCTCCACGCCGCCACTACCGAGGCTGTATCGTGCGCAAGCCCTATCCAGCAGCGCGACCTCCGGTCCAAAGCTCGCTCTGATCCAGCATATACCTAGAACGCCATCCGGGCAGACGGGGAGTTGTTATCTCATCCCAGCTTCACCTGCCCCAAAAACGCCACCGGAGCTAGAAGGATTCGGATACGAGTTGAGAGCCAATGGCTCGGTGACACCGTCACCTTCCTTTAGAGCACCATCATATCAGCAGCAATTATCGTCAACCTTCTACAATCGTGATGCGACTAGACAGGGCGAACACAAAGAAGATGAGGCTTGCTTCCAGTTGGAAGACGAGACTCGGTCGCCAGGTTGCAAATATGACAAGGAGCAACCAGCCTCTGAAAGCCCTCACACATCACCACACACCCCAAGTTGGTCTGCTGTACACGATCCCGAGGATGATGAGCCCTTGGAAATACCACACTACCTGAAATCCAGTTCTGCAAAGGTCCGACAACCGACCCCTGCTGCTACGGACGCGCCTTTAAGTAACGGTTATCTTGGATGCAAGCCGCAGTTCGATATCTGTACAAGTTCTCACGAAATAATGCTCTGGCCGACCCTGGATTCTCTTCTTAAAAAAGCCGGTGTTGGCCCCAAAGACGATTACGTGACAATTGTCGAAAATCTTCCCAGGTTGCTCAGCTACAGTACCGCTGCGGACGATGACGATTTTGACCGCCCATCCTCAATCCCTGAAGATGGATTTGGTACTCGTTGTAGGACATCACGCGGATATCCTGTAGAAGGCTGGTTGGAGTTGAGTACCTCAATGATCAATAGCTATTTTGCCAGCTTCATGGAGCGGATCTACATCATGCATCCTTTTCTCGACGCAACGGACCTGCGCAAGTCGTTCGATAACTTCATCGCACGATACAGTCCACGACCACAGCACCCTGACACCGTTGGCGTAGGCGACGATCCCGATCTTTGGTGGCGATCACACCCTGCGAATGGTTCGTTCAGAGCGCCATGCGAACGCTCGCCAGACGATGCGATGATATTCCTTGTCTTGGCTCTTGGTGAGATATGCAAGCGTAAAGGACCGCTGCCAACAGGAGATTCTGAAGATTGGAAAAGGAGCAAGGACGAAATATCCGAGACACCTGGTCTGTTATATTTCGAAAGATCTGTCAAGATTATGTCCAGCGCCTACTGTGCCGACACGTTGATGGACGCACAAATATACCTGCTCGCGGGCCTCTACATGGGACAGCTCGCTCGCGTGAAGGAAGGCATGAGCTGGTTTACATTGGCAGGAAGATTACTTCTGAGGTTGATTGGCCGGCACAAGCTCCATAACGACTGTCCCTGGACTGTCCATGGCGACTTACGACAAGAGCTCAAGGAGAGTCTTGATCTGGTCACAGGTAAAATGCAGCACTTCATCGTGATAGCGTCGTGGTCCTGCCTGCAATTGGAGGGTGAAGTCCTTGCGCAGCTCCGCCTGCCGTCAAGTGGCTTAGATACGATAGAGGACCGATTGCCACTGCCGCAGATCTTCCTCAGAGAGGACCATGGAAGCCTCTCGCATGAAAGGGACAAAGAGCGAGAAGCCTACTTGGAAAGACTCCTCTTCGATTACACCGCGCAAGTGTTTCTATGGAAGCGAATAAACCAATCTTACAATGACCTGTACGGTTCGGACTACCATCTCAATCCCCTGGATAAAGTTTGCGTGATGCTTCGAAATCACGAAATGACACTTGATGCATGGAGAGATCGCCTTCCTTCTGCCTTCAAATGGTGCAACTGGGATCCGCCGTCCTCGAACATCTTGCTGGCTCGGCTGCGAGCTAAGTACTGGGAAGCACGATACGTGGTCGATCGACAATTCTTGGATTATGCTCTACACATCAAGCCGTACGTTCAAAATGGACTTAGCGTACGAGACGCGGCCCTGGACGCGTACGGGAACCCTCGCGAGCAAGCTGAGGTGCGAATTTTCGAAGCAATCGCGACGATGAGCGATGACGAAGTGCGGGCGGGGTGCCAACGCTGCGTTGATGCCGCCATACAGAGTACAGTTGCCTATGACGGTATACTTGGTCGTCTGATCGTGCCCAACATTCACAGCACTGCTCATGCGTAAGCTATCCCGCACATATCCCTGCAGTGAGATCGCTAACGCGTTTCAGGCGATTTTGCAACATGCTCGTACTTTGCGCCACCTACCTCAACGACCGCTTACAGTGTCCAGTCGATCGACAAAACCTTCTTGATCTGCTGGCCAGTACGATCGATTTCCTCGAAGGGCTTTCATCTATCTCTCCGACGTGTCGCAATAACTGCTCGATCCTGAAAAACATCCGGCTCGCTCTGGTGCGGAGTTCTGCATGGTACAATGCGGGTCTCACCATGGCGACTGCGGCCACGGACCCTCATCCCGGTCATGAATAGACTCTGGATCGCATGTTCGATGCAACAGTGGTCCAGTAGTTCAGAACGGAAACCACAAGCGAGTGAAAGATCTCGACATATCGCTACGCCCGACTGACAGTAGCTGTAGCTGTAGCTGTGGCGACGGGTCTTCATGGTACCTCCTTCTCTTATGACGAGCAAGACTGCGGCCGTACTGTCTTTGAATATGATTGTAAAAGGATGCGTGGGTATTATGGTACTGTAGTATCAGATGGCGGACACGACGTTTGGAGAGTGGAGGACGTCGTTGACGAACTAGTCGAGGTGGGCGAGTCGGGCGAAATATGATAAATCTGAAGGACAATGACGAGTCATCGCTATGTGTCTCGTACAGCTGCAGTAGTAGCGCAAATGCGGCATTCGCAGCGACCATGTATACGTTTTACTCACGCTACGTACACCTCTCTCTTGCTTCTGAGATTATATTGCAGTGGTGGGAGACGCGATTACCATTTTCAAACTTGCAATGCCACGTAAAAGGAAGAGTGCTCCCCGAGAACAGCTATGGACCTGGTAGTCGTCTTCTCTGTAGGTGCAGCAATGATGATGGAGCAAGATAGCAGACTGCAGTGACCCCTACGGCTTGCTCAAAGTTCTATTATAGCGAGATGCAGGCAAGGCTATTGAAATCGTGCTGCTAACAAATTCCTCACAGCGCATGAATGCAGCATGCGACGTTTAGACTCTGTGGTTGGCGACTTGTCGCGCGCGACGTTCAAACTCGGTAGCGACGTTGGTATGCGCATGCGATAAAGTTTTGCACTGTGCCATCCAACGAAGAAGACTCTACAGACGGCGTTCATGCATTGTTCTATTTATAGATGCATAGCTGCTTCGTAGCTGCCGTCTTGTGTTTGCCTAAACAACGTTAGAATAGTTCCCGAGTTCTCGCACACCGCTCTATCTGCTCATTCGATCAAGCTCACACCTTTCGATTTGGGTCCTTGGAGTGATAACGAAGCCCGCCATGGTCAAGGAATGGTCTAAGATACAGAAGGTTGCTTGCAGTTATTATGTTGGTGGGAAATCACTGAACGAAGTGCGCGAGATCATGGCCAGGGATTACGATTTCGAGGCGTCGTACGTTAGGCTACCGTCGTATCCTTTCGACGGCTGGCTGATATCGCTCGCAGGGTAAGAGCTTTCCGCATGAAGTTCGCCGAGTGGAGAGTAAAGCGAGAGGACCTGGAGAGACCCAGGACCGCGCTGTTTTCCAGTTCACAAACACCAGACTCGGATGCTGTCACCAATGACTCGGGGGCCTCACCATCTGGTGTCCAGCAGTCAGCCGCTCCTGCTGCACATGGCATTGGAGTTGAGGACGAGAGCGGCAATACAGTCTCTCTGAATGCCAGAGCACAACAGATCTACTATGGTGGACTCGTGCTCGAGTTGCAGCAGGAGAAAGAGGAGTGTGATCGGCTGAAGCAAGAGCTCGAGGCCGACCGTGGCGTGCTACCCGACATCGACGCACTCAAGGCCGAAGTCGAGGAAGCTGACCACAGAGTGATGGAGTTTGAAAGACTCCTGAAAAAAGCGCTTGAAGAGGCTAGAATCGCCCACGAAGCCCGGGCAGCCGGCGAAGCGAGAAGAGACCTTGTAGATACTGCGGCACGGGATCTCGACGAGAAGGTTAGAAAGCTAGAGCAGAAGCGAAGCATGTTGCGCATTGGCTGAGAGATGAATTGGGAGTTTAGATGTCGCTGCGAGGTGTCCGGGACGGCACGACATGTGGTTCACAGCAGCACATAGTCGCGACAAAACAAAGGGTTTGCGATCGCACCATAAGTTGGAAGCTGATTTGGAAGTACTGTATGTAAATTTACACCCCGCAGCTTCACGTTGCATTTGGTATCGCGGCAAGCCGCCCCGCGTTCCGCAGCGCATTGGCCACGATGCTCCCGCGAACTGCGGGAGCACGTTGGCCCAAGCTTGCCAATTGCACAGTCCTTGGATGCGTCGAAAGGCTTGTCGGCATTCATCCAGGTACAGTATCCCCCATCCCGCACTTTCTTGCAAAGCCAAAGGAACGCTCACCCGGCCACAGATGCCATGCTTCGGAAGATCCAGGCAATTTAGGGAGCCGCGAAAGGTCTAACGACTCCGGCGACTTCGCCGCTCTCCTCTCCTGTCACGTGGGTCCAAGGTTTGACGCACCTGCGATGACACTGTCGAGGCGTCCTACCCTCAGACCGAGGGCCACGTACCCGCCCTCCGCACCCAAGGCTCCAGAGAAAGAAAGAACTTACAAAGTCTGCCGACCGAGAACATCATACACAAGATACAACAGGAACGGTCTCGTGGTAAAAGAGTAGTAACTATTGGAAGACTCCCGAATGGAGACCTCCTCTAATTCCTGGCCGATGTCAAATCACATGTTTTGGAGAATTGTGCATTATTGCGAAAGATTCATCTGGCTCAAGAGCACGCATACCTCGAGTGAAACAGGGTCTCCCCAGCTGGATCGTTCAAAGCGACCTGTCAGGACTCTCGCCTTTGTTTCGCCGAGTCCGCCAGCTCTGACTCGTTGTTTCGAATGTCGCGCTCATGCCCACGTCGCAATGGTTTATCGTAAAGCAGAAGCGTGCGGGTGTCATTCCGATAAGCACAATGCGCAGGACCCCATTTCCAGACACAGCTCCAGTAATTTGATGTTGGATGAGAAGCCAAGGTCAAAGTGGTGTAAGCCAAATACACGGCGCTACCTTCAACCATCACATCGGTCAGACGCGACCGTCGACTTCTTGAAGTAGCGTGGCTGCACCCGTAGAGAAATCAAAGAACCGAAGTGATGAGCATCTGCGACAGACTAAAAGCAACGTGGCCTTCAGCAATCCAGGCGCCTAATGCTTGGTCCCAACGAAACGTGTCGTTCTTTTCAAGACTCGGATCAAGTTTGCAGTGAATTGTCCCTTTATAACAATACACAGTACCTCTCAATGTGTCGGCTACGCTGCGCAGATCCATCGCATTCTCCAAATACCGTCAGCTGTTTGACACTGCACGTAAACGAGACACTCTGGACTCGAAGCTCTTACAAGACGATTCTTCTGCTCTGCATTCTACTAGTAGTTTCACTTCTCTTGAGATCGACGCATTTCAGCATCCAGCAGAGATCGTCTCGGATTTCTGCTATTACTCCTTTAACAGCGTTGTACGACGGACTCCAAACAGAGAAAATCTACCCGGTCTACTCCCTTATGTTCACGTTATGCTAGTATTCATCCAAAGTCTCCATGCTCTACGTTCTCGGCTTTCTTCTGACGACAACGCTATCGACGCCTTGAACGACATTCTCTCACCAGACCGCCTGGACTGGTCAGCACTTGCAAGCTTCTTCAACCACATCGCGAGGTTCTTCCCCATCTCTTCTCGCACTGAGTTCCTTGCGAGCGGTGGAAAGCTCCCGAGCGATGGCATCCCGCTGCCCGAGGACTATATGATACGTGGACTGGTATGGGCACAGTGGTACTTCGCGCCAGAGTGGTTCAGAAACATCGAGGATGACGACGGTTCACGTTCTCTTGAAGATGACGACAAGAGAGAACAACGTGCGGCGAGAGTGCTGTACCTTGGCATGATCTTGGCTGCAGATTTGAACCACCTCCGCTATGACCGTGAGGTGAGGCAATTCTCTGTGGTCGTACCGCTGGAGGTTGACGATCTCGAGTCTACCACATTGTCTCTTTCGTCGATGTCTCCGCGCAGTGATGGCGAGGCGTCGGTGGAGAGCGACTATGTGATTGTATCAGGACCTTCGCTAAAGCGATCGCCCTCCATACACGCGCGGGAGGCGGGCTGCATGACTTGAGCTGGTTTTCAAGCAGGGAAGGCAGCAGACGGCGGTGTCCAAGATGGAAAAACGGGCACGAGCGGTGGCCTGTGTCAAAATCGTTGATCCGGATGAGAAGGTTTCTTTCGATCTGTATGGTGGGTTATTGCGATTGCGTGAGTGTCGTGTTTGTTGTTCACTCATGACCTACGATGCTGGTCTAGCGTTTGTTTATATTCTTTTTTTTTTTTTAATCATACTGCATTCAAGCTAAATAGCTTATGGCACGTCGGCTCTCTTCTCGACGATCTCTATGACTTTGGTATGTGCTCTCGCGTCAATCTTCAACTGTACAACCCTGCTCGCCGTCCCGCCTTCATCAAGGCGCCACAGCTTTTGGGCTAAATGCCCTCCTACTGGTTCTCGTATGTGACCGCAACAACTAGCCTTGTGCCCTATCCTCTCCGTCATTCCGCTGTCCTTCTCGTGCTACAAGCTGGACGACTCCATTGACGAAGGCATAAGCTGTCTCATCCATACCATTTCCTTCTTGGGCTTTGCCAGTCAAGACTCAACGTGAGTTCCAGAGGGATGAGTTCCTTGCTGTGCGCCCTTCCGAACCTTCTGAAAAGGGCGAGAGCGGCTTGTGTTCTTTCTTGTGTGCTGACGCGTAGCGTCTGCTGTGCTTGTCTTTGTCCGGCAGCTGGTCGAGCTCATCGAAACCTCGCACTGTGTATCTTGAACGATGTGACTCGTCTCAATTCGTGAGTCTATCTGTTGGTCTTCTTGCAAGAGCTGGCGGGCTCGTGGCGCTCTTATGCAATTCCTGCATGGTGGTCCAACTCTTGCTCATCTGTGATGTCGGTTCGGCGTTGTCATTGTCGGCGACGGTGGTAAGTCTTCTTGGGTATGCGCGGCGTGCGCGTGTTGTGTCATGTCGTGCGGACTTTTCCTGACGGCTGGACGGCGAGGTGGGCGGCCTCATCACCCATGTCGGGCGTTGTCGGTGAGGAAGGTAGGCATTGTCGAAAGATGGCTTTGTGCGAGACTGCCACATGGGCTCATCGCTTTTCTGGTCTTGTATAGCGCACTTAGTATCACTGCATAGCAGCAACTCACACCGAACACCACGTGAAGGTGTGCGCTCTCTGCCCGGCGGTAGATGGACGTGCTAGATGGTTCTTGCAGCTGAGGTCGTCACCGTCTCGTCGCGCTCCTCCGGTTTCACCGACCCTGGACGTTGCGCCGGAGAGATCTTTTGGCGTATTCGTCCAGGACGGGACCGTGGACGTGTCTTTGTGTAGGACATGCTGCTTTTTCGGCCATCTCAAGGCCTTGTCCATGCACATCTTTCCGGCATTCGGCATCGAACAACTTAGCTCTGACCAATTTTCAGTTTCACTACACAAGTACCCCGCCGGTCTGGTGCATCTAGTCGATTGAATAGGTTGGAGCAGTGGTATAGTGATATTTTTATGTGTCCTGGTGTAGGTGGATGATCTTGAATGAGACCCCAACCCTGACCCTAACTAAGTCGATAAGGAGGGGCGACAATCAAATACTGCTTCTCTTAGTCACGGGCACACGATCAAGAGACCTCCAATTTCTCCGTACACGAGTGTCAGGGCCGATGGTGTTACTGATGCGTGAGGAGTTTTCCGTTCACAGATGGACTCGCTGGTTTTGGCGATTACGCGAGACTATTCATTCACTGGCTGGTAGTATTTCGCAGCCGTCTCGTCGTTCAAGTAATACGCTCTGACAAAACGTGTGAATTCAGTGCTTGGCGTAACGGATTGCTCATGTTTTGAAGAGGGAACGTGATGTTCAGCCGCCTCTTGTTTGCATATCGTCGATGGCATGGTGTGGTAGTCAGCCTTTGCCTCCTATGTGAATAGATGCTCCTTACCAAACTCGATTCCTTAGTAGTGGCCTTTCCTCTGATCGTGCGAGCGAAGGCCGCTGTATCTTGATAGCATTCTCGTTCACGCTCAGATTTACCTGACAATGCTTGTCACTCCCTATTCGCTAGACTATGGAATGGTTAAAGCTCTGGAAACCACCAACGTAGTGGTATAAGGGAAGCCGGGCAATAGGGGATCCCGGCCACTTTTTAGAGTTTTGAAACTTAAGAGGTTATATCTCGCTTATCAAGGCTAATTAGCTTGATCATAAGAAACCAAATTAAAACTTAGAGGCTAATCTTTAGTATAGAAAGTATTATTACTAAACCTCGATATTTAAGGGTACTTCTAGTATTTTTGAAAATCGCTTTCTAATTAGGATTAAGGAGAGTGATTTTGAAAATACTATATCTTGCTAATTAAGAGGGATTAGCCCAATTCCCTTGAACTAGACTAATCAAAGGTATAAATTTTAGTCCTACGTATCGCAAATTTACTATTGCTCTTGATTAGCCGAGATATAGTAGACAATAGAAGGTAGAACCTAGAGGGTACTTCTAAGGCCCGATTTTTAAAATCCAATTAACTCCCTTAAAAACGCCGATTTGAAAACTCTTAATAAGCCAATTCATCGACTGAGTCCTCTTCCTCTTCTTCCCTTTCGCTTGAAATCTCAACCCTTTTCCCTTTTTTCATTCTTTCCTAAGGCCTCTCTATCTATTCTTTCGGCCTACCTTGTAATACTCTCCCGCAAAACGATAATCTGACCCTTTAGTACTACGTTCTTTCTTTTCTTCCGTCCCTTTTACTCGTTTAGGAGCTTATCCTTCTCCCGTAAATCCTTCTGAAATAGCGTAACTTCCGTATCGCGCGTTTCGGCGAAATCGATAATCTCGCGTATAAAGCGACGATACAGTGTGTTGATAGCTCCTTCGGCGATAGTCTGTTCGGCAAGCTGCCTTATAGGAAGGGCCGGAGGGGTCGTAAGCCTAGATCGGCTTACTAGGAAGTCGAATACCCCCTATAGGGAAGGTATAATCCCATCCCTAAAGGGCGGGGTTACCTCGGGGTTAAGTAGGGCATTAAGGACGATTCTAGGCTCTAGGAGGTAGATGGTACCTGAGTGTTTGAATACAGATTCGACGTGCGCAGGCTTCGAGGAGCTAGCCCTCGCGTCGATTTAAGCCTAAGTCCATTCGGCACATTTTAATCGCCTTGTAGAGTGCCGAGAGATCTGACCTACCTCAATATTTATTACTGTTTTTAAAGGTCGCTCTACAGAACGTAGAGGTAGGGGAAGCCGGCCAGTAGGGGATCCCGGCTACTTTGAAGTTTTTAAGAACAGAGACTTAAATATCTCCCTAATTAAGCTTATTTTTGGAAACCTAATACGTAAAATCAGAGATCAAGTATTCTAGTAGCTAAATCCTGAGTTTGTGTCTAACCGGTGATAGGGTTAGAGAGATATAGTAATATAAAAAAATGGTTTTATTTTTAAAAATTAAATTACTATTTTTAATAATACTTATATTTCTACAACTAATTTTTTCTATTCAAGTTTTATCTTAAATCTAGTAAGCTTCAATTATTTTACTCTAATATAACTAGCTTATTAGACCTATAATAGCAAATATAAGACATAGGATCTTAAATTCTCTTACAACCTCCTCAAGTGTTTCTTAGAATCCCGAAGTATATTTTAAAATAGGTCGAAAACCGACCTCTTTTAGGCATATTGTTCAGTGTTATAGGACCCTTTCAGGCTAATTAAGGGTAATAACGCTACAATTTTCAACTACTAGTAACCTAGGTGTAGGGGAAGTCGTCATATAAGCAGGCAGGACTCATTCTACGCAGTACATGACTAAAAATACTATGAGCAGTATCAAATGTACGCAGGGTGACGGTTCCCCTACATGCCGACTTCCCCTACACCTATGTTATATATTCAGCTCATACAAGTTAATTTATATCATAACTAAGCCTAATTAGGAATTTATAGATAATTTAAAAATAGTACCTCTTGAAAACTACTCTTTTAAAAGATAAGAGTACTAAACAGTCTTTAGCCCAAAAAGAGTAAAACTTATGTATTAGCTAGATTGTAATATATTTTGAAATTCCGCCTATCAGAGATCTTAAAATTAGGCCCCTTAGGCTAGTAGTACTAAACAAACTTGAAAGTAGCCTGGATCCCCGGTATTCATTATAGGTCGGCTTCCCCTACCTCTACGTTACGTGATTATCGATTTTACTAAAAGCGCGGAGTACGGAAAATACGCTATTTCTAAAGGAGCTACGGGAGTATAATAGACTCATCCATAAACAGAAAGCTCGAAAGAAGGGGCAGGGAGTAATGTTATAGGATTGAATTATCGTTTTACGGAAGTCTAATATATGAGAGATCCGGAGAATAGATAAAGAAGCTTTAGAAAAATAGAAAGAGAAGAGTAAGTAGAAGAGTAAGAGAAAATAGTATGTGATTAAGACCTTAAGTTAAGAGGAAAAGGAGAATTCGCTTGATAAATTCGCTTAATTAAATGTTTAAGATAAGGATTTATTAGGGGATCATTTGAATTTCAAGGATAACATTTAATTGAAGACTAAAATATTAGCCCGTTTGCTATCGTTTTGAAAGAAGTGTATTAGACTTTAGAGTTCCATTTCACTCAGGTAAAGAGATTAGGTCTCAACCATAGCTCATTGGCTAGAAATGGTAATTTAAAAACTAAAAATGGATTTTAGAAAATCAAAAGTGATTTTGAAAAGTTAAAAGTAATATTCAAAATTAAAAAGGTATTCTTAAAGATAAAAAGGTATTTTTAAAAATACTAATCTTAAGAGTTATTACTAAGACTCTATATTACTAGAATAAAGCCTAACTCTATTTTGGTTTTTTAGAACTAACGTAGTAGTAGGGGAAGTGAAATACTTTTAAATCTTTTTTTTCTGAAGTAATAATATCTCGCTGATTAAGGCTAACCAGCCTGATCCTGAGAAGCGAACCTAAAATAGATAATAGGGCTTCTAAGCTTAGAGGCCCTACTAACATAGCTGACGAGTTTTTCTTCCTTAATAGAAGGAAGTAGTTACTATAATTCGTAGCTTTAGCTCGTATTATCGAGTTCTTAACTACTTATAGAGAGTACTATAAGGGACTCCATCCGCTTAGGTAATCGGCCGTAGGGCTAGCTTAGAGTCTTAGCGTAGGGCAGCTAAAACCCCTCCTAGTACGTCTTTAGAGTAGGTAGGTATAAGTAAGGGAAGAAGGTATTCGAAAGAAGAGGAGCATTAGTTAGAGAAACCGGCTATTTTCGGTTATTTTTACTTACTTCGGTCTTTCGAACTTAGGAAGTAAAGCTTTACTAATTAGCCGCATTTTCAGATTTTAAAAATAGAATTTAGAATATAGGGTCTAAAGAACTGAAGGTAAACATCCTAGCCTAATCTGACTATTAGTACCAGACGTAGAGTAATTTTAAAATTAAAAGTCGAATTTTAAAAATAGAAATTGAATTTTAAAAATGCTAGAAGGGTCCTTAAAGATTGAATTTTAGTGCTAAAGCTTTTTTCTACTATCAAAATTGGCGTTATAATCTAATTTGGTATTTTAGCATCAGGCTAGCTAGCCTTAATCTGCGAGATAGTAACATCGGTGTAGGGGATCTTAACATGTAGGGGATCCTGACACTTTTACCGAGGTTAGCTACTTATACCCCTCTTCTTTATTTCAATTTCCTCTTCCTTTCCTTATGCCTTCGTATACGGAAGAAGATATTCCAAACGCAATAGCTGCCTATAGGCGCGGCGATTACGCGTCAATTTCGCGTACTTCGGCTATTTTTAATATTGCGCGAACAACCCTTCTATTTCGACTTCGAAAAAATAAGACGCGAAAACAAAGTCACGAAAAACAGCAATTACTTTCTACGATCGAAGAAGAAGAGCTCGTAGCCTGGATTACTAATGCGAGCAAATTAGGCATCCCTAGGCCACTTCCTCTCGTAAAAAACCTCGACGAAGAAATCCGGGCTAATAGGTTCGCGACTCGCTCCGATTCTTTAGATTCGCCTATTTCGATAAGGTGGATCGACCGCTTTAGGGCGCGTTACCCTACGTTAGAGACGTGTTTTACGCGACTTATCGCCGCGTCATACTTCGAGGGCCTTAACTATTCGACGGTAAAATCCTACTTTAATGGCCTAAGCGAGGCTATCCGAAAAGAGCGATACTCTCCTTCGGCGATTTTTAACGTCGACGAGACCCGCTTTAGCCTCGGATCTACTCGGCGATCGATCGTACTTCTCGATAAGAAGTATAAAAAGCGAGGAAAGAAGCAGGCTGGACAGCGAGAGTGGATTACAGCGATCGAATGCATTTCTGCCTCGGGGGTGACCCTGCCGCCAACCCTTATTTTTGAGGGGAAAAATCTTAACTCAGGCTGGATTCCAGACGTAACGCCCCCCGTGTGGGCCTTCTCTACGTCGAATAAGGGCTGGACTTCAGATATACATACGTACGAGTAGCTTACGACCCGATTCGAGCCTTTAACTCGCCGAAACGATAGAAAAAGACGACTACTAGTTATAGATAGGCATTCTTCGCACTATACTACGCGATTCCTCGCGTTTTGTATTCCGAAGAAGATCAGCTTAGCCCTACTACTACCGCATACTTCTTATCTTCGCGGGAGAGAGGAATACCGAAGCAACGCTTTTGCGGAGAGAGCTACGCGAGAAGGATACGTTACTTAATGCGCGTAAGAAGCGTAAGACGGGTAAGCGCGTCGCGATCGAGGGCTGAGTTATCCTTTCTAGAGATTCGATTCTTAGGGAGGTCGAAAAAGCGGAAAAAGTAGTAAAGGAAAAAAAGGCGAAAAAGGGTAAGAAAAAAGCTCCTATAGTTCTAAGTTCTTTAGAGGAAGAGGAAGAAGATAGCGAGGATGAGTTAGCTTAATCGGAATTTTAAAATGGGTGTTAATTAAGGAGTTATTGATTTTTAAAATTCGGAACTCTAAAAAAGTATCAAGATCCCCTACATATTAAGATCCCCTACACCGATGTTATTTTAACTAGCTAAAGCTTATAAGTTAGGTAATCTAAATATAGGTAAAGTATCTATAAATCTTAAAGTTTCTTTTAATAGAAAAAGGTTACCTAATTTACTAGCTTGAGTAGTATTAAAGTATTAAAAAAAGAAATTTATTTATTTTAGCTAGTTAAGCTTATATATTAGGCAACTTATCTATACCTAAAAACCTCCTAGCTAAGTACTATTTTTTAGAATATTTAAGTTTCCTAATATATAAAGTCATGCGAGGAGTATTGAATAAAAACTTTAGAATAGTAAAGTCGCTTTTTGGTTTAGAATTTAGATTTTTATCTACTAATTAGGTTACCCTGTTCTTTAGGCTAATATAGGAAAATCGAATTTTTAAATTAATAAGGTAGATATATCAGGAAATATAAATAGCTCTAATGTATCTATAGATGAACTAGGTTTCGATATAATATTTAAATCACCTGATTTGAAGAGCTAAGTTACTAAAATCTTATTTTGGAGATAACTAATTTAGGAATCCTACCTAGAGTCTAGAATCTTACCTAGAGCGTAGAATCCTATCTAGAGTATAGGATTTCTCTTAGATTATAGAGTAAAGTCCCCCCCGGGGTCGCGGGACACCCTGTGAAGCAGGACACTTTCACCAAGATTCATT
>PEGC01000132.1:0-22712 GCA_002921095.1 Cladosporium sp. SL-16
AGCAGTCTACCAGAAGCCTTCAGATCCTTATTAAAGACCCTCTTGGCTTTGTGGGTCCTGCCTATGAGGAAGCCTTTCTCATCCATGTTGTAGCAGTCTTCGGGCCGTATGTCGTATTCTCGCATTTTGCTTCTCACAGTATCAAAGTATTGCTCATATTTGGCTACTGAGTCAGCGTGGTGCCTTTCCAAGTCCAGTGAGTTGAGATATCTCGAATCCAGCTCGTCTTTGTGTCTTTCCACAAATCTGGAGCACCAGTTGCTCCCAGGCTCTTTTCCTGCCAACTTGGCCGCTATCTGACTCACAATTGCCGGTGTAGGTGGCAAGCATCTCTCGCAGAGCCTCTCGATGTAATTTTTGAGCTCTCGTTCCTGGTTGTCATTCAAGAATCTGTGGTCTTCGACGGATTGACCCTTGGACGTGGTGACGCCTCTCCATCTCCTACTGAGAGTGGACCTGCTTAGCTCATACTTTCTCGCGACCTGAGCAACACAAGGAGTAGCTGAGAGTTTAGATCTGCAATTGCTTCATCCATAGCTACCACGGTTCAAGAGATATTGGATGATCTGTTCACGTGTTGAACGTCGCGTCGCCCGTGCACGGACTGGTTCCGTGCACGGAGTGGGGAAGACTTCTATTGACCCGGCGGGCCTAAGCAGAGAAGAACCTTATATGTTCCTCTGCCCACCACATGCCACGAGGGAAAGCCACGCCGTCTTCACAAGCGCAACCCTCCTCGTTTGATCGACAGGAATCGCAAATCCTGATACGTTTGTGATGACTTGGATGGCGGTCAAGAAGCTTCTTCTGGCGACCCTTTCGGGCATGGCGCTGTCACAGTCGGCCCCCGTGGTCAACCTCGATAATGGAACCTATATCGGTTTCAGCAACAAGGAGACGGTGCAAGACTCCTTCTTCGGCATTCCTTACGCCCAACCTCCGACTGGATCGCTTCGCTTCGCAGCACCTCAGGCTCTGACCGAGGCTTTTGATGAGCCTCGTTCTGCGACCGAGTACGGCCTGCCTTGCATCGGATATGGCGCAGACACTCAGAACTTGCAGAACTTGGGCATTGATGTCTCCGAGGACTGCTTGACCTTGAACGTCGTCCGTCCAGCAGGCACGAAGCCTGGAGATGATCTTCCTGTCGGTGTCTGGGTCCATGGCGGAGTAAGTCGTCAAGTCTGATCATCCTCCGTTACAGTCCTGACCTTTATTCGATAGAGCTATGTGAGCGGTAGCTCCAGAGACCCCAGGTACGACTTCACCAACATCGTCGAGCAGTCCGTCAATGAGGGGAAGCCAATGATTGCTGTGTCGATCAACTATCGTCTCTCCTACTGGGGTTTCCTGTTCAGCAACGAGCTTCAATACGCTGGTGCTGGTAACATGGCCTTCAAGGACCAGCGTATGGCTTTCCGGTGGGTTCACGACAACATTGCCGCCTTCGGTGGTAGCCCTGACAAGGTCGCTGCTTGGGGCGAGTCCGCCGGTGCCCGCTCTCTGGGCATGCAGCTGATCGCTTACGACGGAAAGCACGACAACCTGTTCCGCAGCGCTGTCATGGAGAGTGGTAGCATGGTCACCAAGTTTAACGACGCCGACACCTGGCAGCCGTACTTCGACGCTCTTGTCGAGAAGGTTGGTTGCTCCGACGATGCTGACCGTCTCGACTGCCTGAGGGCTCTACCTTGGGAAGATTTCAACGACGTTTTCAACACAACCGGCTCCATTGACGTTACGCCGCCTCCCTTCACCGCCGTTCTTGACGGTGACTTCATCACAGCTCAGGCTCCTGTGCTCCTTGAGCAGGGCAAATTCGCTCACGTTCCTGTGCTGATTGGAAACAACTTCGACGAGGGCACTGCGTACGGAAAGCAGGGTATCGACACTGATGAAGAATTCGTGGCATGGCTCGACAGCCTTCACCTTCCCAGCGAACAGATCGACAACATCCTTGCTCTCTACCCCGATGACCCCGCCGCTGGCATCCCCGCCTCTCTTACCGAGAGGCCTGCTGTAGGCTCCTCTTTGGGCGCCCAGTGGAAGCGTGTGGCCGCCTTCGCTGGTGACTTACAGCAGCATGCCGGCAGAAGATTGCTAGCTCAGACCTTCAGTGACGCCAAGCTCCCAATTTACTCCTACCTCTGGAACGTCTATGTCAATGGCGTCGGACCGCAGTTCGGGGCTACTCACTTCCAAGAGGTTGCTTTCGTCTTCAACGACGTTGAGTCTCCCGAGTTCACTAGCAAGCCCGAGACATTCGTCCAGCTCGCGGACCTCATGAGCAAGTCTTGGGTCCACTTCATTGCTGACATGGACCCCAACTTCGCCGATGCCGCTGGCACTTGGCCGTTGTACACTCCCTACGACCCGTACAACCTTGTCTTCGACGTTAACGTCACTGACCTGACTTGCGTCGCGGAAGACAATGAGAGGGTGGAGGAGATTGCCTACCTCCAGCAAAACGTGTACGAGTAAATGTAACAACAAGTGATAGAAGACCAAAGTCAGACCTATTAAGTACATAAAAACGCCATAGACTGTCCGCATCGTTGCGGGCATTGTCAAACATCGCCTGTCAACATATTATCTTGCATGTTTACTGCTTTTATCGGCTGTGAGACATTGTCATTGACCTGGGCTTTGAAGCAGCCCGAGTCAAGCAAGAGTTCCATTGTGGATATATATACAACAGTGGGTGGCGAATGTGGCGCTGCTTATCTTCAACACTCTCCTTTGGTAGTGTCACTGTCGCTGCCGCCTATCATGTCCATCCCCATTTATTGTACTTGACAGCAGATCTGCCTTTGTTTCCATGTGACCCATCATACTCTTGTTCATAAACCTAGTGCCTTCCTGAATCTCTCGAAAGGCTCTCTCGGCAATGGTTTGGTGAGTCCATCAGCGATCTGCCTCGTAGTGTCGAAATCTGTCAAGTCTACAGTGCCGTCGACGATCTTTTCACGCACGAAGGAGCGAATAAGCTGAAGAAGCGCACGTACCTGCCAACACCAGCGCCTTGCTGGCAGCTATGCCACCACGTCGCAGACGCGTCGTAGACCCCACCGGAGGTGAAGTCTTCACGGCCGGCAACAGCGCGGAAGTCACCGAATCAATCGGAGAGCTGGCCGACCACCACCTGTCTCTGAATAGGGTGTCGAACCTGTGCATAGCTTAACAGATCAACCAATCAATCAATCAATCAAACCCTGTGAAATACTACAAGATTGGGAGGAACGGCAACCCCGTGATGGAGGCCCAGCAACGGCAAAGAAAAGAAGAACAGACTTGGAATCCGATGTCAGTATCGAGGGGAATTTTCTCCTGCAAACCCTCGAAAATGCCGTGGCGAACGCCTGTCGAGGCTTCGTTATACCAGCGGCCACTGGCAGCTCGGGGGAAGATATACAGTCTCTGCGAAGTGAAATGAAGGAAGATATAACCAGAGTGCAAACTCAGCTTACGGAGATCTTCAGCTCTGCAATGGTGCAGATGCAGGAGGGAACGGATAGGCGGGCAGCTGCGACACTCGAACGCTTAATGCAACAGGTCCACGACGCCTCAAAACAGACCAACAAAGGCGGAACAATTGCAGCCCATGCAGTGCCGGAGGGAGTAATGCAATCTCTGCGGATTGAGATGAAGGAAGACATAGCCAGAGTGCAGGCTCAGCTTACCGAACTGCTGAATGATGCGTTGGCAAAGATGCAGACGGAATCAGACAGGCGGGCAGAGACGATGCTCGGGCGCTTGGTGCAAAAGTTCCATGAAGCATCTGAACAGACAATCAAGAGCGCTGCAGCCGCAGCCACAGCTCATGCGATAGCAGGGGTTGGTCCAAACCAGCAATCTCACTCCCAGCCCGCGGAAAACGCACAACGAACGTGAGCTAACGTGACCCGAGCGGGAACGCAGACGGGCGGCGGGATGGGCCACCGTAGCAAAGGGCAAGAAAAGGCTGAAGAAACACCCACTGGATCAGAGACGGATCTTGTTCGTCAGAGACAGCCGGTCGCACCATTGCGACACCAGAGATATCATGTTCGACGTCAACAAAGCTCTCGCACACGCGCGAGCCGATGTGGCGGTGCGACTGATCAAATTGAAGTAACTTATACAGAAAAAGGCAACTTGTCTGGCGTTCTACGTGAGAACGCGTGCGTGGAAGACCTGCTGGAGTATGCGCCAGTCATCATGGCTGCTGTGCACAACTAGACCCTGCAGTCATCGATGTTGAGAAGACAGAAAAGTGGCGCAAGCTGTCACGGGCGGGAGGCAGTGTGCGCAGTACGTAGGTATAGTTGCCAATCAGATCAGATACAGAGCTATGTACGGTCTCGGTCGCAATCCGGTGGTGGCTGCTTGGATGACGAGGACGTAGCTCGAAGAGCTACAAACACATGGAAAAGGAGAAGCGCATGTCAAGCCGGAGCCCGGCTTACCTGCCTTCTCAAGCATTATGAGCAATGTCACGGGATCCGGGATCCCGACTGTGACATAATCTACGAGCGTTATCCTGATCTGGATAGGATTCAGAATAAGGATGAACGGGAGCGAGTGCTTAAGGGAGTGTTACCTTCATGTTGGGAAGTAATAGATCCATCAGTAATCAGAAGTCTGATACAGTCAATGCCTTCGCGGATTGAGGCGTGCATTGCTGCACAGGGATGGCAAACCAGATATTGAATACACAGACCTATTTATTAGCATATAGACTACAACTTCATTGATTCAGAATATGAATCCGTCCATTGTTGGTGAGATTATCTGACTCCAAAGGTTGTATATTGAATCTGGTTGATTGCCAAGATTTTCAAATTACGGAGACTTACCGCGAGGTACTGTAGAACTACAGTATGTCGCAGGCCGAGGCACTTTGGGAATCCAAGTCGCAGATCGCAGGATTAGCTTGCCAAGACACTAGACAGAGAGGCCCGGTCTACCAGACCGCACACCTAAACAAGAACAATCTAGCCCAAAATTTATATTAACGAGAGGTCAACCCCTCGTGCAACATGTTTTGAGTGATTTCATTCGGAACGAGAAAGATCCGAGCCGTTCTCCCCGGAAGTCTGTTCCCCGCGCATTGTTCTACGCGCACGGTAATCCGGATCCCCATGACGTGACTAGGAAATTCCCGACCCTCAGATACTTCTTTGGGAGATATATATTGGGCTATCCGACGGGCACGCCATTGATTTGGCGCGTATCGCACGGCTATTCATGTGGTCTCTTTGACCCTGCCGCGAAGTGGCCTCATTCCGATCGCAGCGTGGGACGACTGCTTGTCGAGTCAAGGACCCGGCTAGCTATGAGCCTGGACACGGCCTCATCGCATGCATGCAGCTTGCAGCGGGTAGATGTAGCCGATGGAAAGCGTCAGTAGTCAAGATAAATCTCCAATCAGGTGCATCGATCGACCGACCAATACCACAGTACGCTGGGAGTGCTGCCGCCTGCGCTCGCCTTCTAGAGCCGTACACTGGTTCATATCTTACTAAACCATTTTCAGCGGGTACATCCCGTACCAATAGTCATACCATATAGCCCACTGTTGCCCAAGCTCATGCGAGCCAGCGCACCAAATCGATGCTGGGAAGAGTCCACTACAAACGCAGGGGCTTCGCCCTCATGGCGCCTATCGGAGGCTGCGTGCCGAATCTGTTTCAACGACAGATTGATGCTGGAAGGTCGCGAACTGCAATATTCACCTTTTTCTTCTTTCATACTCAGCGTACCTACCCCAGCCTTCAGAATCACCTCGTCCTCTGCTCAGCTTTCCATCACGACTTCCAGCATTGTTGCGCTATTGTAAGTTCGACAACCCACTGATGAAAATGCGCGAAGAGGCTCAGCTTTGGCGCGCAGCATCTCATAAAGTTAGAGCTAAAGCAACTGAGTCAGGTGCAGACATCATGGATCCGGACCCGTATTATGCTCCAGTGTCTGCACCAGGCTCTAGCGTTGTGCAGCATTCTTATGTCCATCCGCGGTTTCTACAACCCGCTTCGCAATCGCATCCGCTCAACAACATTGCCGATTACCGATGTTCGAGTACAACGGCATCGATATCCTCGGAACAAGTTGGCATGCCCCCAATGGGCTCCGCAGTGAATCAGGGTTTGCCGCGACGAACGACTACCATGTCTAATCAGCGAATTCCAGCTGGGCGCCTGTGCCAGCAGCGAGAGTGTACTTTCGACACAACTGGACAGAACGTCCCCCCTGGCATGAAGTCCAGTGTGACTGCGATTTTTTGGGAGGATGAGGGTAGCCTATGCTTCCTGGTTGAGGCCAATGGCGTATGCGTGGCAAGACGTAAGGACAACCACATGATCAACGGTACCAAACTCTTCAACGTCGCCGGAATGACGCGGGGACGTCGCGATGGCATTCTGAAAATTGAGAAGACCATGCATGTGGTCAAGTCTGGGCGGATGAACCTGAAGGGTGTCTGGTGAGTATACCCTAGCTCACTTTCGACTACAACACTAAAATTCGTAGGATACCCTTCGATCGCGCGCTCGATCTTGCGAACAAAGAGAGAATCACAGACTTGCTTTACCCACTTTTTGTTTACAACATTGGCGCCTTTTTGTATCGCCCATCCAGCCGTACAGTCAAAAAAACCATCGTCAACACTGCTGAGGCTGCACTTAAGGCTGAACAAAAGCGCGATAAGCGCACACTGATAGGCTCATCAGCACCTATGCTCACTCCTGATAATTCTACAAGCAACCCAAATGGGGCACATCTTCCGCAACTGCCCGAGATGGTAACTATGCACCCTGCCTCTGGTAGACCAGGTCTGGACCGTACTTGCGAGTCCTCGACTTTGCCAACGAGCAACCCAAATCGGACAACGGAAACGAGGTACTCAGGCAGCCCATATGGGTATGGTAGAGCGCAGGCAGCTAGTATACATGGAAGTCAGCCGGTTTTCAGGGATGCCAGTGTGTCTTCAATATTCGAACAAACAGCACCTCCAGGTCCAAGTCCTCTGGGAACCTCTTCGTGGATACGGTACCCGACAATTAAAGCCGACGAAGAACCACGACTTTTGCACACTGCTCCTGATATCACGTATGTACCGAACGGCAGTCCTCCTCAGTATGGCCGGATTCATTCGCATTCCAGCTTTCAAAGTCAACTGGCGCCGCCCGCGCGCGCTGTGGTGGAGGACAGGCACCGTGAACAGAAGACTCACGATCGCTACTCGAAACAGTACGACGGTAAAGTTAAACATGAGTGTTTATATACCCACACCAGTTCGTCCTTCAACTCCAGAAACACGGCGTACGATGGTATGCACAACATTTCACTGACACCCTTCGCCCCAGACGCTTCGTACATTTTGTCGAAGACGACACGTTCACTAAACCCGAATGGCTCGGGGAGTGCTATTCCGCGCACAGTGGCTGGATTCGCCGGTTACATCGTGCCGCAGCACACTGGCCGACTTGCCTCCAGCCAGTGATGTTATTGGATTGGATGAAATCTGGATGGATATTGGCTGGATTGGATTTTGGCCAGAAATGTCACGGGCGGGTACAAGCTTGGCGATGGTACGCATACCCAATAAGGGACCCTACACTGTTCGTACCCGTTAAGAAAAACGCTGTTCGTTAAGCCTTTTGGCTGTTCGGGTGTGCCATAAGAGGTCATGTGACTTTGTTTCAAGCATGGTCATCTGTCATCGAAGGACAACAAGACACGACAGCACCCCATTTGCTTACATAACGATATAGCCGAGGATACGTTCGCCGCTGACATGATTGGACGCGCTTCGTCGTAGATCTCCCGGCCAAACGGATCCAGCCGCATCAATGAACAAGGGTAGGGGTTGGGGTGGCTCTGGAACCCGGCATTCCCGACGAAACGTCTCCCAAATCATACAAAATTAGACTTTCCAGAAGTTTGTATTGGAGGTTAGATGTTGTGTCATACTGTTCGTTAAGAGAATGTCCTGTTCAGTTCTCTACCCTTCAAGAAAACGCCTACCCGCACAGGGTACCCTTTAGTGTTCGTACCATTAGCAAGCTTGCCCTGAGAGATTTACGAAAGGAGTTCTTCGATGCTAAGATTAAAAGGGTGCTCCTCCATATTGGCCCCGTTCCCTGCTATTTCATAATTAAACGCACTCGCCCTGCAATCCCGTCAAGGTAGGCGAGGTTGTCCGCCGGACAAAACATTCCGACTACCCAACAAAGTAGTTTTATCGTCCAGACGACACCATCCGTCCATCCACCACATCGCTTTCCGCCAAAAGACTAGCCCAGGCGATAGTCGAAGTGTGTATCCACAACCGCCGGATGCTGTAACCCGAGCACCATTGCTGGGGAATGTCTAACATACCATGTCCAGCTTTCTTTCGTGCTCGCACCGTAAAGAGAAGGGTTGATGGATGTCCAGACGCACTTGGAGTGAAATGATGCGCAATCACAATTTAGGACAACCTTGTTGAAGGAAAACAGACTTGTGCGATAAGATCACAAAGTTGTCGAAAACACTCTCGGAAACACTCTTGAAAACACTCTCGTAAACACTCTCGTAAACTCTCGTCAACACTCTCGTCAACACTCTCGTCAACACTCTCGTCAACACTCTCGTCAACACTCTCGTAATTTCTTCCCCTAGATCGCCGATTGGTGGGAATTGATTGCTCATTGTCGTAGAAAGCACGCATACGGGTCTAACAATACTCAAGGGGTGCTCAACTTTCCGCTGCGTTCCAGACTTCAATGTACAGCAGCACGTTGTCCAAGGAGTAAAGGAGGGTGGGACAGAAACTCCACGCTTTCGCGCTTTCACGTTTTGCATCGCTCGCATCTTGTTCGCATAACTAAAACACGTGGCGACGCGCCCGTCGAACACCGCACCCCACTATTCAACTGAGTGTGGAGACTCACGAATCGATGGCACGCATCAAGATTTTTATACCGGCAAAAACTTCCCAACAGGCAAAACCGAACAGCCCACCAGCAACAATCAAGGTAGCATGACTGCAGCGATAGAACCAGGCGCATCCAACGGCCAGGCGATGGTCAAGATACCGGGAGGCGACTAGGAACTCGTCAGACAGACACAAGTTGTCAGCGCAAGCAGCGCAGGAGGGGCCGAAGCGATACCCGTAATGACACCGATTCGCAAGAGAGGACAGCACGGAGAGATAGTTCATGGCCATGCCGCGGTGCGCGCTTGGAAGCGAAACCCTGGCGATTGGGAGATGTTCGCGTATCCCAAATTGGTCTTCACTGACGAAGGGACTACCCTTGATGTTCAGCGGCACTGGATCTTCAAACAGAGAAGGCGACGGCCCTCGGAATGATGACAAAAGAAATAGCGATCGCGTACTTCCGACTCGTAATTGGCAAAGTTTTACACGTCGTTTAAAAACCGGCGAAACAAAACCATATTCCAACACTGATGCATCACATTGTTAACAATCTCATTTGGCGTGACATTGCTTCAGCGATGCGGCTTGCTTCTTCAACGTCTTCTTGATCATACGCTACACCATGTCTTAGTAGAGTGTACAAGTAATGGCCTCCTCCCAGCTGAACTTACGCTTCAAGCCATAAGAATACATGAAATTATGTAGACCGCCTTGACTTTTGTATATGTCGGACGAGGATTGGTGCAACGAAGAGTGATGCAAGTGCTGCTGAAGTGCTTGTTCAGTATCGAAGGTGCGATCACAGTCGTGGCATTCGAGGTTATGGGCGGACGAGTGTCGCAAGTGTTGCTGAAGCGCGTTCATGCTTCCGTAAGTCCAATTGCACGGACTGCAATGGGTAGAACTAGTCATTGTTCTTTCGTTTCAAAAGTCTGCAGAATAAGAGCTCTCTTTTGTGGGTTACAGCAACGATACGGAAAACGATGTTCGTGACTGTGAGGGCTGAACCGCTTGTTTCAAGTGCCACTGGAAACGCCAGCGCATGCATCGCAGCTCATGCTGTCTGTCCAATCGGTATACCAATACCATCAGCAGGGTTCCCCGCAGTCCGTCAGCACTAATGCCCTGCACGCCGTGGACACGACAGCCTCGAGGCCGAGAACGTTGCAAATGTCTCGTACAGCGACATGAGAGAAGGTCTGCCGCCAGATGAAACCCCCGGGTTAGACTGCCCGCCGACGGGCTCTCCCGAGGACATCGGCGCGTTGAACCTACCCTCCCTCAGCATCTCCGCACCCAGCACGCCTCCTCCCGGCCTACCCGTGGACGAAGACGAAGACAGCCTAACCCTCGGCCGCCGTGCGGAGCCCCAGCTCGGAGGACGTCACAGGCCCGAGTCTGCGCGTCTCTCCCTGTGTCTCCTTATTCTAGTGTAGCGCCCAACTCCGAAGCTCGAGCCACCCTGCTAATGTGCAGCAAGGTCAAAGCGCTCGAAACTGACGTAGCGTGAAGGCGGCTCGCGAAGCGTAGCGAAATTGACGCCTTGTGCATGGCCTCCTCTTAAGACACCTCGGCAAGCGCGTACTTATGGACTCGCGCTTCTCGTGCTGCCGCGAGGAACACTCCTGCTATATGTTACAATTCTACCCAGGGAACAATGTATGGCGGTCCCGAGCGTAAGTACGATCCCGTTAAGATAGTAGAAGACGTCAAAGCTGACAAGGCAAGACGAGGACTACGACGTATATGACGGCCCACGGTCGCCCGCGAAACGTCAGAAGAACGATGACGGGTCGTGGCGACCATGGACGTCACCGAGTACAGGCGTTTCTACCAGCGCGGTTCATTCATCCACAACCGACAAACGGATGGAGCTATGTGGTCGGAGTAAGACACGTCAAGTGGCGAAGCCGCCAACCACACCGGGCCAGAAACGAATATATCTCAGTTTCGTCTATGGTGCCCTCGGAGCCAAACCTCAGGAGCCATCGTCGCTCGAAGACATTCTCGATTGGATTCGTGATAACCGCCCGGTCAAATACCAGGAGTACGGCGCAAAAAAGCTTCGGACAGCTGTACAAACGAGCTTGAGCTTCCAAACGAAGAAAGTGGAAAGCAAGCGTACCGTCTGGGCGTATTCTGATGGGAACTCGATTGGGAAATGGCAGCTTCACAAACCCGTTCACGGTAACGGACGACGAGGAAGGTGTGGATACGAATACAGAGAGACATACGCGCACGCCATCCATGCCGGGTCATTCTTCAGGAGGAGGAGGAACTTTTGATAGCGCGTCGGTGTCATGCGAGGACACGCCACCGTCTGAGATACGACAGACGCGCGAACAACATCACACAATCAGTCAAAACATCCCGCACACAATTGTTCCACAGGTCCAAGCTGGGAGCAGGTCTGAATTCATCGCCGGTCAGCCTAGTCACCCATGTTCAGAAGCATATGCACGAAGTGAGGATGGGAACCCGGCATTGGATGGAGACCCACACAGTGCGTTGAACGTTCTCGCCAATCATAACGAGACGCTTGCTCAAGCGGACACTGCAGCAGAAAATATATCAATGACAATCAACAACGAGCCTTCCAATACTAAAGACGACCGAGCTCCAGCCAGTGTATGCGATGAGTCCGGCAAGGATTGCAAGAACGAACCCGACTTTGGACAAGTTGTGCGGGACCTGCGACGGTTGAAGCAAGAACGTCAACTGCAGGAGCAAAAGATCGAGGTTGACCTGAACAGTCTACCTGATGTTGATATCCTCACGCAATCTGCCAGCGATGCACAATGTGCTGCCGATGAAGCGCAATGTGCTGCGGACGAAGCGCAACGCATCGCCGACGATGCGCGGCTCACTGCCAAAACCGCAAAGAAATCCGTGGAGGATGCCGAAGTGAAACACGGTCAACTTGCTGCCGACAAGCTTGACCTCGCAAAACTCATCCAGGAGTCAGATGTTTTACGAGCTCAACTTGGTGTTGACTGAACTATATCCGGTCTCCGTTCACTAAAGCTTTGGTGTAGAGAGGTAGACGGTGATCGCATGTCGAGTGCTCCTTTTTCTACCGTGGTGACGCGAGGCGTGTCCCGAGAATGACGGAGACGTTCCAATCTGCGCTTCGAAATAAGTCAACAGCGCACGACATCATTTCTCAAACAGCAAAACAATAATGTTCGGGCTTTTGAGATATTGGCATCGAGGCAATAATTCATCACGGTCCGATAATCTTAGTGATGCATTTGATTCCGCACTTGCATCCACGCTTGTTTCATTCTAGTGATGATATATTGTTGCGGCGTACCGTAATGTGAAAGCTAGATCTGCGTCGCAGGCGTTGCAACGTCCCCTAGTGGAATTTGCATCGCAGGGCGTGCTATTTGATGCTTCTTCTTTTAACGCTGCTTCTTTCACGTGACGCACGACTTTCAGTTGGACTGTCCAACTGAAATGTCTTGGCATCCAGCCTGGCTCCCGCTTTTTTGGACTGGCGACATAGGACTGATGCAAGACAGCAACT
This sequence comes from Cladosporium sp. SL-16, assembly GCA_002921095.1. Lineage (NCBI taxonomy): Eukaryota > Fungi > Ascomycota > Dothideomycetes > Cladosporiales > Cladosporiaceae > Cladosporium > Cladosporium sp. SL-16. The sequence goes on from PEGC01000132.1 coordinate 12,429, forward strand.
GGCCGGATCGTACGGCGTCACTGGGACGACCATGGTTTTGGTGAAGGATTTGGCAGAAGACCATGAACTTCGCGAAGGGACATTGCTCTGATTCACGAATGCATGACTCTACAGAGGCTACACAAAACCCTCCACACTGTCTCTCATGGTACCGTGGGTGTCACCGATGCCAATGTTTCCAACATGGAGCCGTCCGTTTGCGACAAGCGTAGACCATAAGAAGTGTGTGGACGGATGTGACTTTGCTGCATGCAGGCAAGGTAGTTTTAACAGTTCCAATCTGTCAGTTTTTCCACTGGCAGGTCGAAATCCTTCGGCCTCGCGCGATGCTTCCTTCCTGCCTGATTCCAGCACAGTTGAGATATGCATGAACTTCTCATTGAAAAATTGACTCGCTGGGCTCACCGCACGATGCGATCGAATGCATGCATCCTGACTCTTGCAGTTTGCACGGGACAGCCCAGCTCAGCTCAGCTCATGCAAGACAGCTGTTTAACGTATGATGGTTGACCTTTAGCGTAAGTGGGCACATCACTATAAACTGTGCAAACATTTTAGATCCGGGTGGAGATGTGTAGGCGTCATTTGAAGCTTGCTACATCGCCCTATCAGCTAAATATCATTCTCGCTTTTCGTGTACCCTCGTAGACATGCGGTGTTGTCATAAGATCTTCCACTTCGATGGTCAGATATTCGGCTGATCATCCTCAAGTCATCGCTCGTCTGCTGATCTTCGCTAAGTGCTACACTCCTGATGGGACTGGTCTATAATGAATATAAGGGCGCTTCCGGACTAGGAAGTGACCCGAACTGCTGCCACCTGTGTCAGGTCAGTTATCGCACCAGATTTCACCCGGTACTCTGACAATCATTTCTTCTACTGCAGATCAAGACCCTGAGTGGGACATCGTTCCGGTGGTTGGAAAGGACCACGCGCAAATTCATGCATCGTCTCAGCTCCTCTATGTGGCTTCGGAGCGGCCGCATTTCAAGGAGAGGCAGCCTCATGCCGCTTCTGCAGAGAAGGTGATACCACTACCAGCCGATAAGCCTTCTGATATCAGAATCATGTGCGTTTCCGATAGTGTTTACGAGAGTGTTTCCAAGAGTATTTCCAAGAGTGTTTCCAAGAGTGTTTCCAAGAGTTTTTCCCGACTTCTCTGTCGAGTCTTTGCGGCCGAGAGATTGGACCTGGTATTGCGATGCACTGTGCTGGGGCCATTTGTTGCGCAGAGTTGAGGAATTAGACAATGTGCACAGCAGATCTCATGCTTATGGTAGAGACAAGATTGATCTTACACGACTTACCGTACCGTAAAGGATGCGGTATTTGGAGAGGTACTCGGGGAAGCTCTTTGCTAGGGATGATATGCAGGGCCGAAAAACGGACCCCAAAACCTTTGGCTGATATAATCACAATAATAAGTTGCGGATGAAGCGAACGGGTAACGATAGCCCAAATTCAATGGGTGAGGGCACCAGAAGCAGGTTTGGAAAGCGGTCGTATCTTTCTATAACGTTACGATGCAACTAGACAGAAACATTTATGACGTCAAGGCCAGGACATCAGACGGCAGAATTCGTGGTGGTCATCCTTCGGCAGACACAGCCGAAAATAGCAGTCTCGTAGACCTGCCTAGCATGGGAATGTTGACTGGACCCACGCTTTGCAATGGTGAAGAGCATTAACTACAGAACAACCAGCCCTTCCACCTCGACATTGTGTGAATCAAGCGAAACATTGTCGATATAGGCTTTTGAAAGACAAGTGGTTGTTGAGACAGGCACGCGCAAACTGTCGCATGCTGGAGCCGAAACGCAGTAAAGATGTAACAAAGTGTATTGACAAATCTTTACACGTTGTAAAACCATCTGTGAGACAAGGCCTGCTGCGCCGTAAGTCGCTTCTTTGGGTCAAAGTTTGTCAACCCACGGATGAGATCTTTGAAGTCGCAGTCGTCCATTCCGTGACCCTGCCAAAGCTCGAAAGGCCTGCGAGGCTGTTCCTCGCCAAAACCTCTCTTGATGACCACAAAGATCTCATACCAGTCATTCTCTGTACCGATATAGCTCAAGAAGCCATTGAAGCTGTCTTCGTCTGCAAAATAAGATATTTGATGCTCGAGCACAACGGCCAACTTGTCCACCCCTTCCGGCAAGTCTGCCTCATCTACTGAAAAGATTACGCCCTGTATCATGGCATATATACACTTTGCAGAGATCAATTAGTTTCGCGCCGAAAGACCTTAGAGGATGAACTGACCACGATTCCGAACGAGAACATGTCCGATGGCTTCTCTATAGGTCCCATTGCGTGAGACTCTGGACTCCGCCACATCCAATTGCCCAATTGAGCGCCCCTCAAAACCTTGCCAGGTGGCACATGAGCAGAATCTTCCAGATCTGCAAGTCTGACTTCTCTTATCTCAGCTCCCGCTTCGTTTTGCTCCATTTGGACAAGGATATTGTCTGGTTTGACATCTAATGCAAGATGAGCTACTTTAACGTGAGACACAAATCGGAGGATCTTACCATTGTGAACAATGTCCCGCTCATGTAGCGTTGCGAGACCCCGCAACGCGCATTTCAGGATTCTTTTCAAGGAAGATAAAGGCAAATTCCTTTGTGCGAGCCGCAGCAGATTCTCATCCAAATACGGAAAAATAAACATCCGGCGAGTTGGTAAGCTGTCTGAAGGGGTACGAACGTGAGGTAGGTTGCCGATGCGCCGATAAATGCCTTCACGTATAGTAAAATCTTGGGGAATCTCTTTCACTACGTATCTCTTATCGTTGTTGCTGTAACACACGGACCTGTCAGCTTACATATACGTGTTTCAAGGTTGGTAAGATAGCATACGTAGCGAGATAGACCCGACCAAATGCGATCTTCTTGTCTTGCAGAACATCACCAAGTACATAACGGCGACCAGATTGTCCTTCGATCTCTTCCATCATCTCGAGTGGTCTTGGAGCGCTAGTGACAATTGCTCTGAGTGGTGGTCTCGCAGTCAGATTGAGAGCTCGGCGCGCTGTCTTGGTTACTGGCGAGACGCAGCGCCTTGAAATGAAGTAATTATGCGACCAGCTTCTCCTTGTTGCGGCAAGGGTTCGGGGACGATTTATGTTCATATCAGATCGTACGAATTTGAGGCTGTTGCTAATTGAGTGATGAGATGCGCAGGTCAGAAGCACCCTGTTCGGCGTGACGAGCAGTACGCGACGCGGGCGCCAAGTTTTCATGGATGATTGGCTGGAACTGGGGTCACACCTGGCGTTCACATTTTGGCTTAGCGGCTGCTGTTTCCCGTCTCCCAAAGGTGGACTGCAGACTTGGGCGAGCAAGCGCTAATTGTGCACCCATCCTAATACGCGGAATATTGGCACTTCTTTGACGAGGTATCTACGGTGCTTATTGGGTACTCCTACTAGCCTTCGTTGGATTGCATGCACGGTGTTAATTGGATATCAAAGTCATCGCTCGACCGGAAACATGGGCGGCGCTTGGGCAATCTCACCATGCTCTCATAGGCGCCTTTGGGCATATGTAACAACTCCGACTGTTGACGACCTGTCCTTCATTCTCTCCGATAAGTCTTACTGCTGTGCTTGACTCTAATATTTCGCTCCGCCACCCAAATCTAAATCCTCCCCTCGCTGAGCTTGTGTGAGAAAATGTCTTCTAGATACATTTCAAGCTCTTTGATCAAAAAGGCTACTGGTTCTAGTGGAAAGACGATTGCCGTGGAGATAGTGGACAAGACAAATACTTGGATCCGTCCAACGAACTATCCAGCGGAAAGCATCAAGGAAGATTTCGCAAAGGTGGCTCTTGAGAACGCCCACAAATTCAAGAGTAGTGTCACCACAATCGCGATGAAGTAAGTCAAAATGCACTTTTGAGTCCACACAACATATACTGACGAAGAACTAGAGAGTCAGAGCACCAAAGTGACAAAGATAAACGCATTCACTACTCCGCGTATGGCCTGAACGACAAGAAAGAAGTTGTGGACTCTCAGCACTTGACAAAAGACAAGTAGAGGATTCCAAGGGTTCCTCCAACCACGTTCCAAAGAAAGGTCGAAACGTTACTAGAGTAATGATAGGAGTCAGAGATAAGTTGCATCTGCACCTAGAGAGGACCAGGAATGGCCACAAAGACCATTTTCCAGAGAGTCGTGACAAATTTCGGACTGTATTATGGTCAGACTCTGACCCTCAGAAATTACCCTTCTGACCTATAGTGACGATAACGTTATGCCTGCAAATTTTCAGCTGAGAATCAGTCGGGTGTGCACCAGTACTCACCGGTCAACGAAGCTACCCCGCTCATAAAGCTAGCAGCTAGATCTATAGGCTGTAGAACTATGCTGATTTTACTTGGATCGCATCCAGGTTCGGCGCGATCTTTATTCTTGCCGTCACTCATTTCTCTCCATCGTATACCGTTTCGACAACATACCCATCCATCGCCTTAGCTCGCACCATACGCAACGCTTGCAATGCCGAATCAACAAATTTTATGCAAGAATTGTGCGCAGATCAATTTGCCTGATCTCAAAAGTGCACAAGGATACGTTCACGCTGCAACGTGCGCTGTCCTGGTTGGAAGCGCTGAAACCTGCCGTTTATGCAAGATCATAACAAAGTGTTTACGACGCAGCATCTATCATAACCGCAATATAAACAATCCTCAGAGGACTCTCGATGACATCTTGACCCTTGGGCCTGTCCGGATGTTTGCAGCTGGAAAGGATATCGAATCGATTTCCATTCCAAGAAGGCAGGCTGGTCGGATCGAAGCCAGCCAGCTTACGAGGCTGGTCAAGATTTCTGTAGGGGAGGTAGACGCCAAAGACATCCTACTGTATGATTCAAGATCTGCTGTTTTGGAAATGTTTGCCGATGAAGGTTGTCTTCCGTGAATGGATCTGGCTTAAGTTGGTCAACGCTGATACACCTGCTAGGAACTCTTATCACCGCCCCTGCACAAATCCAGATTTCGCGGCCCACATCGGATCAGCCGCTTTCGACTGCGAGCCTTGTTCTCTTGCAAAGCTGGCTATCTGAGTGTTGTGCATCTCATATTATGTGCGGAACCAGTCCGTCCTTAGACAAAATGCGATATGAATCGCCGACGAGGCTAGTAGATGTGTTATTCGAGGAAGCCGGTCGAGTCAGACTCGTTGAGACCCAGGGACTACGTCTGAATTATGTCGCAATGAGCTATTGTTGGGGAACTCATCATGCGGGCAAGAAGACTACACGTGGCACAATTGCCGAAATGAAACGAGGCATTCAACCTGGGGAACTGACAAGAACGATACAAGATGCTATCACGGTGGTGCGAGCTCTTCAAATACGATATTTGTGGGTCGATGCATTATGCATAATACAAGGCGACGAAGCTGATTGGCAACGAGAGGCCAGCATGATGGGAATGATTTACGCGAACGCTGACTTCACCATCGCTGCAACGCGAGCCATGGCGTCGTCGGAAGGGTTTTTACAAAGCAGAGCAGAGCATACTGCTGCTTTCACACTCCCTGGCAGTGCTGCGACTATAGTCTTCCGAGAGTCTTTGGATACCGCTGAAGAATATCTCGAGCAGGTATATGATAGTCCTTTGCTTGCACGGGCCTGGGTGATGCAAGAGCGCGCATTATCTCGCCGTACAGTTGATTTCACGACGAAAAAGCTGTTCTTGACATGCCGGCAAGGGATTCTCACAGAAGATGGTGTAAGGACGACCCATCATGAAACAACATCATCAAACTTCACTAAAATTCTCGACCTTCTCTGCATGCCTTCTTTGACAGATGCGGTCAGAGACATTTGGACGAACCAATTTTTCAGTATATGGGCAGAGCTTATACAGTGGTACATGACCAGGGAGATCACCCACACGAAGGACAGGCTACCTGCTGTTGCCGGAATGGCAAATTTGGCAAGTACGGTGCTTCCGGGAAAATACCTTCATGGCTTATGGGAAATCAACCTGGCTGACGGGCTTTTTTGGCAGCCTTTACATCGACCAATGGTTCAAGATCCCAACGAAGAGGCCTCAAGTTGGTCTTGGGCGTCAGCAGCCTCGGAAGTAATTCTGTCCGGCCACAGTCCGAACGAATCTTTGATTACGTTCATCGCTCTGAGTGACTGCCAAAGAATGCTTACTATCAAGGGTCGTATCCAGAAATGCCTAGTTTCATTACTGGCAAATGCGCCCGAACCACCCTGCCGCAGTGAGAGAAAGCTTCGAGATCCTCCCATCGCAAAAGACTTCTATACTTTTCACTTACGGTCTGCTTTGGGGCCAAGGGTTGTCGGAAGCACCCTGAACAATGTCTGTCTGTTTGATAGGATTCGTGGCGATGGGACCGATTTCTACTATGTCGACCTATCAGTGTCCCATCATGGTACCACAACGTGGCGTGGACTCCTGCTTCAGAAGCCTGCCGACGCCGAGGGTTCGCCATCTTACAATCGAATAGGAGTTTGCTGGTCGGACGACCGTCTAGGGCATAGAGTGAGGCCCACGGCTTTTTCGATACTCTAGAGCATAGATAGCTCAATTTGAAAGCGGTTCCTGGGGATCCATGTCGGTGACACGATCAGTGGTCTAGTTTGTTCTTGTAATCATACTGCGTCCAAGCTGGACACATGATGATGAACTTTATTCCGCCCGGCGCTAAGCACCTAAAGGATAGATAATACACTATTTACGTCCCAAAGTCTACATCCGACTCGAAGAGGTTGAAACAAACAAGGCCCTCAAGGTCGTTATTCTGCCCCACGGCTAATGTTATAAAGTCAGGTTTGATCCACCTCTCCCTTTCTAGCACATGAGCAGTGAGCACGGGAAACTCGATCCTCGAGACATGATATTTGAAAAAGGGAAAGCACGGATGAGCCCCTTGAAGCGCGGTATTGATCAACCTAGACATCCAATCGTGAACACGAAATGTGCTGGTTTGTGAAGGACAGAAAAGGAAAGTCCCAGTATACTATTGTTTTCTTGACGTATACAGAAGTCGGATATGAGCACGAGCCAATAGCGACCCGGGCGGAGTTGGTCTGTGCTGAACGAGTCCCACGCGACCGATCAGGCTCGCTCGGTACCCACCTGTGTGTAGGGTGGCTTCTTCGCGCACTGGTCTCCTACTTTCCCTTCTGATCCCTGCACATCTGTGATTCGAAGCCTGCCTCGCCAGTGATGGTTGTGGCCGTGGGATTGTACTATCCGCAAGCGCGTTGTGCGCGCAGAGTCGGTTAGATGGCGACGGTGATGGGCGGAAAGGCACACTTCTTCAAGAAATGACCTTTTGTTACAGTTACACGTAGGCTCTTCGTTTTAACGTTAAATGGTCTTCCGTTGCGCACTCGAACTCGACGTAAATGGGCCTACATGCGGTTCAAACATCAAGGAAATAAACTACTGCCGGCTTGCGATCAGGACGTGACCACGACAGACTGCTATCTACAGCAAGTGCAGTATGAGGACATCCAACATTACCTGTATTTCTACAAGCCAGCACCCAATCTATCAGCCATCTAAAACAGGTTTCGGCCCTCCATGAGACGTTCCATGCGATCCATGGTAGCTCCCATTTCTGACACCACAGCATTTCTAGCGTTCAAGATGAGTTCGCGATATGCTGTTTCAGCTTTCGGGGACAGCTTGAGCTTTCTTTGCAGTCTAATCATGGTTAGTGTGTCCATTTTATCGAAAGGTCGGTAGATACCTACAGCGCTTGGCTGACAGCACCTATAAAAACCGTGGTTGTAAGTAGCTGGACTCGTGACGAAATGTCAGAGATTGTTCTGCCGTCTAGTCGATATGTAGTCCAGTCGACCAAAACCGTCTTGGAAACCGCTGCGATACTTTCGTTCACGTCCTTGGCATAACTCCCGATGCCTCGGAGAACATTCACCACTTCTTCTAAAGCTAGAAGTTCTGATTAGGTTGGTGCACAGGGATATTGTATGATTTTTATCTCGAAGTTGAGTGACGAGGGTGGTCTGCGCCAATTGCGGAATGGATACAACAGAATGTAGCCTTTGTATCGAGTCACAAGTCAGACGAACGGTATCATCCTGTCCGGTGTTCGCCATGATGCATGAGTGATCCAGCGTAGCAAAAATAGAAAATCCGACCGCCTACATTATATAGAGCACAAGCCCTAGACTTCGCTTATAAGAAGTGGAACAGCTCCCAGCTGTACAGACCGCCGAGTGGGTATCTGACCAATAAAGCGTACGGTTCAACACCACCTGTGCGGGGACTGGTAGATCTCCAGCGCTTAGAGCTGTCTCAGTCGAAGTCCACAGTGCTTTATCGCAGTGATAGTACATGACCGCGGAAAGCCAGCGATCAATCGCACTATGGCGGCTGCGAATTCCCAATATGTATGCGCTGCCCTATGTGATCGAGGAATGAAGGGATAGGCGCTTTGCACAGGCATCCACAGCAATCGGCTTGGATTTTCACTCTCAGGGCGCATGCTACACACTCAGGGCCCCATGTTAGACCGGTTCTGCGAGTATCGAACTTCTTCGAGTGTATGAGCCATTTTGCACACGTGGAGACATGGCTCTTGTACGGTACATATGATGCTAGTGTCAATCACTTAGTTCTAAGATAGCGTGCGCACGGTCAAATTCCCCGGTGTTTAGTAGGAAGTCGATATCGGTCAGTTGGATCTTAGGGCCGAGAACCGCCTGGCTGCGAGATTTGGCTCTTTGCTTCCTTTTGGTAAGCCACGAGGTTCCATTGGTTCGACAACAAGCTTCGTGTCCACGATGGAAGATGGGCGCATTCTTACACACACACTTTTGACATGCATTGTAGGTGCCACGGCGGTATTGCAGGAAGTGCTTCTGATAAATGCGAGGCGCGCCTAGGATGGAGTCCCCTCCTATGATCCGCGAGTATCTCGTAGACCAAGGAGTATGGCACGCGGGCGGAGGGAGGCATCGAGATAACGCGCTGTGACGCCAAGGAAGTCTAGTCCGTTGTTCGCAGTCCAATCATCGAAGGATATCGTTATACTGCACACTACTTGACCTAATGGCTTCTCGACTGTACTCTTGGCAGAGGACGCCGCTTGCATGATCAATCCTCGGACTGTGTTGAGACTAGTAGGCACCAAGTTCTCTACACGGGGGTTCTGGAATGTGAGTAGAAGGAGGCGCAACTGCGAGCTTGCTTGACGTAAGGACTGATCCTTCCTCACTGCCCAACGCACGAAAGCATCAATCCAGCCTTTCTCGTTGAACGTCGAGTTGTCGAGTGCGTGCTGACGATCAACATACTCGAACAAGGAACCGGCTCGACATTTCTGACCCCGATAAAGAGGCCGCTGCCAGATGGACCACCATATTTGCAAACAGTCTGGAACAATGGGTCATCTGTTTCTGTGCTTACGTGATGTTCAGGTTCATGTTTGTTTGTCTGATTACGTGACCATACAAACAAACTGCTTGTTTGTATCTGTTTGATTATCACCCTGGCCTAACCTCCGTGTCACAGTTTTTTATGGTGAGATCAGCTCCATGTTACTGTTTGCTGTGGTCTGGACCAGATCGCACGTGAAGCAAGCCATCGAGACAAGGTGGAAGCCAAGAACCAAGACTGACGGAGACATTGCAAAGGCGAAGAAATCGGTGGCAGCTCGATATCTGCAGCTCAAGTCGGGCCACGCGGTCACCGGAGCTCACCTGCTCAGAATCGGCAAAGTCGAAGATGCGCGATGCTGGTGGTGTGATGGGAGCGACCAAACAGTCGCCCACCTTCTGCTACGTTGTCGGAGGTGGCGAAGGCAGCGAGACTCCATGATGCGGGGGTTGCGCGCGAGGGAGATCCCTATTAGTGCAATGCGAGATGAAGCAGACCTGCAGACCCTGCTTGGAGAAGCAGCCACAGCAGAAGTCCTTCGCTTTATCGGAAACACAGAAGTGGGCCGACCACTGGTCAAAGAAGAGAATAGGGAGGACTACTGGGACATCGAACAGCTAGATCAGAGAGCGGAGGAAGAGGAAGTGATGGTGGAAGATGACGGGAGGTAAAGGACGAGTCGCGGTGTGACGACGGCAGGAATTTAGGAGGGCGCGAGGCCCAAAAGCTGTGGCGGCTCGATAGAGCCGGGACGGCGAGCAGGATTGTACGATTAAAGAGAGACGCGGGAGCACAAATAGAAGCAAGCCATAGAGATTGTCGCGAAGATAGCCGACGTGACATAAGCTATTTAGCTTGAATGCAGTATGATTCAAAAAAAAAAAAAAA
>PEGC01000133.1:0-22626 GCA_002921095.1 Cladosporium sp. SL-16
TCGGGTATCTAGTATCTACCTACTTAGCCCGATTACTATCCTCTCGACTCTCGAAATACCTACTCCTACCTCCTAGGGAACCCTGCTGCCTATTACGACCCCGAACGACCTAGACCGCTCCCTACTCGCTAGTTCGCTGCTAGAGGGTACGGAGCTATAGGAGGCGATATCGCTAGTTAACTCGATTATTCGTTCTTCTACTCTCGAGACTCCTATAAAGCAGTATATTAAGCGATTAGGAGCAGCTCTCGAAAGGACGACCTCGGAGAACGCTCTTTTACGGAAGGAGAACGCCAAGTTTAGGGAACTCGTACGAATACGTAAGGAATGTAAGAAGGGGAAGCGTATAGCAGTTAAGGGGAAGTTCGTCTTTAATACGAAGGAAATCCTCGAACTTATCGAGGAAGTAGAAGCAGAGGCGTCGAAGGGAAAGTCGAGAAAGAGACGAACGACGAGGGCTATAACTCCCGAAATCGAGGACGAGGAAGACGAAAGTATTGAGAATAGTATATATGAGAGCGAGAGTGATTGCATTATCGTAGCGAGTAGTAGATCAAAATCTAAGTAAGGGAGCTGAAATTCTGACCGAACTCCCCTACAATGACGTTAGCTCCAGAGTTACATTTCGCTTGTCTGAGGATGTATATAATAGGATCTTGTTGTATGTCCCAATTTTGGAATATTCTCTCCATCACTTCACTCACTACATTTCCTCGTATCAACCCCCAAGATGCAGTTCAATCTGTTGTCCTTGCTGGCGAGTTCTTCATATTTCGTCGCCGACTCGTATGCCAGCCACATACACAAGGGCTCACCATTGAGCCTCACTTTCGAGACCGTTCAGCAGATCCCTAGAACCAGCAGCCTGGAGAATCTTGCAATCAGACACACAGGCGACATCATAGTAACCTCGCTCTCAAGCAATGTCTTGTATCAGATCTCACCCATCAACTCAAACCCGCCGGTCGCCGTCGCAAGCATACCTACCGTATTTAGCCTTGTCGGGATCGCAGAGCTGGCAAAAGAAAAATTATATGTCGTTGGTTCGAATATCACTGGATTGATAGCCGCCCCCGAGTCTAACCAGGTTTGGGAGGTGGACCTGAGGAAGCTCCACATCTCTTCAGACGGAACTCTGATCCATCCCGCTCGCGTCTCTCTTGTGGCGAGCCTTCCTGAGGCGCAGTTGCTCAACGGCATGTCGCGCTTCACACGAGACGACAACGACCATGTCCTCCTTGCGGACTCGGTAGCTGGCACCATCACAAAACTCAACGTGTACACGGGACAATACTCTGTCGTCGCTCGCGATCCTACAATGCTGCCGCTCTCTGGTGGGTTAGGCCTTGGAATCAATGGAATTCACGTCGAGTGCCAGAAGGTCTATTATACGAGTCTGGATCAAGGCATATTCGCTTCGATCGACATCTCTCCGAAGACCGGTGCGCTGACGGGCAAGCCGAAAGTGCTCGTAAGCGACATACTTACTGGAGACGACTTTGCTTTCTTCCCTGGAAGCGAGAAAGTCTTCATAGCCAACAACGGTGTGCACGATACTATCACGGAAGTCAACTTCAGGAAGAAGGCTTCCTCGATTGCGTTCAATTCTACACTATTGCAAGCCGCCTCGGCCGTGGCATTTGGTAAGAAGCACCATGAACCAGTTCTCATTTACGTCACGGCACCGGCGGTCGTCGGCAACGAAACAGTGGGTCGCGTCGTTCGGGCCGAAGTTTCTCTTTCTTTCCTCTAGTGCTGTGGCATCATCCTTTTCTGTGGCACCAGACTTTCGTATCTCTCATCACGTTTTGAGTTTATCATACCACCAAGTCCTAAGTTACTAAAGTACGTCAGGTAGAAAGAACAGTGTCACCCTGTCTTGAACCAACTGGCAGGCTTTCAAAATGTGATGAAAAATTATCGTTCTTCTATCGTTGGGCAATCCAGAAAACTTGCGAAATGATCCATTTCGGTCGCCGTGAGTATATAGTGGGTGACAAGCATACTGCGATCGTGCAAAGAGCCAGGTCTAGATATGTACAGGTAGCCGCAATACCGGTGACTAATTCTGTTGGACATATGTGCAAATCTTCCTGCACCACAACTACAGCGTTTTATCAGATTTTGGAGAGGACAGAAGAATGGCAAGCGTCGACTTCAGGTGGGACCTACGTTCTTCTAATTTTTTGTATTCTGATAGATTAGCAATTCGAACGCATGATGTAGGTTCATCCTTTTTTCGTACGGTCGAAGACAGCACCACTCCAGTTCACAGGCTCGTAGCCAGTAAAGGTAATCCTTTCCTGTCATAATCAGGACATCCGACCAGCACTCTGAGTTCCATAGATGATTTCGTATCTCTCCTCCGCCAAATCGAAGTCCGGATATTTGCCATCGTGAAATCCATCTGCAAACGCAGTATAGAGCCTCGCAGTGTTTGTAGCAAGCCCCAGGTTCATCCTATTGTATTCATCCCCTTCAATCTTGACATCATTTGCGTCGCCGCCAGTTTTCTGGAGAACGACCCTGATTTGAGCGAAACTTCGCATGAGGAGAGTATCCGCCGTGATTTGAATCTGGCCGTCTGTACCATGAATGTTCCAGTGGAAAACGGGACAGTTCGGAGGGGCGGAGCCTGCACGAAGAGAATACGTGAAGACAGCAGAATCTTCGAGTCGGCCATGGATGTAGATATGATCCGGTGACGTCCTTGGCATGGTAGTCTCAGTGGTGCGATCGTCGGCAATGAGCGTGACTATGGGAGTCTGCACAGATAGAAGGGATTTATATTCTTTGATCGGAGACAAAGTAGCTTGGATAATGTCGAGTGCTGTTTCCTCAATTAGCTGATGCGAGGTTCTTGAGTCGATCTGAATGTCACACACCGTGACCGCCCATGATGGTAAGTAGGGTTCCACCAACTTCGTCCTGGTTGACGTACGCCAGACACTCCGGCATCGAAGAACTCAGAAAGCTCTCTGTATGAGACATGCTAGTGCTTAACACAGTTCCGATCTTCCCTTGGACGATGAGTTCTTTGACCTTCTGCAGTGCAGGTAGACCTTGGTTTTGCAGACCAATCATGGTCCTGACGCCTTTTACACGTGCAAGCGACGCGATCTCCCGAGTCTCATCCAGGTTCTTGCCCAAGGGCCACTCGACGAAGACGTATTTCCCAGCATGCAGGGCAGCCAGAGCGTACGAGCGGTGCCTGTCGACCCTTGTAGCGACCACGACAAGATCGACGTTAGGATCTTGAGCCAGCTCAGCAGGATTGTCTTAAGTTTTTGTACCATCGTCGAGTCCGAAAGCTTCAACGGCTGCACGACCGGCACCAGTCGTCGAATTAGCGAGTGCGACAATGGTGTATTTAGATGAATTTTTGAGATAAGGCAGATGGGCTCTCGTAGCCCAGCTGCCTTTAGCTGAGAGACCCGCTAGGCCTACCCTGATTGGGGCCATAGGTTGGAATCGTGGCAATCGGCTACGAGGGAGGCCGTAGTCGTCTTAAATGGTCGAATGAGCGAAAGCCCGGGCTGAAAGGGAGATATGGTGTAGCTCACCAGGCACAAAGTCACACAGAAGTGTAAGAGAGGTATCGACTGAAGTGGGTTCAAGTCCGTGGGTTGGGATTTGGGTTTGGCGGAACACATCATTTGACCGACAGCGGAAAGTCGATTCTTGAGGTAGAAGTTCGGCAATAGTACTCCAAGAGATGCAGGGCTGCGAAGCTACATCACGTATTACGACACTCGAGCATTCGGGCCGGTTAAGAGAGCCCTGATCAAATAAGCTTGATCCCTACAGTGAGTTTTCTACAGTATGTGCCTTCGCGCAAGCCCTAACTTTAGAACTGGAAGCGCGCTTCTAAACCCGAGCCAAAGATCAAGCCCTTTACTAAGCTGGTTACGCACTTTTGCGGGGCCTGGGTCGCAAGGCATTCGTTTCGATGTTTCATGCCGCGGATTTAGCAGCTTGCTTAATTCCGCACCCTTTTGCGTGATGCATTGGTCGCCCATCAAAACACAACATGGACCCCCGTCCAATGCTCGTCGGCTATCGTTCACAACACCTGGGGTCGAGCTTCTCTGCACTCTCCCTAGTTTACTCAACTCTTTTTGAGCCTCTCGTGCTGCTCTCACACTCTTTCTTCTTCTTCCTCCAGAGCGGAACGATGACTATCATGACCAACCGTGCTGCATGGCTCGATGGAGTCGGCCTCAGATTCCGCGTGGGCCCGGCCGATATGCCGCAGATCGGGCAAGACGAGATTCTGGTCAAGAATTCAGCCATTGCCATCAACCCCATCGACTGGAAGGTGCGCGACTACGGTTGGTTAATCCAGAAGTGGCCTGCTGTGTTGGGATGTGATACTGCTGGCACCGTTGTCGCCGTCGGCAGCAGAGTGCAGCGCTTCGAAAAAGGCGACCGCGTTATCGGCCATGCCGTCAGCCTTCTTTCTCAGGAACCCAAGTATGGCGCATTTCAGCAGTACGTTGCTATCGAGGCTGGAAAGGCAGCCAAGCTCCCGAACAACATATCCTTCGAAGAAGCCTGCGTTCTGCCACTTGCTATCGACACCTCCGCGACTGGACTCTTTTCCTCCAAGACCGAAGGCTACCTGGGCTTGGAGTGGCCTTCGCTGCCAAAAACCCAGAGCAATAACAAGGTCGTTGTCTACGGAGCCAGCTCTTCCGTCGGATCGCTTGCGGTCCAACTAGCAGCCGCCTCTGGTGCTTACGTAATCGCCATCGCTTCGTCTCGCAATTTCGACTACTGTCGCTCTTGTGGTGCCAACGAGGTGTTCGACTACAACGATGAATCAGTGGTTGACCAGGTTACGAAGGCTGTTCGAGAAGCAGCACCTACCAACTTTGCTGGAATTTATGACGCTATCTCCCAACCAGAGAGTTACAAGATCACTGTAGCAATTCTTGAGAAGGTCGGCACAGGCAATCTTGCTACAGTCCTTCCGGGACCAGATAAGATCCCTACCAATTCTAAAACCAACTACGTCGAGGGCATCAATGATGACGTCCACCCTCTGTGGGAGGACTTCATTGGGCAGGCGTTGGCTCAGGGTGCGCTGAAGTGCACTCCAGAACCGCACATCGTGGGAAACTCACTGGAAGCCGTTGAAGAGGGATGTAAGCTGAATCAGAAGGCCGTTAGCGCTCGGAAAGTGATCATTGTGCTCGAGTGAAACAAATCGTCAGATTTTGTATGTCAATTAGAGCTTCCCATCTGGAGAAATCGAATTGAACGAATTCATCACATTATGTACAAATTGGCCGCAAGAGCTACTAAACTTCTTTGTCACTTGCAACCCGCTACATCAACTCAAATATCACTGTTGAAAGCATTTGTGATCAGTTTGGAGCTAGATAAACATGCGACACTGTCAATTACGGCAAATTTAACCATGCGCGCAGAATGCAGCGATCACTGCTCACATTCTAGTCGAAACATGTCGCGCGTGATACAGTATACTGCAATCACCATTCGAGACGTTTCCTTCATTCCACACGCCGTAAACCCATTAGCGTACGCTAAAGAACAAGGTTTTTCCTTTGTGCAAAGTCCTATGTCCGAGATGTTTGTAATCCCTGATGAACCCAAGATCACTAGCGTGTGTCTTGAGTATCCATAAGACCAAAAACACGATCACGCTTGGTATACGACTTCCTCGAATTCTTCTTTCATACTACAAAACGCGGAGACAAGCACTCGCTCAACCAAGATCATCCAATCTGCCAACGGCTCCATGGCAAAGCTAATTACCATTTGTGGTGCCACTGGCGGTGTGGGTGGCTCTGTCGCCAGACGCATGCTGGAGGAAGGATGGACAGTCCGCGCCATCACCCGAAACCCCGACTCGAAGGCTGCGAAAGCCCTTGTAGAGGCAGGCGCTGAGCTCACGACTGCGAATTACGATGATGCAACCTCTCTCAAGCAAGCATTTGAGGTACGAATGATTGTCGTGAATTGAAAGTAGCACATTTATTTTGGTGCTTCAAGCGTCTTGCTAACAACGCACTCCCAGAATACCAGCGCGATATTCGGAATTACAAACATCTTTGAGTATCTGCTCGAGAAGAGCCCGGAGGATGCTGCTGAGCGGGAAAAACAGCAACTTGTCAACATCGCCATTGCGGCCAACGACACACCCTCCGTGGAGCACCTTGTCCTGCATACCCTCCCTGCTGGCGAGAAGCTGGCTGGAAAGGGCAAATTCGTTCCCCACATGGACGTACGTGAGACCGAAGCAAATCAATTCGGCAAGGAATGGACATGACTGATGGTGTGTACAGGGCAAGGATAAAGCCGCCGACATTATCAAAGAGACTCTACCGTCTATTGCCCAAAAAACGACATTTATGTGGATTGGTTTCTTCAGCACAAATTTCCTCTCAAACCCTATGATGAAGCCACTTGAAGTGGTACGTAGATCTGCATCTATATTGAAGGAACTGTTAAGGACTGATACGAAGGAACACAGCCAGCCACCAACGGATCACATGTCTATATCCAACCAACACCCCCATCTCTCCACCTCTACTTTGCGGGCGATGTCGATCACAATGCCGGAATCTTTGTCAATGCAATCCTGACCAATCCCACGGTCTCGCTGCCTGCTAAGTATGCGTTCCTCTACACTTCGCAGGGCTCGATGCAGGAGTATTTGCAGGCCTGGATCGATGTGACGGGGCGCCGTGCAACATTCGTATCGACATCTCTGCAAGAATACGAGCAGATCTGGGGGCCCTTTGGCAGAGAAGTTGGATTGATGCTCCGTGCTTTCGAGCCGGTGTCTGACTGGACGACCCCGTACACGCGTGACGTTATTACTGCAAAGGATTTGGGTATTGCCGAAGGCAGCTTAATCGATTTGAAAGCTGCTCTCGAGAAGGATAAGGAGCTTCTATAAGCTATCGGCGTAAAAGCATCTCGTTCGAAGTGCGCTGATTACATCTTCTCCGCCTACATCATTTGACGAGGTAATGCTTTTGACAAATTTCGAGCTAATACTTTTGTTCATTATGGCCAGTGGACCAAATGGAGCGAGTCTATCAGAGTGTGCGCCGTTGACGCGTAATATGTTGACAACCCAAAATTACGAACCCTCGGAGAATCAGTAATTAGTCTGCGATCTCCCAAACTTGGAACAGGAAGCTACACTTCATGCGACCTCACCTGGCGTCGTTCTCATTTCATGTTCCCACTTTCCGAATGGTCTCGTCGCCCGACTCGCACAGATCTTCTCTCTACCGGCACTCATACCATCCCAGAAAACCAAAATTTAACACCCATCTTATTTGTTCAACCTTGCTGTTCGCTGTTATCCTCCGATTCGTAAAGTTTCGTAATCTACTTGATCAGTAATCATCGACAGCAAGTTTGTCAAATAAGACTGCTATAATTTTTGGTTGAGACTAGTCCTTCCCTAAAACAAAGAACCAAAAGCTCTCTCTAGCTACGTGATCGCAGTACTCGCGAAGGAGACTATCTCTGGTATCGCAACGCAACCATCTAAGCTAGAAACGAGTAAGGCGAGGCGGTAGCGCACCCTGCTTGCACGCGGAAGCAATGAACCATGCGGGCGGCACCAAAAAGAGTGTAGTCGTCATGGTGCTATTCCTACGAGGTGATTATCGCTGGCCCTATGCACTGCCCCACCTGAATCAGTGCTTCCCCACTCATGCAAATAAACTTCAGTGTTGCTGGCCCACTGTAAATGCGTAAGGCTACGCTTGGAGCGGCCCCACCTGAATCATGGTGTTAACCTAAATTGACTTTGAGCCTCATGACGCTTGGTGCACCAAAATTCCGTACTATTCCAATCATGCATCAAGCGACGAAGGGCCAGACGCATTAATGGGCATTGGCGCGTCTTTATCTGCGCGAGCGTCTTCCTTTCCGCCCCGAATCAATGCATAGATTGAGCTTTGAGCGACGCGAGTGATCCTTCGTAGACATAACATCAATGAGATGACGTTCAAGGCGAGAGCAGCTACTTTGCAATGCTAAATAACTCTTGAATAGCCCAAAATTTAGCAGGGAGCAACATGATCCAACTTCCACCAACGGTGGCTTAGGTCTTCCCCCGATTGTCCAAAGAGTTTCTAGGGCAGGCGGAATGTAGCTGGCAAGGGGACCATGCAGAACGCATGCATGAGCACTGATGCACAGATATCAACTTCATAGTCGAATAGTCCGTTGGTCAGCGGGAGCGTTGCCATATCGGGTGAGCTTTGCGCATGCTGGTCCTGCCTTAAGCTCCCGCTACCTACTTACACTCGCTCTCTTTACCGGCACCTCATCACTACGTCGTCGGCTTGTCATGGATTACCGTGACATCGTCGCCCTGCTCATCTTAATCTTCTACTGCCCGGCCTTCATTGCGTCTTGTTGCCTGATTTGGCGTCACGGCTGGCGCGTGAGCTACGAAAGCTCGTTCGTCTTGTCAACATTTTCGATCTCGCGTATCGCGTACGGCGCGCTCCAACTATCGACTACTGCACATCCAACTTGGACAGGTCTGCACGTCGCAGCAGCGACGTTCGCCATCGACGGCGTTACTGCGTTACTCTTCTGCGCTCTTGGTCTACTTCATCGCTTGCTGGACGACCTATGAAAGAATGTGCGTCAACTATGCAGGGTGTTCAACAAACAAACTTTTCTGTAAATGTTTGAACGTTTGTTTGAGGCTTGGCAAACAAACTCAAACTGTAGATTCTATGAACAAATCCAAACTAGGAGACTAGTTTGTTTGGTTTGTTTGGAATAGTGGTATATGTGGATTTTTGGTATTACAGGTGTAAGTGAATGGTTCAGATGATGACCCTAACCCTGACCCTTAAACTCCGGAAGCAGCCGCTAGCTAATCAGCGCGCGTTCTCGCCGCATATATATGACTCTGAGACCTCCGAGACCTCCGCAGTTAGGTAACTCAGCTAGTATAACGTCATTATAGGGGAGTTCGGTTAGTAGGAGAGTTCGGTCACTCCTACGCGCTAGTCTCGTATTATTTTCGAATTTTTACGCGATGCTCTTACTTTCTTCTCTATTATACCTTCCTATCTTAAAGATACGCTTACTACTACCCTAGCTGCGTACTGTAATAGCGAATATACCTCGATTCGAAAGTGTGCTTACGCGTTTAATATCCCTTATTCTACACTAACCAATCGGCTTTCGAATCGAACTTCTTATATTAAATCGCATGAATCGTAGCAAATACTCTTAACTGCTAAAGAGAAGGTTCTTCTAAAGGCTATTACTCGACTCGCGAAGTCTGGTTGCCCTATTACTCTTTCGTTAATAAGAGATCTCGCTAAAGAAATCTAACTTTCCTACTTCTACTTAAGCTCGACTATAACTTCCTACTCTCCTATTAGCAAACAGTAGATTGATAGGTTCCGAAAACGATACTTCGAACTCTTAACAATCTACTCTCGAGCCTTAGATATAAGTCGCTTCGAAGGAGCTACTTATCCTATTGTAAATACCTACTTCGATACCCTTACTAACCTTTTCCTTAAGAATTCCTATTCTTCTGATGCGATTTTTAACATCGATGAGACTAGCTTCGCTCTTAGTACTACTTTACCTTCGAAAGTACTTATAAGGAGAGAGGATACTAGGGCATTTAAGAAGATAAGCGGAAGATAAGAGTGGATAATAGCGATTAAGTATATTAGAGCTTCGGGAATCGCTTTACCTCTACTTCTTATCTTTAAGGCGAAATATACAAATACTGCATAGATACTAGCCTCTACGCCTGAGAATTGGAAGTTCTCAACATCTACTAGCAGGTAGACATCCGATAATCACGTATACGAGTAGTTAACTACTTTATTCGAGCCCGAAACGCGCCAAAATAACAGAAAACGGAGGCTATTACTTCTCGACGGACATAGATCTCACCTTATAGCTAGGTTTATAGCCTTTTACCTTAATAAGAATATCGATCTCGTCGTACTACTGCTATATACTTCGCATATCCTATAACCCCTCGACATTAGCATATTTAGCCTCCTTAAGTAGGCTTTATCGACTAAGATCGAGAAACTCTTCTGCTTAGATACTCGACATATACTGCGAATCGAGTAGACAGAAGCCTATATAATAGCTAGGAGTTAAGCCTTTATACCTCGAAGTATCGAATCGTCGTTTCAGGTATCTAGTATCTACCTACTTAGCCTAATCACTATCCTCTCAACTCTCGAAATGCCTACTCCTACCTCCTAGGGAACCCTGCTACCTATTACGACCCTAAACGACCTAGACTGCTCCCTACTCGCTAGTTCGCTACTAGAGGGTATAGAGCTATAGGAGGCGATATCGCTAGTTAACTCGATCGTTCGTTCTTCTACTCTCGAGACTCCTATAAAGCAGTATATCGAGCGATCGGGAGTAGCTCTCAAAAGGACGACCTTAGAGAACGCTCTTTTATAGAAGGAGAATACTAAGTTTAGGGAACTTGTACGAATATGTAAGGAACGTAAGAAGGGGAAGCGCGTAGTAGTTAAGGGAAAGTTCGTCTTTAATATGAAGGAAATCCTCGAACTTATCGAGGAAGTAGAAGCAGAGGCATTAAAGAGAAAGTTAAGAAAGAGACGAACGACGAGGGCTATAACTCCCGAAATCGAGGACGAGGAAGACAAAGGTATCGAGAATAGTATATACGAGAGCGAGAGTGATTACATTATCGTAGTAAGTAGTAGATCAAAATCTAAGTAAGGGAGCTGAAATTCTAACCGAACTCCCCTACTAACCGAACTCCCCTATAATAACGTTAGAGAAACACGCTCTCTTAGCTTTAAGCTAATACCAACCCTCCTTTTTAATTACATAATAACCACTATAGTATGCCCTCTAAGGATCATATAGAGTTAGCTTTAACTAGTAAACCTGAGAATCTAATAATATTACTATAGGGGAAACTAGATAGTAGGGGAAGCTAGATAGAATTTCGGACTTCCTACCTTATATTTAATCTACTACTCGCTACGATAATATAATCACTCTTGCTCTTATATATACTCTCCTCGATACCTTCCTCTTCCTTATCCTCGATTTCGGGAGTCGTAGCCCTTATTATTTATCTCTTTTTCGACTTTCCCTTTAATACCTCTACTTCCGCTTCTTTAATAAGTTCGAGGATTTCCTTTATATTAAAGACGAACTTCCCCTTTACTACTACGCGCTTTCCCTTCTTATAGTCCTTACGTATCCGGAGTAGTTCTTTAAACTTAGCGTTCTCCTTCTATAGTAGGCTAATCTCTGAAATCGTTCTTTCGAAAGCTACTCCTAATCGCTCGATATACTGCTTTATAGGAGTCTTGAGAGTAGAAGAACGAACAATCGTATTAACTAGCGATATCGCCTCCTATAGCTCTGTACCCTCTAGTAGCGAACTATCTAGTAGGGAGCAGTCTAGATCGTTTAGAGTTGTAATAGGCAGCGGAGTTACCTAGGAGGTAGGTATAGGTATTTAGAGAGTCGAGAGGATAGTAATTAGGCTAAGTAGGTAGATACTAGCTGCCCGAAACAACGATTCGACGTTCCTAGTTATAAAGGCTTTATTACGAGCTGTTATATAGGCTTCTATCTACTCGATTCGCGGTATATATTAAGTATCTAAGCAGAAGAGTTTCTCGATCTTAGCTGATAAAGCCCGCTTAAGAGGGCTAAAGACGCCGACGTCGAGAGGCTATAAGATATGCGAAGTATATAGCAGTAGTACTATGAGATCGATAGTTTTATTAATACAAAAGGCGATAAATCTCGCTATAAGGTAAGATCCATGTCTATCGAGAAGTAATAGCCTCCGTTTTCTATTATTTCGGCGCGTTTTAGGCTCGAATAAGGTAGTTAACCACTCGTACGCGTGATTATCGGACGTCTACCCGCTAGTAGATATCGAGAACTTCTAGTTTTCGGGCGTAGAGGCTAGTATCTATATAGTATTCGTATATTTCGCTCTAAAAATAAGAAGCGGAGGTAATATAACTCCTAAAGCTCTAATACACTCGATCGCTATTATCTACTCTTGCCTTCCGCTTATCTTCTTAAACACCTTAGTATCTCCTCCTCTTATAAGTACTTTAGAAGGTAAAGTAGTACCGAGAGCGAAGCCGGTCTCATCGATATTAAAAATCGCATCTAGAGGATAAGAGTTCTTAAGAAAAAGGTTAATAAGAGTATCGAAGTAGGCATTTACAATCGGATAAGTAACTCCTTCGAAGCAGCTTACATCTAGGGATCAAGAGTAGACTATCTTTAGCTCGGGATATCGTTTTTAGAACCTATCGATCTACTGTTTACTAATAGGAGCGTAAGAGGTCAGAGTCGAGCTTAGGTAGAAGTAGGAAAGTCGGATTTCTTTAGTAAGATCTCTTATTAACAGAAGAGTAATAGGGCAACTAGACTTCGTAAGTCGAGTAATAGCCTTTAGGAGAGCCTTCTCTTCAGCGGTCGAGAGTATTTATTACGATTCGTGCGATTTAGAGCGGAAAGTAGCGTAAGTAAGCTAGTCGGATAGAGTCGAAAGTAGGATATTAAACGCATAAGAACACTTCCGAATAGAGGTATATTCGCCGTTATAGTACGCTGCTATAGCCGTAATAAGCGTATCTTCGGAATAAGTAGGCATATCAAAGAAGAAGCGAAAGATGTTATGTAAAAATTTGTTATAAACGCGAAACTAGTACGCAGGAGTGTCCGGCTTCCCCTACTGTCCGGTTTCCCCTACAGTGACGTTAGAGCTATATCAATTATCTGGCCTACCTACTAAGCACGACTCGCGCCGAACTATACAAGGCTTTCTTATCCGAGTAGACTAACTCCCAAATTACGTACTACTCCCTAGTACTAAAAACGCATTTAGATTATGGATATAGCAGTACGGCTGGTATATTAGCTATAAGAGCGAGAACTAGGAGGTTATAAAGCAATAGCTCTACAAGACTTGCTATGATAAATGCCCTCCTCCACCATTATCAACCTATATGATTTATACTAAAAAAACAACGACTAAGGTGATCGATCACCTCGAAGATCTTCACCAATTCGACAGGTCTAGTAGTAAACTACTACTAGATGAGTCTAAGAAGCGAAAGAGAGCGTTCTTTAAGAGTTAGAGCGAACAGTATAAAGCACATAACTCGATATTCGATGAAGAAGGATAGAGATCTACCTTCTGCTATTAGGTCGTTTAAAGCAATATTTCACTTCGCTAATCGACGTCAGACGACCTAAAGGCGCTCCTATGCTTTCAGAACCCACGTGTGGCAGCAGTAATACCACAGGCTCTGAATACTACACGCTCGTGGATTATGGCCGACTTTAAGAATCACAAACAGACGATTATCCGCCCTATCGCTACAGCTAAGGGCAAAGTCACTATCTCCTTTGATAGATAGAAAGCTAACAACAATACCCTAGACCTTCTTAAGGTCATTATTCACCACCTTAGGAATAACTACAAGCTCTATAGTGTCGTCCTTGCCTTGTGCAACACCCTTAGCAGTCATACTGGCGCTAACATTGCAGACTATCTGTTCGATATCCTAAAGGATTACTAAATTAGCAGCAATCAAATTACGTACTTTATAGCAGATAATGCTACTAACAACGACGCAGCTCTGAAGCATCTATCAGAGCGTGTAACCCTTGATCTAGTAACCTTAAGACTTCGCTGTGCTGGCTATATATATAACCTAGTATGCACTGCTATCCTGTTCGGAGTCGATAGCATTGTAATCGACGACTCGCAAATCGACTTCGTGCAACTATAAGACGACTCTAAGCAGATAATCGCTAAACTGGATAGTATCTTAAGGAACGGCTCTGACGAAGAACAACACTGTGCTTAACAAAAGCGAGGTCCTATAGGGAAGCTCTATAATCTTATCACTTATATTAAGAACAACAACTCGTAGGTAGCCCTATTCGAGAGTAAGTAACATAAAGCTAAGATGGCTGATGAGGCTAAGAAGATATTACGACTCGTTACTAATAGAGGTATCTAGTAGAATAGCACCTACCTGATGATCGACTATAGCATCTACCTTAAGGATGCCCTAACGCTCTACTAGAGCGATAAGGAGTCTAATATTTATAAGGATAACCTCCTTACTAAAGACGACTAGTACAAGTTTTGCTAATTCAGAGATCTCCTTAAGCTAATCCATAAAGTATCTCTCCTTGTGTAGAGTATTAGCACGATAGCTAGAGCACTTCATAACACTCTTACGTCGATAGAATATCTCCTATACTACCTTGAAGAGCGAAGGAGTCAGCCTAGGACTCCCTTCTTTATGGTATGCCTCAATCTTGGCTGGATGAAGTTGAAGAAGTACTACGCGATTACTGACCTTAATCCGGCTTATATTACAGTAGTGTTCCTTAATCCTTACTACTACCAAGTCTGGTTCGAAGAGCATTAGGCTCAAATACCAGAGTTTGTGAAGTTTATAAACATAACAGTCGATGAGTAGTATGCCGTAGCAAGGCGTACCTATAATATAGATGCGCCAGAGCGCTCTTCGACCTTACCACTAGCTAAGCGTAAGGAGCTTAAGGGCTACGCTGCCTGGAACAAGAAGCGCTCCTATACTTAAACCACTAATGCTCGAGATGAACTCACAAGGTATAGGAACATCGACGACCTACCAGACAGCTAAGACCCTTTAGATTGGTAGCAGCTCTATTAAGGCGACTACCCTATGTTGAAGCATCTAGCATTCACCCTACTAGCAGCGCTAGCAGCTACTACAGCTGTCGAGCGACTATTTAGTATAGTAGGCAACCTCGTTAACGAAGAGAGACCTCTTATAAAGCAAGACCTCGCCGAGAGTAGGCAATGCCTTCGCTCGTGGCATATAGAAGGTCTAATCTGATAACTCGGCTGTCACTTAATCTTACGACTTACAAACCACGACTCCGAGCGCCGTCGTCACCTTATCTCACAACTCGCAAACCACGACTCCGAGCGCGCGAGCTGACCTCATAAACACGACTTCGAGCGAGCGAGCGACCTCACAAACACGACCTACGACTCCGCCATTATCCTATACCACACGACCCCGAGCACGCGATGCTCCGTTACTTCACTTACAAACACGACTCCGGCAGCATACCCCTTAAAAGAGCACGGATAGCAAGGCCTATAGCAAAATTTGTCGAAGAGCGTGCCTTGGAGGCTGAAACACCTCTCAGGGCCTTAGGTCCCGCTATACTATAAACATAAGATAAGGGCAACTTCAAAGGAGTAAGGGAGGCAAGGATTTAGTAAGGATTACACATAAAAGATGTATAAGAGGCCAAATACTAGTTGTAAGGAGCAGATACCTCACAAACCACTATTTTTAGCGCCTGAGGCTCCTATACCTCCAAACATCTAAACAACCTTAAACCGACGACCTCACAAACAAACCAAACTCAAACTCGCGCTCTGATTGGCTAAACAAACTCAAACTGAGGCCTCAGTTTGAGTTTGTTTGTTTGTTGAACACCCTGCAACCATGGCTCAAATTGCGGCATTTGCGCTTGCTTGAGGCTCTCGTCACTGCCGCCTTCATCTGCGCAAGTATTGGCTTTTCACAACTTACGGCAGAAGAAGTCGCAAATGGGTTGGATCAACATCCGCCGGTTTCTCGTGCTGCGGCAATAATGTACACTGTCGGGTTCGCCGGCATCATGATGGCGACTGGAGTTTTGGGCTTAAAACGCCATCGGGTGGACAAGGAAGAGATGAAGATCGGATGGGTCCTTGTTGTTACACAGCCATTACTGCTGGTTCGCATACTAGACCTTTGTCTAGATGTGCTAGGTAATATACCTAGGTTTAGTGCGATCGATGGGAGTGTTACTATCTTCTTGTGCATGGCTCTTTTGGAGGAAGCGACTACTTTGGCTATCTACCTTGTCCTCGGCTATCGATTGCGAGTCTTGCCACAGCCGATACCAGAGAGAAAAGCATTCACCTGGATACATATGACATCGCAAGACTCTCAGCGGCCTGGGACACATTTCTTGAATCAAAGACCTTCATTCTGATGGTGGTCTAACTATATCGAGGTGACCAAATTCTGGATGGAGTCACAACATAGAAAGCAGCATGCGTATCTTCGAGAGCAGTTAGCAGCGGCGGCTCGGGAATGATAGGATAGCGTCCTATCTTGGAGTATTTTTACCAGGGCGACCTCTGAGGCACTAATACTAGTACTGCCTCGGTGAATGTTCTGGAGGGAATGGGTGTAAGAGAACCCGCAAGCTTTCACTTAGTTGAGATCCTATTCAATACCCTAAGTACAGTTCAGGAAGTTCTATGCTGCGGGCACCTGTATGCATAAGAATTCGCATTGCCGCTTGTCACAAGCACAACGCACAACTCTATTTCTCAGTATCTAGGCCCAGTCAATAGCCTGGGTGTCACATCCTTACATATGCACCCCGCAGTAGTCAATTATCACTTATGAACAACTTCAAAAGTGCAGTTCTCGGAGTCCCACTTGTTGACAAAAGTAAGGCTGAATTATAGTTCTGCGAGAGCAGTATGAGTTAAGCTTATCATAAACCTATCTAACGTCATTAAGTCCACCTCGTCATTCCAAAGCTTTTCCCCAAAAGCCCTGTGAAAGTTTATACGCTTGGAAGTGCGAATGATCACAATTGCAATTATTACCGGAACAAGTCCGTCGGCAAAGGTTACATACGTTCTTCTGCTACGCGCGCGAATCCTTCCATGACTGAGGCCCTAGACGCTTACGCAGTAAGACAGCGTGAGGTTTCCCTATATATATTTCTTAAGAAGCCTAAGTTGAAAGCCCGAGGGACTCACGTAGATGTTATGGCGTGGAAAGTAGTGCCTATGTCCATCCTTACTTTAGTCGAGAAAGTTATCGCTTTCATAGCGCCCGGCAGCAGTAACTTAATAAGATAACAGTTAAAGCCACAAGTCCGATTGAGATCTATCTTGGCTTGATTCAAGTAACGCACCTAGTGTCACTGTTGATCACAAACCGTACCCAGCGTGCTAGTCAGAACAGGACTTCCTCTGTTGACACACTTACACATTGCTTCTATCACGTCACTGCCTACGCCCTATTATATGACTGCGAGCAACCAAGGAGTCGTAAACGGCGTAGGAAATCAACATAACTCACATGATCTTCCAATATTTTCAGGTTCACTAGTTCAGCTTCTAACGATTTGGAACAAGGATCCGACTTCGATTCGCCGGTCCCTGTGGAACTCGTTGGGCTAGCTAATGTGAAAAGTTGAAGCTTAGGGAGAGCTCTCCGGTTTGCACATCGTCAGAGGCAGGCGAGCTAATGGCGCAGGTGTGCAGTCAAGTATGCTCGCTTGCAAGCTACAATCGTGCCACTTAATCTGTTGATCCGGAACAACGATGTTGTATGCTGTAGATGTGGAAGCCAATGATCGCAGACTACAAAGGAAACCGTATGCAGGCCACAGACTCCTAAAGGCTCGCTCTCACATGCGCAAACATGCATCACTGTATACACACATTGTGAGAACAACTCTTCTTCACGCCTTTCGATGCATCTTCACAGCAGTGCGCCTTCCACTTGCGCGTCCCCAGCAACGCCCCACGTGCTATCGTCAATGCGTTATCGGTATGAGGTCTGCACCTAAGGACCTCAGCGGCTGCCGTGCCTGAGGATGGATTACGGTCAAGTCTTTTAGATACAAGTCCACCCTATTCTGTACAGGATGTAGCCACTCTCATCGCCACGACCAATTCCTTGCCTCTTTTCGACTTGGTGCGTCTCAAGAATGTTAAAAGTCTCGCCTGTATCACTTCTCGGGCACACTTCCGGGTTGAAAGCTGCTTCCACAGTATTCGGAAAGCCTTCGAACTTTCCACTCCGACGAACAGTTGCCATCAGCCAGAAGACACCGTCAGGCTTGAGCAGATGGGTGGCGCAGTCGCGGAGCCAAGCTGCGTGCTCTGGCGCATAAACGACATCGGAGGCCACCAGGAGATCAACAGTCGAGTGCAGGTGAGGAGGCGGCCGCGACCAGTCGAGAAGCATGGTGTTGAGGGGTGCTCGCCCTCCATCGCTGGGACCGAAATTGGTTACGATGTTCGCTTCACAGTTCTCCAAGACTGCAGGATGATAGTCTGTGGCAGTGAGATCTGCACCAGCAATCGCAAGCTCAGGGAGGAGTTTGGCCAGTGTCAAGCTCACCAGCCCGGTGCCTGCACCAAGCTCAAGCACTTTTGAGGCATTTGGCAATGCTTGTGGGGTTAAGAAGAAGCGGTCGGGTGCCATGCACAGCATACTGCTCAAGACGACACTTGCACCCCACGATTGCAGGCCGACATCGGTATGGTCGACACCCGAGAGAGGAGCATCGTTCAGGCTTACGTTCAACACTGCGCCGCTCGCCATAGGAAAGGCGAAATCGCGCGTCAGCGCTTCGTCCTTTGACGAGTCCGCAAAGCAAGACAATATGAAAGCCGCATGGTCGACGATGCGATCCGTGGTCTGCTCGTCAAAATCCATCTCATAGATGCGAGAGATCAACGAAGTGAGCCACCTTGTCGCAAAAGCGCGCTCGAATGGATCAGCGCAGATAGCTGCTGTCGCCTCTTCGGCCGCAGCGATTCCATCTTCGCCATGTTCTTCGTCTCGAGAAGCGTAACCGGAATCAACGAGACCAGTGGTTGATATTGCCGATACGATCGGCTTCTTGAGCAAAGGGCTTGGAAGGTATGTCGGAAGACGAAGAGGGCAGTAAAGCGCTTGGAGTGCTTTCAAGGCCGATGCGATTTGTTCTTCGGGCGCAGAGACGAGGCTACGAATATGTGGCAAGCTGCTCGATGGTGGCAAACGCAGGCAGGGGCCTAAGACGCTAGCGCTCATTGGATACGGCCATGTAACAGAATGAAAGAAGGGGAGGGGAGAAATACTAGAAGCAACGCGGGAAAATGGGACTATAAGAAACGTGTAACAAAAAAAAGATTTGCTGAACGATGATTGATTTTGGTATAGACACTATCTTAGCGTATTAGAGGCTTGCGGTAATACCCGCTAACGGATTTTCCCCGTATTAATAGATGATTCTAGACTTTAGCGCTCGGACGAAACAAAGAAATCCGGCATATAATTCTCTCTCGGACATATATCTGATAGACAGTATAGAGAAAAAGACACTGTATCAGAATCGGCGAAGGCTTAGTAGTGCTCAGTATCATGCTAGCGCGATTATATGACCATGTAGCTAATTCTGCACAAATGTCTTCGGCAGCGGATTGAGAGTTTCTGCATCTCATCTTTCAAAAGGCTTAGCAAATTTCACAACTGGACACGTGCTTTACCGGGTCTTGAAACGACCGAAGGTCATCATGGCGACTCTCATCTTTGTCTTCCCAGCACCACGACGATTTCCCAGCCATCGACTCGCAGATTGACTGCCGTGTCTTGATTTTGGTCTGCATCGGCTTAGAGATACGCATCTTGCACGGTCTTGCTCATGTCTGCCAGAGTCGGCGCAAGGCCGGTTCGGGCGGCAGGCGCGTAGACCACCAACATAGACGCTGTACAATATGCCGACCGGGATCGATCATCGATGCAAGGGTTTAGAAGCTCGCCTCTTGCAATTTCACAACAGAGAATCGTTCTCGAGGTAAGCACCCTCGATGGCGCTTATCATCAGCTCGTCTTCCGCGTCGTCGTCCTAGATGGCGTCCGGTACAGTCTGCTGTATGCCAGTAGTGCCAGCAAGTGCTTACCTCTTTACCTGGAGGATCACTCATCGGGTCTCTAATTCCAACTCAGCGCCGGTTTGATAGCGTACTTGCTTGCTAACCACAGGGCGCCGCAACAGGCGTCGTTCAAGGGCTGTAGCAATAGTTTTGCGTCTAACAATCTAACCGCTTATATAGCAGGATCTTCTCCGGCTTCTCCAGCTTCTCTTTCAAGAGAGAACCACCATCTCTTGGCCGCATGAGGCTCGCCACACCCGCATTGTCAGGACTGACCTCTCGCTCGCCAAGTACTTCCGAGTAGCTGTGATACACATTGAAAGCCCTGTCTGCATTGCGTCATGTCACGATCCTCTTCTGAGTCTGATGGTCAGTTCGCTGGGCTTGTCAACATCGGCACCCACTCTCTCTACATGGAGGATCATGGCATCGCGAAAGAGTCAAATGTACCACAGCGGCCTGCAATAGTAATCATGCAAGACATTGGCAGCACGATTCACGAGTGGCCAGCAGCCATACGCGGTCTCGCCAAGCTCTCTCGGGTGGTCGGCTACGAACGTTCTGGCTTTGGACTCAGCGAAGTTTCCGCCAACCTGCCCACAGCGGCGCAAGCTGCTGCCGAGCTTGATTCCCTGCTGTGTAGGGCTGACATTTTGGCCCCGTACATCATCGTCGCGCACTCTTATGGGGGCATCTTCGCGAGAGAGTACTTGTGCCTGAAGCCGCAGAGTGTGTCCGGCATCGTGTTTGTGGATGCGAATACCGAGGAAACACCATTCACGTATCCCAACGAATATGTCAGGGCGATGTCAGCCACAGTAAACACGTTAGAAGTGGCCATCGCAGACAGCTAGCTCTGACGCCGCAGGAATGGAACGCATTGCTGCAGGCTGAAGAAGATCAGCGAAACGAAGATGCTGCGGCCAGGGAAGCTGCATACTGTTATCAGAGCGGCAAATCGTTGGCAACCAGGAGCCAATTGTTGCTGCCCACCCCTCTCTCGGGCGACACACCCGTGGTTGTTCTTCACGCTAATTATTCTCTCGACATCTCGGCGATCTTTACTGCAGGAGTTCAGGCGGGCAATGGTACAGAGGATGAACGACGAGGCATGATTGAATTCATGCTCTCATCCAATGAACAGGAAGAGCGCATGCAGCGAAAGATGCTTGCATTGTCTTCGAAGGGGAAGTTTGAACACATACCGGACTCTGGTCACAAGATACACATGGTCAAGCCAGAGGTGATTGTGGGGGCTGTCAGATCTTTGATCATTGGATTGGACCGATGGTCTATCTAATGGAAGCAAGCCTGACTTATACCCAGAAGTGGTTCGCAAACGTGGCTCTACCACTGGTGAGTCCATGAGTTCCAGCTGTCATAGCTGGAAGTCCTGCAGGAAATTCCATCTCGAACGTTCCGACCAACCTTTCGCATACCAGTCGTTGGCTTTCTCGGGAAACAGGTCAACCATGTCCATTATCCAGTTATCGTGTGAGAGCACAGTGAAAATCCTGCGATCGTTGTCCAGAACCGCAATTTTCCCAAGCGTTGCTTGCATCAGAACCGGGTCCAAGTTGAATCTGCCAGACGCAGGTTGATAGAAAGGTCGATTCACACATTGGTGGGGATGAATCTTGCAATAGTCTGAAGCAAATGAGTTTTTGGCCGGTGTTTCGCTGCGAATCGAAAGAGTTTCTGGCAGATGCTGTAACTGACTCGGCCGAAGTTCTCCCATATGATGGCAAACATCCCCTGCTAATAACATGAAGGTGTCTGGGACATTGTGTATCGGGTCGCCTAGCTGAGTCCGCGCCAAAGCGCTGATGTGTCCGATAGCATGGCCGGGCGTGTCAAGGATATAGAAGCTGCCATCACCAAACCAGTCTAATGCCCGAAGGCCTGCAATTTCATTGGTGGCTTCTTTGAAATCAAGCTCATGCAATTCGCGGTTCTGGAATGCATCGCTGCAAAGTAGCGAGTCCGGATCTTCTGGATATCCAGGTAGACAGTGCTCTGAAACCCCGGGCCCTACAACAATTTTGCAGATTGAGGGAAATCGCGTCGCGTCTCCCACATGGTCAAAATGCATGTGGGAGAAGAATATGGTGTCGATAGTAGACAAGCCGACACCGTGGGCTTTTAATTGATCAGCGACATCAGCTCCGGTATGAATTTGTACACCCATCGACTGGATAGCTGTGACGACTACTTTCAATAAGCACAAAGGAGCGGACCAGCGATGAGATCAGAGAGCAGAGCTCACCTATAGGGGGCAATTCGTTCCAATCCGATCGAATGCCAAGGTCGAAAAGTGCTCTTGAGCAGTTACCACTAACGTCGGTATGTTGGATTAGGAAGGATAAACAAGGAGTGTCCTTATATGTAGTGCCCGGGATGTCGGGAGTCAAGAACTCGGCCGCTGGCACATCGAGAACTCGATTAGGGCTGATAAGGAAGACTTCAACGACTGACGTTCCAGACGGTATCTCCAAAGGCATGTTTCGAGTATGACGAATAGGAAATTCGATAGGAAGATTACACCTCGTAGAACATCTGCAGACAATAGAGATTGTAAATGTTGGGTTGTGGTCTTGAACCATTGACCGACTCCTCACCTTTTCCGGAGATAAACCATGATACGTCCGTGCAGATTAATCAGCGCCCCACGATGCGCGATTTAGGCACGTCTGTCCGGTAGGATCACCGCTTAACGATTGGGGCCAAGCACTTGAACACAACTTGGTTCACGTCTTGCGGGCAGAGAAGAGGTGAGATATGGCGTTGTACCAGTTCACCTCGGCGTGTCAATGACTTCGACAGTGGTGTCCACAAGCAAGCAAGCGCCATGCTTGAGGTCCGCCCGCTTGCTTGCTTGATTC
>PEGC01000134.1:0-22425 GCA_002921095.1 Cladosporium sp. SL-16
GCGTTGGTGTCGCGTCAAGCGTGCCTGAGGTGTGTCCGTGCCTGAGGTGGGGAAGCTTTCTATGGCAGGTGTGCCGAGAGTCGGCTTCACCTGAGACATCCGCTCAGAACCGCATTCGTAGCTCTTCGAGCTACGTCCTAGTCACATAACCTGTCTGTAGGTTAGTCGTAGTGAACTGTATCTATTCCTGTCTGCATCTACACCTACGTCCTGACGTCGGCCCGTGACAAAAAGGTGCAGATTCGCCATAATTCCCACGCAAATCGAAGGACATATCAAGGCCAAGCATGGCGCAACAGTCAATCGGTTGCAGGCCCGTGCGATTGCCAACACAGTCGGTCAAATGTTGGACATTGCATGGACGCCCGAAGAGGTTTTGTACCCAGACCCCGGCAGCCAACCACTAGAATGGATACCAGTTACGGAGAATGGACGGCGTTGCATCGCGACAAGAGAAGGAATCGCGTGCAATTATGTTTGTTGCCACAGGACCGGGATTCAGCAGCATTGCGAAAAAGAACACGGGTGGAGAAATCCCCGAAAGCAAGGCAGACGACCCAAAAACCGAACCGCCGAACAAGCCGCGCAATTATGGAAGGACGATCAGCCGAGCCAAATATTTTCAAGACCGGGAAATGGCAACGATATTTCGCCGTTGCAGTCAGACCACCCGCAGTCGAAATCATCGATAGAGAGACAGGAGCCGCGAAAGCCGCCAAGCAGCATAGGGGAGGGTATTTGAAAAGATTGTTAGAATGGGTGGAAGAAGGAAAAAAAGCAGAGATGAGCGAAAGACGAAGATGCGAGGCCAGCCCGTGGTTGACGCACACCGGTTTGGAAGAGCACATAGAAGTGCACAAAGAGTGGGCCGTACGCATGATACAGCCATCGATAAAGGGAGAGGAGGAAACCAGTAGCCGGACCCGACAAGCACGAGGTGGGACGATGGATGCACGCCCAAGCCAAGAAACGGATCCACCCGACAAAGCAGAGAATCAAAGGAGCAAAAACTCGTTGAGAAGGGCATGCGCAGCAACAAGCATTTTGATCCGGCGGTCGTTCAAGATCAGCCATGTGGATAACGTCATTGTAGGAGAAGCTGGACAGTAGGGGAAGCTGGACAGAATTTTGGACTTCCTACCTCGGGTTGGATCTACTACTCGCTACGATGATACAATCACTCTCGCTCTCGTATATAATATTCTCGATATCCTCTTCTTCCTCGTCCTCAATTTCGGGAGTCGTAGCTCTTGTCGATCGCCTCTTTTTCGACTTTCCCTTCGACGCCTCCACCTCCGCTTCTTCGACAAGTTCGAGGATTTCCCTATTCTAGTATTAAAGACGAACTTCTCCTTAGTCGCTACGCGCTTCCCTTTTTTACGTTCCTTACGTACCCGTAATAGCTCCCTAGCCTCGTCAAGCTCCTTCCGTAAAAGGGCGTTCTCTGAGGTCGTCCTTTCGAAAGCTGCTCCTGATCGCTCGATATACCGTTTAACGGGAGTCTCGATAGTAGAAGAACGGGGGATCGAGTTGACTAGCGACGTCGCCTCCTGTAGCTCCGTACCCTCCGGCGGCGAACTATATAGTAGGGAGCGGTCTAGGTCGTCTAGGGTCGTGATAGGCGGCGGGGTTACCCGGGAGGTAGGAGTAGGCATTCGGAGAGTCGAGAGGGTAGTAATCGGGCTAAGCGGGTAGATACCGACTCGCAATGGGACTGGCGTTCTATACCTTATCTCGTTTGAATCCAGGCCACCGGCTTCGCGTGGGCCGAACTTAGTACACTTCCCCCAAGCGGTCATCTCGGCATCGCGACACGCCTGAACTACATCGTAGTGGTTGTCTGCGATGGCGATACCCTGGTAACACGAATTTTGTGTAAGTTGTCTCCATCTCCGCTGCCCGTGTTGTTGTTGAAAGTACGTTTGACTCTTCTTGGGTCGTCCAACATCAACCGGTTCTACCAACGTTGGTGCTAATGTCTTCTCATGATTTTAGGATAGTCTATAACTTAGTGATCTCCTCGACTAGCATTGAGCAGCCGTCCACATCACACACAGGCTCATCAAATTATTCCAGCATAATACAAAATGCTTCTTTGGGCTCCATCGCGTCGACTTCCACTTTTGGGGTGCGCTCACCCAGCAGCCGCGATGTTTGAGCATCCTGGCTGATCACTTTCACCGTAGCCTTGCCCTTCGGCCCAATGTCACCCATGGTCCACGATAGATCGTCTGCGTTGTCCAATGCCGTTAAGCCATCGCTTGTGTCCATCTCGGCTCCGCAGCCATGACAAGACTGCTTGCACAGAAAGCACATCCTGCAGTGATCCATCGCTGAGTAGAGCCTCGACCGGCAGGCATAGCTCGCGCCAGCACCGCTCGTAGCTCGACCGCCGTCTCTTCGCTCCGCATGTCTATCCAGAAGACCGCGCCGTGGTCTTCCTCGTGACTCTCGATGTAGCGCAACAGGGATCGATCATACGGGAGGGATGATCCCGCGTCCGAATGCGCTTACTGGCTTGCATAGTAGGGATGGCGAGCAGACTTGAGAAAATGGCTACGAAGATTCTGCGGTCTTGCCTACATTTCCAGCAAGTCAACAGTTCCTGGACCCTTCGATTGCTTCAAAAGTAGCATACATCATATCAGCGCAGCCGACCTGATTTACCTCCCCTTTCGCCCAGAAATAAGCCTGCCCTGTACTCAAATTTCCGCGATCTTCACCTCCAACACAACCAAGCGCCAAACAGCCCCCAGCATTAGTCTTTTGCATCGGTGCGATCTCAGAATCATGAATGTAAAGAATCACTTGCTGCCATTTCACGAAAACGTTGGGTATGTCTTTCTCATAAGCCTTGTTATCTAGTCAGTGAGCTACTCGGATGAAACTACAATTCACCAATTTGACGCACTGTTTGGACCGTCTTGCATGCTTCGATCAGATTTCGCATAGTCCCGTTGACTTGTAGAGGAAGCCATGCATTTCTGACTATTACACTTTGTCTTGTTGCTATCAGCTCCTGGTTGAAGGCTCGAAGCTCTTCTCGAGCCCCAGCAATTAGGTCAGCGTCAAGAGAGATGACCATCGTTGGCATATTTCTGGGAAAGTTTGAATCGGTGGATTTGGGGAAGCGCACAGGAGGCAGTGTTACAACAAGCTGGTTAAAAGGACTGCCTCAGCTGAGCAAACGGGATAGTGTGTGCGAAAAAAAGAAAAGCCAGTGGTAACGTTTTAGACGTCTTGGTCGGAAGTGTGGAGAATCTTAAAAGTGGCCGGCGAAAATCATCGCCGATTGAAGCCAAATCCGGCTCAGCTATTGGATGAATCCGCCTCTTTGTATCAATCGCCCTCTTTCCCCGAATCATATGCACAGATGACAATTGCTTGCGCAACGCTCGCAATTACCAAGGATGCGCCTTTGGAAGCTCTTTGATCATATTTGTATATGCTTGGGCCTAGCCTTAAGCTTAGTAGTCTACTTGGTCTGACTTAGCCCTGTTTTGCACCCTAAAACATACTGCATTCGCGCCATTCGGACCCGAGAGAATATCTTGCTTCCATTGATATAAACATGTTTTCAAGGGTTTCTAGCGTCCGAGCATATATGTGTTCCAACGATGGCTGCGTCGCGACGTCACTCGCAGGTGAACCCGTCCGATCCGATTATCCATTTTATGCACAGAGGTGATGAGTGCTTCGAAACATGATCAACAGAAAACACGTTACAGATCAAGCGATCGGAAAAAGCAACGACGCTCTTGGCCTTTCGAACTCGTTATCACTTTGCGTGCTGTCGGGGAGTTCGCGATCCTGTGGATTAGCGCTAAGCAGTGACCTGCATTCCCGCATTGCGAATTTCCGGCTAGCGAAACTGAGCCCTGAACGCTCGCCCTCACCGAGAGAGTGCACGAGCTGTTGATGCTACGCTTGGTCAAAGCACAGCGGGCAAAGAGCCTACGTACAGAGCAAGGATGATGTCCATGTGAGATACTACGAGTAGAGGATTGACAAGGCCTGGTCAGGCAAGCACACTCTGCGCCTCTACGGGCGCTGTCTTCTGACGAAGCTTCCATCTTGGTGCAGGCTTAGACAGGGCACTGCGAGCTAAATGCCTGGCTATACAGGAAGAAGCTCGTTCTATACAAATACTTGACGCGCGGGACAACGTCCTGCACCTTCATCAAGTAACTCTTGGTTGTCATACTCTCATGTAACGCGAGTGCAGGGCCTTGGGATGGCCCAAAAAGCAGCCTGTCCTAGGCAAAGACACGTAAAAGGTCTCGTCCTGGACGAAGACGCAAAAAGGTCCCGCCGAGGCGGCGTGCCCGAGCGGTGAAGCCCGCGGAGCGCGGTGCGACGGTGACGACCTCAGCTACAAGCACCATCTAGCACATCCACCTACCTCACTCGCACTGGGGTACCGAGCGGAAGCTCGAAAGGTGTCGCCTGTCGATGGATTTCGCATCTCTTGCTAGATGGCGCATCTAGGCAGAGGTAAGAGCCATCAACTCCCGGACATCAGCTGACCAGGAGCAACAGAACGAACAACCATGAACAAAGTCAAGAACCTTATCCAAA
The DNA here is from genome assembly GCA_002921095.1 of Cladosporium sp. SL-16. Lineage (NCBI taxonomy): Eukaryota > Fungi > Ascomycota > Dothideomycetes > Cladosporiales > Cladosporiaceae > Cladosporium > Cladosporium sp. SL-16. The sequence goes on from PEGC01000134.1 coordinate 4,579, forward strand.
ACCAGGGGATACTGGCATAAGAAAACCATCCGACTCTTGCCTACCCAGACCGTCGACCTGGGCCCGAAGCCGGCGCATCACTTGTTGCCCCTAGCGGCTGGTCGCACAGTCGCTTATAAGAGACGGACGGGGACAGGGACACTGTTAAGACAACAAGGCCGGTGGATGTGCAATTGAGCTAGACAAGAGACAGGACACCCCTGACCTACGAGTGCTCTGGGACCAGTATCGCATGTGCAGTTGGCTAGCGTGCTGGCGAGGGTTGCCGACTTACGCCCCGTCGCGGTGTAGAAACCGCGCGCGAAAGCGATGGGACAGGCTAATGGCGCAGAAAACTTGTTAAGACACAGTCTTCGTGCTCCTCGTTAGGAGACAGACCACCGCTTTGCGGATCTGTTAAGACACGGGGGTTGTGCCCTTTCGAGGGACAGGGCCACTCTGCGACGAACCTGTTAAGACGCAAGAATAGGGTTGGTTAGTCGCGTGGGTAAAGAGGCTTCTGCTGCTGGCTAGGGCGCTGCTTCAATCCCACACGGCGAGACATGGTCGGCCTTGACGAGGGAGACCTCCCAAGGTAACGCGAAACGGCTTCGGCCGCGGGGCGTAGCACGCAATGGCGGCGACAGCTGACACCGTCTGCGTGGCTCGAAAGGACAGATACGCATGTTGGTACACAAAGCGAGGGAAGCCGCTGGCCCACTCGTACTGGGAGCCTTGTTCCTCATACAAGGTGGTATCGCCACCAGCGGAGCCTTTGCTGTGTGCTTAAGGAGCAAATCTCAGGATAAGGGCTGGTGCCTTGGAATATAGGCGAGCTTGAGATAGGGGCCCCTATGATGGGGGGCATGCCTCGACCCTATCGCAATCTTGAGGGCAGCAAGAGAGGCTGGTTTGATCCTGCGTAAGCAAGAGGTGCGACACGTGGACATTGTGTCAGCCTCGCGAGGAGCACTTGCAGTCGTGAATGGTGCAACGCTATGGATGTCACCGCTAGTCGGCGATACTGTGTCCCAGACAAAGCAGATGCTAAACAAGGGATGCACTTCGAAGCTGGTACAAGTACCAGACGACGAAGACATCGGAGGAATGAGCGCTGCCCGTATCGCAGCCACACGAGCGGCGCGGCGGCAGCCGCGGCAGGTACGCTCGGCATCACTGACTTACGTGCAGCAAAGTGTGAGAGAGATAAAGCCTACAGTGGCCAAGATCAACAAGTATCTCGGCGACTCGAGGAAGTCAACGACGGCGCGATATCTACAGCTGAAGTCGGGACACGCTGTGACGGGCGTACACCTCTTCAGAATGAAGAAAGTACAAGACAGCAGATGCTGGTGGTGCGGCAGCAGACAACAGAACGTGAACCACCTCATGCTCAAATGTCGCAAATGGAGAAGAGAAAGTGAGTCGATGTTGAGCACGCTTGCTTTCAAGAAGATCGAGATCTCAGCAAGAAAGAATAAGCAGGACTTGGAGACTCTTTTCGGGGAGGCCAGCATTGAGACAGTGTTGCGATTCATCGAATTGACGTCGGTAGGCAAGAGAGTAGAGGCTTATGACGCACAGCGGATTGACGAGTGGGATATCGAGCTACTCGACAGGGACGTTGACTAAGACTGGGGAAGATGATCGGGGGAGTGCGGAAAATAAAGACAGGCTAGTAGGAGGGCACTGAGCCCAAAAGCCATGGCGACTTGACCAAGTCTGGATGGCGGGCAGGACCGCAGGGACAACACCAAAGTAGAAGCGTAGACACAAGACCGTGAAGATCGTCCAGGAACTAGCCAGGGCTTGTCATAAGCTGAATAGCTTGTATACAATATGATTACAAAGAAAAACCCCACCGAGGTCGTGGGCGCAAGGCGCACGTATCACACGCCGCATCCGATATCCGCGCCGCAACGCCAGGCCGCCGCTTCGTCCCACCTGATCCTTCGAGAACACGCTAATCGTGCCGGCCAAGGCTTCGCGCGGCCAGCTACCCCTCATCTCGTCTCAGACTCGTGAGCGAGTGCCGCACAGCTCAATGCAAAAGTTGGTATAGCTACGCGTCTATTCCCTTTTCACATATACTATTCAATCACCATGGCGTCTAAATACCACCAGGTCGAGGCGGAGATTGATGAAGCTATTAGTCTTCAGAGAGACCAGACGCAACCTCTTAAAATTACCCATTTGGCCTCATTGTTTAACGTCCCCTACGACCGCTTACGTAGGCGGCTCCAAGGCAATGACTCAAGAACTACGCGCGCTCCTACAAACAGCAGACTGGACAAGGAGCAGGAGGCTGCGCTAGTCACCTATCTGGAGCGTTGTGAGGCCCTAGGAGTCCATGCACGGCCGCGCGCATTAACTATCTCTGCCGAATCAATCCTCCGGCGTGCGTATACAGATATATCACCGCCACCAACAGTCAGCCATTCATGGACCCTACGCTTCTTAGAACGCCACCCTACGTGGAAGAAACGTAAACAGGCGCCCCTAGAGGCAGTTCGAGCAGCTGCCTACGACCTATCCGATGTTGAGGGCTGGTTTGAGAAGCTACACGCAGTCATTCAAAAGCATGGCATTACACCTGAGAATATATGGAACATGGATGAGACAGGCTTCCGAATTGGCATCAGCAAGAGCCAGTATGTGCTTACTGAGCAGCCTGAGAAGTCCCACTTCCTACCAATTGCGAATACTCCCATTGCTATCGTCATCTTGTAGCGCACCAAAGTAAACCACGTCTTCAACGCCATAAACGCAATCCGTTTCGAGCTCGAACTCTTGCTTCTGTGGCCCTTCGTGGTCCCAGTCGCGGCCAAGCCAGCAGCTGGTTGAAGCCTTATAGGGCCGTGTGAGTATTTTATTCAGTTCCAGTATACGCCACTCGGCAGTCCGGCTTTGATTGACGGCGGATGTCCATGACAGTGCTAACTCGCGTAGACAGGCCAGTCCACCTGATGTGTCCTCGAGACTTTGTCCGAGAGTGGGCTTGGGAACGCCGGCGCTGACTATATCTACCGCCATGAGGATCGCGTAACCAGGAAAAGGCACAGAAAAAGAAAAGTGCGAAGGCTGGCCAGGCTTCGGGTGTGCAATTTTGCGTCTGGCCGATTGTAATGCACACATGATGTTGAGCAAGCTATTCGCATGAAGGTGAGCAGCACGAATGTTGCGTGGTGCAAGATCCGGGGCCAGAGTGTGTCTCATGCAGCGGTTCAGCTTCATAAGAACGAAATGGTGCAGGGCGTGCAGTGACACGAAAGTACCGGCGTACCACTCCTGGATGCTGCGATTGAGGTTTGCTTCAGTGTATTCTAAATTTTCAGGGAGGCTTGAGCTCCAGTTGTGCAAAGCAGTGCATACTTCCTCATAGACCTTCTCGTATGCCTCGCGATACGCATTTTGACTGTAATTCTTTGCGCGAGAGATGAAGTTCATGGCATCTCCACAGATGTCACCGACGGCGATCAGCCAAGCCATCGGTGAGACCTGGGTTGAGGGTGTAAGGGATACGTCAGGCCCATCTTTGGCCGCGTTGTTGAAGAATGGGGCTTCAGAGAGCACACTGCTTTCGTAAAACTCCTCTGCACATGGCAGACGCAGATGAACGTCCGCGGAGCTGATGATACAAACTCCTCCCCGAAACATGTTATATCGATCCATCAGATATCCAGCCCAGAAGGTTCTTCGTCGGCATTCCACAGATTGTTGCCGCGTGAGGCCATACTCCAAAGTTTGGTCCCGCTGATCTCGTCGGATCACGCACACTCCCTCATCGTTGTAGCGCATCGCGCTGATGGCGCGGACGGCAAGGCCGCAGTAGTCCCAGGCTGCGCCTTCGTTACCTTTTGCAAAGTTGTAAAGGCCAAGCAACAGCCGGGTCTGCGCCACACCCAAGCTAAAAAGTCCGAGCGTACTGGACGACCCTTCGATGGCCAATTCAGAGAACATCTCACCAGCCCCAGCGTACTCTTGACCGGCGAAGACCGACCCAAGAGCAAGCATGGCGTACAGCACCATCTTGGTGTCTAGGCTCTTCTCTCTCGATTTAGTGAGCCATTTCATGAATGTATTCCGCGGGAAGATGCAGTAGATGTCGTTGTTCACTTTGGAAAAATACAGATCCAAAAGGCGTATTGTTGTGATAGGGTCTGCCACATAAGGATCGTCGCTCAACTTGAGGATTCTGTGGCCCATGACATCGACTATTAGGCACTGCCCTTGGAGTAGCCGATCTTGTGCAGGCTGAACCGAGATCATATCACTTTCAAACCCCGCTTCGCGCGAGATTAATCGATTTTGGTCGACAAATGCGCTTGAAGGTAGTGGCTCATCTGGGGCTCTCCGCTGAGTGGAGGGGCCATCAGCCGGCAGGCCGTTGCTCTTTCTTGCCGCGGGGCCAGAGATGGGGAGTTTTTGTAGGTCTAAGTCCGGAGATTGTTCTGCTTGACCTGAGTACGGTGACGGCGTAGAGTTGTTGAATATGCCTAGGATGCTTTTCCTCTCGTTTGAGGAAGGATCTCTCGAAGTTCTGGAAAGTTTAGCATTAGTGCTAAATCTCGAGGAAGTCATACATACTGGCGACAAGGCCGCTTTGCCTTCACGCACTGCAAGCAGCTGAACGCCCCTGGCTCACACTTGGTCTTCTTATCTCGGCAATTAAGACAAGCAAGAGCCAGCCGTTTCCGCGGTTTGTTTGCTTTGGTCAACCCCCATTGTGGATTAACCGTCACGCCGTCGATCTGCACCGGAATACTGTAGCCGTCTTCGTATACGTGGAATGTGCCCTCTTCTGGAGTGTTTTTGATGCCGAGATATCTCCTAGAAGCTTCTGGTCTATTGGGTATGGATTGAGGGTCCGCCGAACGCTGGTACGAAGTATTCGAGGTTCTGGGCGTATGATCGTTGCTTTTGGAAGGACTGTTTGAATCCGCCGAGCAGATCATCTTGTCGGCGCTCAGAGATACCCGCTGCGATCGCCTTTGCCGCGCATCCGCATGGTCATCTCCATCCATGTGATGTGTACCATAAGGCGAGACAGAGAAGAGCGGCCGTATAAAGCGAGCAACTGGCTGTATTTCGGCGATCGAGTGCGCTGACCAACGATCGTGTAGACCAGCGTAGATCACATTTGGATTGGGCGAAAAGTGCACAGGATGCGGGGCAAGAGGAGATTGCATACTCGGAGGAGCATGGCATGCAGCCTTGTCGCAAATTTTTTCGTAAGACGATGGGGGTGTGTGAACCAAAGAAGATGACAGACCACCCGATGATCTTCGCAAGTCGGGGATCAGAACGTCTCGTAGGCCCGGCAGTGTGTGATCAGATGAAACACTGTTACTGATGCAAGTGATACTTGGATTGTTTGATTCCCTTTGTCGAATGATTGGATCGCTGGCGAAAGGACCGTATGGTTGATGGTTAGGACGCGGCTCGAGTGGCTGTGGCAACACCATAGACTGCTGCACATTCAACCATGGTTGACACACTCTTCTTGGAGCAGCATTGCGCTGCTCCTCGTGGGCAAAGAATTCGGGTGTCCCTGCGTATGGTAACATGATCCTGTAGGGTACCTTTAGTTGCCGTTGTTCTGTATGTACGTATGTAATATGCAGAAGGCCTGAGCATCTGTTAACCTTAGGGTGCGATTCGCGCAATGATGAAAGTGCTATGAATAGCCTAGATGGAACGAACGAGCCACGCACACTGACGAGAATGGTCAAGCTACAAGCCGCATGCGATCTTCAAGCCAGCGGACGCTGGCGTTGTGACAAAGTAAGGCACTCTCGAGGAAAAGGACAGTGCTCTGGACGGCAGTCGATGCAGCGTTACGCGGCATGTGGTGGGAAGAGGACAAGGGTAGACTAGCGCCTGTAGTTGATGGTGTAGGTCGTTGTGAGCGCAAACACAGATTCTGCAGAAGAGTCGTAATGCGAAATCCAACAAGACGCGACCTTCCGGAGGGTGAGTGCAGCTTCTGCTCCCTAAATATGTCTGGGTTTCCACCATTAGACCAGGCTAAAAGGGTGAGCGTGGGAAAGTGGAGAAATAAACAACTCATGTACGGGAAGTCTCAACGACCGACCTAGGGCACGTTCTGAGACATCGATAAGGATTAGATCGTTCTCGAAGACATATTGGTCCGGATCAAGCCGTGTAATCTGACAGACTAAATAGGAGTAGCCATGGGTAGGGATGATGCAGGGGGAGGAGCGCTGGCTTTGGAAGCTGCCCGCAGAGCTTGCCAAGACAACAGGCAGCCTCCGATTCTCCGAAAGTTTTGGGATTTCGGACCTAGTCCTGATTCTCTACCATTTTGATTGAGTTCTCGCCTCCATAGCGGACTACCGGCATGTTCGGCAGTTGATTGAACCATCTAGGAGCGTTTTGGATCCAATGACAGAGATTCATAGAAGCAGGACGTGGCTTCTGAGAGTCTACAACTGCTTAGATATCCTTTCTTGTTTTCCCATCGGAATCATTACCCTCTTCTGCCATCTCGCAGGTTATCATTCTCAGTATGGCTGAGGACCCAGACGTGACCAAATGGAGCGACGGACAGTCCCGCTACTTGGCAGGATCTCAAAACTTTCGGAGAAGCGGAGGAGCGCGGAGATCCTAGTCAACGGACGTACAGTGCGTCTGCATAACATAACTGCCGGTTTCACCACTGTGACCGACTATCGCCTGGCGGCAATGTTCTTCACGACGCCCTCTTTGGCACTTGGGCTAGTTGGCGCTGCCTTCGAGTACATTTGTCGTCTCGCCCTTTCCAGGGATAGCTGGTCAATCGCTGGGTGTCAAACTGTTTGACCCAGGTACCGCTTCCACATATCGGAGAAGGAGCTCTGATCGTGAAGCAGTGTCTGTAGTACCATACTACAGGCAGAATCCAAATTTTTACACCAACGTGAAGCGCGGGACGAGTGGAGTCAAGCGGGACAAGTTCGATACTCAGCGCCATGCGGGCGGGCTTGTTACCGCCCTGCAAAGGCGGCGCCGACCACTTCCTGGGCGAGGTGCTCACACAACGTGTAAGCGCGGCTGCTACCAAACCAATCGGCAATGATTCCAAGCGAGAATTTGCCTTCGAGCAGGGTCAGGGGACCCCAACGAGAGACCACGGGCGGTTGCAGCCACGACCTCTAATCCCTCCGCTTCTCCGAAAGTTTTGGGATCATGCCAAGCTACGGGGCTTCCCGGCCCTGCACATCGACTTAGCTCAATCCTCAGCTGTATTGAGAATAACGCGTGAGCGAAAGCCGTGCTTTTGCGACTATGCATCAACGCCATGGGAAGAGGCCCCGAGACTCCAGCATGGAAGCGCCATTGCGCGATCGCCTACGCATTTGACCTGGCAATGCCACAAATTGAGATCGCGAGAAGATTGGATCTGGCAACGTCAACCGTGCATAATCTTGTTCAGTCTGCCAGGGCACGCAGTCCAACATCAAATCTTGCGGATTTGCAAGCGGCAGTCAGCGTGCAACCACGTAGCGGCAGGCCGAAGAGAGCTACTCCTGGTGATGAGGTATCGCTTACTGTCCGAAGAGGTGTTCGAGAACATCCATACCATGCTATGGACGACGCAGCCAACCAGTATCTCAGGAAACGCCAGGTACTCGGCGAGATCGACCACAATATCCAGCCACTGGGAGTGCAGCAGGTGTATAACATCTTGCAAGACTCTGAGCAATGTGCTGCCGATCCAGACGACCAGAGAGTGTATACACGGCACCGTGCATACAGACGCAATGAGCTCAGCGCCACCAATATCTCGAAGCGTCAGGCATATCTGTTTGAAGTTGAGCAGCTGGACCAAGCAGAAGCACTCATCATATGTTGCGACGAGAAGGCCTATCACTTTGGCGGCACACCCAACCAGCACGTAACCTTACCGTTCAACACGAGTTCGTATCAAAGTTGCGCTCCAACACGTTTCAAACTTGAGCAGTGGGCTGCTGCTTGCGGGGACGACTGTAGTGTGAAGAGGCCCTGGACTGTGTGGGAGCTTCGGGATCAGACATCCGGCGAAGATGATGAGATTGAGAAGGCCAAAAAAATCATTGAACGAGCAGATTAGGCTACTTTAAAACAGCGTGCGACCACCATGCTCAAAGCTATTCAGCCAGGTGGATCCCTACCTATGTGGAAGAAACATCGCGCAAAGGTTATACCAATCTGGTGCCAGGTGATGAATGAATTAGTAGATACAACAAGTAGTGATGTATAGCTTTTTGCATTGAGCTGTGCGGCACTCGCTCGCGAGTCTGAGACGAGACGAGGGGTAGCTGGCCGCGCGAAGCCTTGGCCGGCACGATTACTTGGGATTTGTCTAGCGGCAACCGGCCGTGCGGTCTTAGTGAGCTAGACAGGGAGGCTCATCATCACACGTGCTTTTTCAGAATTAGCGTCTTGTGAATCGATCGATGGTCTTCGTTGCCAATATGCTTTTGATTCGAAGTGGGTCGGACTTAGGTTGACCCTGCCCGCACCTGAAGTTCGAATCGACATATTTCCGACTCAACAAACAAGTCCTCGACTGATATAATTTAATAATTACTCAACACCGCCACGACCGATCACGAATACTTAACATACGTCGTCCAGACGTCATCGAATCTCAATCGCCCGCTACTTCACCAACATGCCTGTTTCTGTCAAGACTCCGATGATCCCCTCCCTTACTGCCCAGGAGCGCTTTGCTCAGAACATGAACCCGAATGACCCCGGGCAAGCTATGTTTTCCTACCAAGAGTTCATGCACCAGCATGCTATGGGGCAATTCGAGCATGCGAATGCCTCGTCTCGGAATCAGCACCCAAAGATTGAAAGCACCCAGGCGCCACTTCTGAAGAGCGACTCTACATCATCTGTGAGCTCAACGGCTTCTTGAGTAGCTCATCACGCCACGAGTACCGACCTCTCAGGATGATCCATCGAGAGGGAAAGGACGATGGTGAAATTGGAAGTCTGGTTCAGTAGGAGTTGAGGAGTTTCTTGCGGTGTCGACTATCGAGCTCTCGAAGTACGAAACACTGCTACATATGTCACGGCGCTGAGGCTACTGAATTCCAGCATTTGGTTCGCCTCCCTCCACCAAGCTCGGTCTAACCCTCATCGTCGTTCTCATCGCCCCTCCCGCCTTCGCTTTCCCTCTCGTCACCATTTGCCGCTCCGCACCCCCTCCGTCCTCCGACTTCGCATCAGCTGCGGCGCCGGCGGCGACAGCGAGCGTCGAGCTTTGAGCTCCAACACCTTCCCCGCGTCGAACACCACCTCCCCCTACAGCAACAACATCGTTTTAAGTGATTTCATTCATATCAAAAATACATCCCTTTCGCAAATCGTAAAATGCGGGCCAAATTCGACTTAAAGTACTGATGATGATGATGATGATGATGATGATGATGATGATGATGATGATGATGATGATGATGATGATGATGATGATGATGGTGATGATGATTCTCATTTAGGCTATGCACGGAGACCGTATGAGCCGTCCCTAATCGCTGCCGAACATTACAACAAACAACGCCTTAGCACTCATATCCCGAGAGATTAGCCAACACCTCACTCGACCCTCATATCCGAAGAACGAGACAGTCTGCCAGTCTGGTAAAGAAAACGGATGGAAGCTCTGACGACCTTCAGATCCGGCCTCCAACTTTCGCGTGGGCCGTCCACGAACTTGCCCGTCAAAACATCCTTACGACCGCTCCATCCTCCCAGCAAGTGCGAAGAGTCACCCCACCTGTCGCCTGCTGCTTCCCGCAATGCTTTGCGGGCTTCAGCATACAGATCGCAGCGCAGCAGCACGTGTAGCACTGTCTCGTCGCCGCGTCCGCACTCGCACGCCGGACTGTCTGTCGCGAATCGCATAGTGAATCCATCTCTACCCCGCGTGCATCGCTACCCCACGGTTTACGTTACGACATCCGACAGCTCTCGGGTCGGGAGAATCATGCTTCACACAAAGCTTAGCATGAGCGCGCGGCACCACATTTGTTAACATACACCATACGCGCTTGTTGACATTCTTGATGAGAATCGAAAGCATTGAAACCAGCAAAAAGCGATGGCAGCAGTATATGTGGAGTATAGCTCCCCATTTGATCTCTAACAACACCGAATCGAACGTCAACAAGAGATCTGGTGCGGGAGCACGGGAATGCTATTCCCGATATGGAAGGTGTAGATGTTCATTGGCTCGCGCACTGAAAGAACGACGAACATACAAGTGAAGTCTGAAAAAATGAACCACACCTGCTCAGGAAGCCGAACGAACGAGTACTACGCCTTTGGTGTTCGTTTGTTCATCGCCCACCCTGTAGGTCTCTTCTCGTCAGTTCGACTCCCCAGAGACTGGATACTCTGGAAAGACATCAGGGATACTCACAATATCCGTGCACCCCAAATTCGCTCATCGTTGAGCCGTGGTGCACCCGCTTGCGGGGGTCTCAATGCAGCGGAGCGAATTTGAGGTGCACGGATAAGTGTGCTCTCGCGTTTTTTCTACTGTACAATCCTGCTCGCCGTCCCACCTTCATCAAAGCGCCACGGCTTTTGGGCTCAATGCCCTCCTACTGGTTCTGGCGTGTGGCCACAACAACTGGCCCTCATCCCCTGTTCTCTCCATCATTCCACTATCCTTCTCGTGCTACAGGCTGGACGCCTCCATGGACCGGGGGGTACGCTGCCTTATCCATATCAATTCCTCCTGGGGTTTGCCAGCCAGTCAAGGCTGAAAATGAGCGCCAGGGTCGACTTCCTTGCTGTGCGCCCTTCCGACCCTCAGGGGCTTGTGTTCTCGCTTGTGTGCGGACGTGTAGCGTCTACTGTGCTTGTCCTTGTCCAACAGCTGGTCGAGCTCATACCATGCTCACGCTGTGTATCTTGTCCGATGTGACTCATCTCATTTCATGAGTCTATGTATTGATCTTCCTGCGAGAGCTGGCGGGCTCATCGAGCTTTTGTGCATTTCCTGCGTGTTTCTCCGACTCTTGCTCATCTGTGATGTCGAGTCGGCGTTGTCATTGTTGGAGGCGGTAGTAGTTCGTACTGGCTGTGCGTGCGGTGTGCGCGCGAGTTTTGTCATGTCGTGCAGAGTTTTCCCGATGGCTGGGCGGCGAGGTACTGAGTCCCGTCGAACATGTCGGGCCTTGTCGGTGGCGGTGGTGAAGTCGTGTTGCCTACCGGTGCGGCGTGCGTGCAGGCCTTGTCGTGTCGTGCAGAGTTTTTCCTGATGGCTGGGTGATGAGGTGGGCGGCCTCATCGTCCATGTCGGGCCTTGTCGGTGAGGGAGGAGGTAGGCATCGTCAATTGATGACTTCTTGCGAGACTGCCACGTGGGCTCATCGCTTTTCTGGTCTTGTGTAGCGCACTTGGTTTCACTGCATAGCAGCTACTCACACCGGACACCACGTGAATGTGTGCGCTCTCTGTCCGGCGTTGACGTCAGTGATACAGAGGCGTTCGTAGCGGTCTAGGAGCGGACGAAGAGCGGAAAGAGCAAAGACATCAAAGAGATCACGTTCTTGATCACTTATGCAAGCGACTGTGAAGGCAGCGGCTCATACACCGTGTCCGAAGATACCAGGACATTGAGTACGTTTTCGTTGCTGGTCTGTGCAAGCAACTTGAGTTGATGCGTCAGGGGGTGATAGCTCGCACAGGATTTTGAGCTTCAAAATCTAACAAAACACAAACTTTAGTTGGGAAGCGATTTTGATCACACAAAATTTGAAAAGAAAAGAGATTGCAATATCCGCTCTTTATGCTCATCAACGAACGATCATACTAAATCCACGTCCGTGATCGTTCCACCAAAAAAAAAACATCGCCTATAGTCTTGAGCACATCGCAAATTTGATGGGAAGTCATCAGTGCTTGAACGATTCCCTAGTGATTTCCTCCTATTTCTGAACACCTGCATACAATCGCCCCTCTATGGGAGTCGTGACATCCATACTTGTGAAAGTGCAATGTCCGATATAATCGTTTGGCCCTATCTGAACCTCTCCCCACATCACGCGCTTTACTGCCGCATCAGTGTCTTCTTTAGGCCGATGACAAGCTGCGGAGATCGCCATCGAGTTGCTACCGGCTAGCGGTATCATGCCGTTTAGTTTTCGGTATCCCATACTTAACACTGCAAGCAGCATGCAGCTCCCGAGCACTATGTCGAGCACGATCGGCTGAACACTAAATCCGAGCCCAGCTATCGATTGCTCGATTTCCGCACCTTTGTAGGTATCTATCCTCATGAAAAATATTGACTGCGAGATTGACCAGTGTAGTAGAGCGGAAGCCGTCAGAAGCGGCACGCTATAGCTGTATGGCAGATGCAGCCAGTGTGTACTTCGCTGATCGCCGCGAGGCGACGTTACCCGCAGAGCCTTGCGTCGGACCGAGTAATTGCTGTATTCTTGTGCAAGGCACATGCTGGTGAATAGTCCGTTGTACAGCAGGTAGAGGCAAGAAAAGATCAATTGGGGGATGTTTGCAACCAAGATGTTCGCCAATAGACCGGAAGTACCAGTGGTAGGTAAGTCAGTGTTGACCATTGTCCTAGAAGTGATAGCACCAAAACCAGAGGACTGAATCGAATCATCCCCATTCTGGCTCAGGCTGCGATGAGCAACTCCGAGCAGCGATGCAGCAACTGCAAGGGTTATGACACACAGGGTTAGGGTAATGGCCCAGCGCCTCCAATTTATAGCACGATACCAGCGGTGGAGCCTGGAGCTGTGACATGTGACCGGCGGCCGTTCGTTAACGCTTGCTACGCCATGACCTGAAACCTTTCCGGAAGAAGCGTAGCGAATGCTGTCTTTAGCGTTTAGCAGACATTGATCGGTGGTGCTTTCGTCTGGATGCTGTAGCCAGCTTGAGACGGCGTCTCCAGTCGTCACAAAGGTCGGCTCATGTTGGAGTAATAGGGTTGCTATCATGGCAGCAGCTTTGCACAGATTGCATATGATCACTGCTACCAGTATGTCTCTTGAGAATTGCAGCTTACAATGGGATTCAGTTGTCCGAGCAAGACAATAGCCGATTGGCAGGTCAAAAAACCTCCACTGGCTCGAATCCATTTTCAAGTCGCCCACGTTGCATTGGTTCCTAGGAAGCAGGGCGCACCATGAATGGTCAGGGTCGCATATCGGAACGGCGCACATCCTATCAAGCAATCAGCTTCGGTCCTAGTTCTCAGAGCCACGGCTTATTTGAAGCAAGAAACGTCACGTTTCCATTGTCATGCGGCTGTGGGCTTGCGATATCATCCTCCAGTCTAGGGAAGCATACCAAGAGTACGGCTCATTCGAGGACCCGTCGACTTTGGGTTTTGATGCTGTGGCTGCCCCGGCTAACACGTCGGTCAGGTATGACGCAGACATCACTGCGATCACATCGCTATGTCTAGTCACAAAATCGACGCCGTAAGTGTTGATACATTCTGTAGCGGTCAAGTTTGCAAAATCTAGCGTCCGAGAGTGATACCCCTGTAGAAGTCGTCCAGCGTAGTCGGCACTATCGTCCCCAAAGCTTGAACTTGCGTTGGTAAGTGGGCGTCGTAAAGCGTCACTTTCTAGAAATCGAGACGTGGTAACAACGACATCGTATGAGTTGGTACCAATGGTCTTGAACGCAGCCGAGTTATACAAGAGATGTATGGGGACACTGCTAAAGCCCAAGAGCAGCCAGAGTGCTCGTCGCGGCCGCGTGACTCTCGTCATGTTCCTTAGACTAGTGATGCCAACATCTAGCCAATCGCCCTGACCGTGTGCTTTGTCGCACTCTGACCGTGTTGGAGCGTTGAGTACCTGCATCGTATAGTTCGAGGCGCTAAGTAGCAATGAGCTGAGGACGTTGATCACAACATGTAGCCCGAGAGACCATTGGTTCACGAAGTGGCAATCGCCTTCGAGCGCCGTGCTTACGCCGTGATGAGTACCATATCTGGAGTGAATGACGATTGCCGCGATGCAATTTGTCACTAGCACAAAGCTCGTCGTTGCGCTCGAGAGCAGCACACCAAAACGCCATCCCTGTAAACGCTGACGTAGATCTTTGATAGATTTGAGATCTTTGATAGATTTGAGATAGTTTATGCTGGTGTCCATTGTCGTGGTTTGGGAGCCAAGTACCGTTGCGTTTTGGAGCAAGAGATGCTCGTCGTTGATCGATTCAATGCTCGATTGGCGCGACGGGTGGCTTTGCGATAAGAGTTGTTAAGATTAGAGTAGGATTCGAGGATGAGCCTCCGATGAACGTACTTACCTTTGTGTCGCTGGTAGCTGCAGCAGCTCAATTGGCTCGTATGTATCGAGTGCGTTATAATCAATCAACAATGAAGCCATAGCAGGTTATCTTAAAGTCACAGAGAATCAGAATAAGGACACTCAATTTTCGATGTAGAACAAAGAATGTGCAAACTACACCGGCGCCGCAATCTTATCTTTTTTCCTGTGAGCGCCGCTCTAATGCGGCTGAGTTGCACAGCCCACTAAAGCTCGACATTGGCCAGTCCAACATTGGCGGATGGCAAAGCGAAAGCGTGACATCGTGGTCGATAGGTTGGCAATGATACTTTACGAACATGCCGTGAATCACGATAGATAACGAATGCACTTGCTCCCACGTTTCATTTACTACGTCCTTGGAGCCGTTACGATCTACAACCCTGACAATGTCACTCTGTCACGAGAGATTTTGGCTTGTAGGAGGTTTAGTCATGAACTGCGCAGTCTAGAGATGATGTGGCGCAGGCTCTGTCATTAGGCTGCAGCACGTACCCTACTCCAGGAATACGCTTCGGAATGTATCGCCTTCCGAAATTTGCGCCCGGGCCTCCAGAGACTGCGAGCTTGGGACGCCTCACTTTTTGCCCGCCCTAGTGACTGACGTACGTCTCCAGGTAGGCGCATTTGAGCTCCATGGGACGCGTAGCCTCTATATGACCTCACTACTATACTGTAGCCTAGGAAATACTATTCCAGCATTATGCTTGGAACGAAGACCCTTCCGCCGGAGCGCGCCATCACGCCTAAAGAGTACAAGCGTCGGCCACCAAGTGCTACTGCATGGCTTGTTGGCATTATTGGCAGCTTGGGACGTGCTGCAACCAAACCACCATGAGACTAGAAATAGCTTTTGAACACGCAGCACGCTATTGCGTTCCTATGCCAAGACTAAGTTACTCGGACAAAGTTCGGAAACTATCTCCCCGTTCAGAGGACATACCTTAGACACCGCAAGTCTGTTCTGATCGACAGTGAGTCACGATACCTTGCATGGCGCAATGACGAATTTCTCTTACAATACTACTCTTCCGCCTCCGCGTAAGAAGTCACATATTATTCTAGTACAATCTGTGGGTTTACTGTTACTATAGATACGAGTGTTACGAAAGTCGTGCAGATCTCATTTTCAAGATGCCTGGAGTGCCCTGTAGTCGTGCCTGCGACGCTTGTAGAAGACAGCGGAAGAAGGTGCGCGGAGAGCAAAACCCACGACAGCCTACTGAATAATACAGATCTTACTGATGCATGTTATAGTGCGATCAAATTCTACCTACCTGTTCGAGATGCAGAAGGCTCCGAATCGCCTGCGTTGGTGGAGGTGCGCGACGGTTCATCTTCAAGGCATATACAAATGATAACAACAAGCCGAGCCGCACAACGGGAGCCCATTATCCATTTCGTCAGCAAGCGGG
Organism: Cladosporium sp. SL-16; assembly: GCA_002921095.1. Classification (NCBI taxonomy): domain Eukaryota; kingdom Fungi; phylum Ascomycota; class Dothideomycetes; order Cladosporiales; family Cladosporiaceae; genus Cladosporium; species Cladosporium sp. SL-16. The sequence goes on from PEGC01000134.1 coordinate 20,285, forward strand.
CCATTCTGCGATACTTCGAATGCCGAACAACGATTTGATGGACTTGACCGCATCACTTGTCGATAAGCTTCAGACCGGAAACCCAAGAAGCGGCATCAACTGGTCGTCCAGAATCTTCATACACGACCTTCCGAAGCGACTCGAGCACAGTGATGCCTTAGCTGCTACCACCCACGCTCTCATTCTTGCATGTCCCTGTGTTGGGGGCACATACAGTCTGTCACAACAAAGATTGCGAGGCTATGTTTCTGCGTTGAAAGCCACGAGACTTGCCCTCATGCATACAGAAGAGGCGCGCTCGATTGACATGATGTGCGCAGTATATTTCTTATGGATTTGCCAGGTACGTGATTTCCGCTGACCTTTGAACCTGATTTCCACCAAATTTTCGGTGGGGGCTACTACGTCAGGCAAAGGGCCCGGATATGTCAGCTTTATGGGAAATTTATTAACATAAATCGTCTGACTATGCAACCGTCCCTCGAAGCCTCGAAAGAATAGCAGTCACCTCTTTCATCTTTACAGGCTTCGTCAAAAACAGATCCATACCGCTTGCAAACGCTTGTTCCTGTGCTGACGTGTCGCCCAGGCCTGTAATGGCGATGATCGTGGCCCGAGGGCTGCCGCTTGCATGTTCGAATCGACGTATCGCTCGGGTCGCCTCGAACCCATCCATGACTGGCATGTTGATATCCATCAGTATGACTTCTGGCTTGATGGCCAGCTTGACGTTTGGATTGTGGTCGCCGTCCAACAGACGCTCTTGTTTCGCCGATATTTCGTAGACCTCCACAGCCTCCTGACCGTTCTGCGCCGTGCGATAAACATGTCCGGCCCTTTTGGCAAAGACTTCAAGAAGTCGGAGATTGATAGCCTGTTCGAGTCATCAGTGGAGTCCTGGTCAACGAGGTTCGATGAGTTAATTACGTTATCATCCACCAGCAGGAGGGACAATATATTTATGCTTACGCATGGTGCGGTCGACGCCCGATTGATCTGCGCCCGTAGTGGAGGAGAAAATGTGATCGGTTTGTCTGCTGCCACACTGCCACTCCGTTGGATTCGAGGCGGTTGCGGCACTTGTAGCTGTTCGCCGTTGACAAGAATACCTGTCGGACTCATAGGGCTTGCGGTGCCGCTGTCTTCGTCTTGTATATGGGGGCCAATGTTTGTAGATGATAAGATGTGAGCAGGGCCGTGTTCTTCCTCTGCAGGTTGGGAAGATACATGTGTTGCACCCAGAACAGCTGCATCGGAATCGTCTTTACGACAAGCTGATAGAGCGCCAGCCAGCTTTGCCGGCCCTATCGGTAGCCAAAGATATTGCGTTGACTCTGGAAGCCTGGGGCCCAAGGGCCCCGATCGAAGTCTCAATGCAGAATCCCGCGTGAAGCAGATGATGATCATCGGGTTTCGCGAGCTATCTGCCGAAAGCAACGAACGTCGCAAGACTCTGTCGTTAGTCTGAGACAACCCTTTCAGTGCTTGCTCGGAGATTATATGAACCGATGCGTTGCCGTTTAGATTGTCGCCGGTCACGTGCACATGCATCCCGAGTTGCATACAGTATCTCTTCATGCTGATGAGAAGCCACTTGTTCGCCTGCGCTTTGGTTGGCTCTGTCGTAGTATCGTTTTCATTGGTACCGAAGCCGAAAAATCCAACGGACGTCGGCGGAGTAGAGAGCTCCAGCGAGCTCGCACGCGACTTTGTCGAGGGCACTGATGTTAGAAGTCGTAGTGGCAGAGAGACCTTGACAGTGGTGCCACGTCCTTTTTTGCTCCGCACATGGACTGTCCCACCTTGTGACTTCACAATCTGAGCAACAAGGTTCAATCCCTGACCAGAGAGTGTCAGCTCCTGATTGATGCCCAAGAATACAACGCAACACTCACAAGCCCTGTGCCTGGTGCCAGGTTGTTTTCCTGTCGAAACGGCCTGAAGAGACTCTTGACTTGGAACTCGTCGGACATGCCGATGCCGGAGTCCTCGACCTGGTGTATGTAATTAGCGATATCACTTTCCGATTCAATGGAATGCCTAACTTACCACGAGCTCGATAAGTGCACACCGTTCTTTACCGGGCTTCTGCTGGAGCAACTTCTTGCGCAATGTGACGTTGATATAACCCGACGGCGTGT
>PEGC01000136.1:0-22121 GCA_002921095.1 Cladosporium sp. SL-16
AAGAGATGTCACAGTCCACTGTAGGGAGGGCAGAGCGGAGGGGCACACAGGCCAGCTGTATACGAAGCGCAGAAAGTGTCACAGACCAGTTCTAGGAAAAGGTGGACACAAGCTAGGTTAGTAGGGGACAGGTGCATAGGCTGCCCGGCGAGGGGTCTACAGGACCACCCTTGCAAGACACGGTCGGCCTACCGTGGGGAGACCCTCGTAGGCAACGCGAAACGGGTGTCGTAAGGCATTCGCGGGGCGTAGTGCGTAGCAGCCACTGCTGGCTCCGAGGACCTCACCCCTTCAATGGGCTCTGACCCTCGGTGTACCTGAGAGCAGGCGGGATCAAACCCCGGCCGGAGAGACTGCTACGTGGCTCGAGAGAACGGATGCGCGTGTCGGTACACAAACAGACAGGACCGTTCGTCAGGATGGAACGCTGGTGACGTGTGCTTAAGGAGCAAACAACGAGTTACTTGGGCTGGGAGAGGTTTTGCCTGGGCCTCAGCTAGTGGAAGCCGGAATGGAACTGGCCGAAAATCAAGGCATGGCCCAGTAGACAATGGGGCACGCCGCACCTGCTTAGATATACAAGAATCTAATAACTGTTGCTATCCTCCTACCACAGCTCAACGCCGGAGCGACGACCGCAATCGGCTTCGTGGACGACACCAACATTCTCACATTCAGCAGATCCACCGAAGCGAACTGTCGGGTTCTAGAAAGAGCAAACGAGAAGTGCATGGCCTGGGCACGTACACACGGTGCGACTTTCGCACCTGAGAAGTATCAACTTATGCACTTCACCCGCCGGCCTAAGAAGTTCAACATGCAAGCCACCGTACGGATACCCAAGTTCCAAGACGGCCCGGTGCCGGTGATGAGAATCCTCGGGATACACCTAGACTCAAAGCTCAAATGGGGCCCTCACGTCAACCTGACGGCGGCAAAAGCGGCATCGCACATGGCGTCGATCACACGATTGACCAAAAGCACGTGGGGAGCCACATTCGTAAAGGCTAGGCAGATCTATGCGGCTGTCGTTCGCCCGGTGCTCGCATACGGATGTGCAGTATGGTTCTCGCTTGGGGACGAAAGAGCCAACCGAAACAGACTGATCTATCCACTCCAGACGGTGCAGAACAAGTGTCTCAGAACCATTACAGATGCATACAAAACGATGAACGTCCAGGTGCTGGAGCATGAGGCGAGCGTGCCGCCCTTGGACCTCCACCTCGAAATGCTGGCCACCAACCATGTTCGGAGGATAGAAGACTCTGCAGGTGACGAGGCTGTGGAAGAGACCCGCAAAGCCGTCGCTCAACGGGCTCAGCGCCGCTTTCGGACGAAGGGTAACGTTCCTACGAGACACATAAATCATTTTCGAACAAGGGCGGAGTCGATGCAACAGCAATCGCACCTGGCTGGGCCTGACCGTGGCCGGAGCAAAACAGCTGCGAAGAGGGAGCTCGAAGAGACTTGGAAAGCCAGGTGGACCAGGTACCAGCAGCAAACGTGCACGGTAGCGAACGATAACAAACTCTCGGTCGCAGTGCGTGCAGCGTGGACTCCAGGATTACGGATGAAGGAGAATTTGACAAGGGCCGAAAGTACGGTAGCAACGCTGCTACGGACTGAGCATATCGGCCTGAACGACAACCTATGCCGACGGCGAGTGCCCGGGTACTCAAAGCCGGACTGCGACTGCGGTTGGCCACGACAGACTCCAAAGCACATTATCCTGTTTTGCCCTACACAAATGACAGGACGAGCAGAGATGCTGTCAGAGGCAAAGACGACCGACTACACAAAGCTACTGTCGACGGAGGCTGGGTTGCGTGCGGTCACGAGATGGTTCCTGCAGCGAGATATCCTCACCCAGTTTTCACTGGCGAGGATAATGTATTACGCGAAACCAAGGCGAAGGGGGCGAAGGCCGGGGACGTACGTGGATGAGGATGACGGAGATCGCTGAAGCGCGCTTGAGGCGCACAGCTACTTCTTACTGTAACATAGACTCACTGGCGAAAGGGCAATGGCCACCCATTGGAGAAGAAGGAGTTTTCACCCGGGTAGAGGCTCATGCCGAACACCACGGTTTTCCTCCTTGATAACATAGGTAGTAACAGCCTGCATGGACCCGTAAGGGAGCTACACCAGGACAATGGAATATCAAATCAAATCAATCGATAGCTAGGTTTCCATCTTTCATAGGAGCCTCGTGCTCAACTTAAGTAACTAATTTGGAGTCATTGTTTACAACGAACCGTATCCAGTGTGCTAGTCAAGACAATTATACCTCTTCCCTTGCCTGAACCACTTACCCCTTGGTCGACGTCTCGTTTTTTTTTGTTTTTTTAAATCATACTGCATTCAAGCTATATAGCTTATGGCACGTCGGTTATCTTCTCGACGATTTCTATGGCTTTGATGTGTGCTCTTGCGTCAATCTTAAACTATACAATTCTGCTCGCCGTCCCGCCTTCATCAAGGCGCCACGGCCTTCGGGCTCACTACCCTCCTACTGGTTCTCCCCTGTGGCCACAACAACTGGCCCTTCGTCCCCTGTGCTCTCAATCATCCCGCTATCATTCTCGCGCTAATGTACAGGCTGGCCAGGATAATAGCTTGGGATATTGTGTACGATATGCGGATAAGGCGGCATGCTGTCATCGTTTTGCAAATGCAAGAGTGTTCTAAGAGGTGGAAGGACTCCAGCAGGGTGCTTTCCACAGTGTTCATCATGAGCAAGCTGATCCTCCCACGGGTAAGTTCTGTTGCTAGGCAAATCTGCCCTGCAAACTGTGTCGTCAAGTGATAGAGCTTCGTCGTAGTGACCACGTCGCAGGTTTTCGAATATAAGAAGCGAGCTCCTAGAGCTAGCCCATTGTAGAGACCGTATCAGGGACTTGCAGACGTGTATTTGGGTTTGCAGACGTTGCTGATTCTCAGACAAAGCTTGAGTTCGAGTCCGTCCCACTGGAAGTTCGTACTGGCACCCCAAGTCTCTCCTCGTACATGGCCGACAGGCTGGGCGCACTTCGTCGCACTGTGTCACTGGGTCAGACAATAAAGCTTGAGAGTAACACTTGTTGACTATACCTTTGTCTTTCTTCTTCTGCAGTTATAGCAAGCTTGCTTTACTTGCTCTCGCTTGGGCTTCTTTACCATCGCATCCATCTGTTGGAGAAGTACTCGCTGCACTCAACTAGATAGGATCGCTTTCACCCGGCCTCGAATCTCCTCAATGCTGCGCGATGAATTGTAAAGTAAACCACAACATACAAGATCGTGTATAAGGAGAACGAATTTGTAACGAATGACAAGACCTCTCATTCGTTAGGTGCTTTCAATGACACCAAAACAAATGAGATTAATCCGCGTCGCCTGCTGACAACTGTGCTGGCGACCTTTTGGCGTTTGTTAATGAACTATCTTCTGCCACATGGTAAGGGATGGGTTAGTTTGTCACGGCACATAATGGCGGCCACGCCGATAGATCTGATGCGACTGTGAGTAAACATGTCGTCACCTAAATCGCATATCGGACCTCGCTCCGATGCTCTTGTACTTCGAGAATGCGGGACATAAATTTTGTGAAAGCTCCATCCGAATGACGACATAGCCACAACTCGTATCAGGTCCATGTCGGTCATTGATAAGTTTTCAACTCAAAGTGCGCCAGTTTCCTGGACTGTCACATCGCGTGAAATAGCCGCCATGTAGAAATGGAAAAGCTCACGTGTTAGGAGGTCACTCCGGAAAGGGGGGGCCGCTAGCTCTTGCCTCCAGAAAGCCAATCAAAGCCCTTTGGTCTTTGGCCCTGCTGGGATCTGTGACTACGGCAACGGACGGTCAGCGGCCCGTGGATGCAACTTGCCACGGATCATTGAACAGGACCAGCGGGTGCGTTGTATATATTACTGACGATCTTTCCAGCTTTCGATGATATCACCGTTATGGTTTTACCCTACAGATTCAAGTGGCCTCCGGGCCGGTGATAAGGCTCTGTGCAGAGGCAGACTGGTGTCGCACACCTGTTCTCGTGTTGTTCGTTCGGACGGCTCCGCCGACCAAAGAAGTGCTGGTTTTTGGCCCGCTTCCTGTGCTGGGCTGTGACTATGGTTCTCATGCTTTTGACACCTTGGCAGTATTTAGGCGCAAGGCGAACAACGCGTGGATATCTTTGAGGGAATTCCTACAGCACGTGATCGAGACCGGAACTCTATTTGGGAGCTAATGTAGGAAGCCGATCAGCGAAGCTGCGATCAATTCGAGTCTTCAATTCATGTCGAGCTCAATAACAAGATAGATTGGCAGCCAGACATGGAAAAGGCGATCTTTCGGGGCTGGATCCGACCTTTCAAAGTCGGTTACTTACGACCCCCCGGAGTCATGTCCGACTTGCCTTGAATCGAATCGAGACCGAAACAGCGTTCTCCGATGACTCGGCTTACAGTACTGCATATGACATAGCAGTAGGTTATAATGGTGACCCACTAGTGCGGTATCCAAAATGTTCATAGAAGCTGCGGAGACGTGTGTAGCATGTAGCTCGTCATTAGGCACGTCATTGGGGTCAAGAGATTAGCATCATGTGTACGAACGGGGCTCTGTACTCAATTATCTCCGCCTAATACTCTCTCAGCTCATCTAAGTTATTCTTTTTCCTTTAGACGTTACGACTGGGAGCCGTCTATTGAAGCATCTTGTCCAAATTCCCGCTTATTCAACATCCACTGCACGACCAATAAAAGTGGTGTTCTAGCGATAGTCACGTCGTTGCACAAGATGATGGGGAGGCCATCCGAAGAACCATTTGTCAAATGCGGGTCATTGTCAGATCTGGTAAGACGAATATGCCTATAGAGAGCGGCTACAATCTTCCCCCTCAGCGGCCTGGACGATACTGACTGAGACAATAGAATACTGGATCCGAAGTCGGCAAAGAGTTGCTTCCTGATATTAGATTAGTCTCACACTCGGGTGGAGTTGCAGAAAGTGAGCTAGAAGCTCTTTTGTGTCGACAGCTAGAGGTAAACGCCTCACGAGACTCTCTATTGCATACTATGTGCTCTGTAGATGCAGACTTTGCAGCAAGGATGCTTGACCGTTTGAGGTCTGGTGCGTATGATGAAGCGCTTAAATTGGGAAACTCTGCAGCTCTTACGGATAGTGCAGACGTAAAAGAGTATCCATGGGAGGGAGAGTTGCGATTATTTTTGATCACGAAGTAAGGAGAAAAGATGCTTTCTACTTGAGACATGGTCCTGGCATGTACTGTACTTCGCGAAAGATTTTACCTCCAGTTTGTATGAAAAAACATCGCACATACAACATGAGTTCTAACGGGCCCTCGCAATGTTTGGCTGCAGCTCAATCGCTATGGGATAGGTTAAAAGAGTATATGGGACGCCTTGTTAACATAGATCTTGAATCTTGAATTTCGTATTCAGGGATTCAATTACGTAATCAATCAGTCAGGTCCCTGATTGAGCCTCCACCTGAATATTCAGATTCAATCAGCAATCAGGCTGACATGTGTCTGTGCGGCGCAATGACGGCATTGAGCCCGCTGTATGGTCATTATGAAATCAAAAGACGAAGTATGGGTGACACTCAGTAGACGAGAAAGCCTTTACGAATGAGCTAGGGCGGTATAAACGTGATCGTATGATGTCGCTCCCGATACCTGACCCTAACCCTAAAAAGATCGAATGTGGGTCCAAGGCCCACCCTGCTGCATATTACTAGGTGGCACCTGATTGCTGATTGAATACTGAATAATCGGCTACCTGACTGAATTGATTCCTGATTGAGCCCCTCCTGACTCTGAATATTCAAGATTCAAGATCTATGCTTGTTAAACCAAATTTAGTAACACGTGATCTATATACGCCGGTGGGAGGGCCCTGCGCTGGAACCTGGCTAGCTTTGTCCAATTTGGTAGGCTGCTTGTGATAGAAAGGTACATACAGTATACCGCATCAGCCGTAGCAGGGAGTGGGAGTGGTCGGTCGAGCTTGTGGAAGTGCCATGTGCGAGCTCGACACGAGCTACGTGGGTGGGCATAGAAAGCCGTACAAGCTCTGAGCCGCGATCTGCTCCGCCATACTGTGGCTTGCCCACATAGGTTCCCTCTGTCGAAAGGGCTGAGAACCGACTGAACGCCACACTACGCAACGGCACGTCCGCGCTTCCGTTTGGCAAACGTCTCCACCAATCATGAATGCCACAGCAAACGATGCCGGTCTGCTCTTGGCAAGCAGCTTCAGCTTCAATGACGTTACGCTAATACAATCACTCTCGCTATCGTTTATTTTAAATTTGAAATCCTTGTCTTGCTCGGCCTTGATTTCGGGAGTCGTAAACCTCGAAGGTCGTTTGTTTTTCGCTTTTCGCTTTAACGCCGCTTCAGCGCCCTTAAATGAATCGAGGATATCCTGTGTATCGAAGACGAATTCATCCCTCAAGGCAACCCGCTTTCCTTTTCAATATCCTTTGCATATTCTTAGTAGCTCCCTAGATGGCCATATCCTGTAAATTCAGATCCCAAGCACAACGTACGGTACTCTGCAACGACCCTCTCTGCCTGGTTGATGTTGTACTGTGCAACGTGACAATTGCACCCCTGATGACCTAGCGCTAGGGAGCGCAAACTGTTCAACTCCCCGCGCAGCTCCTGGACCTGCGTCTTGAGCTCCGCGTTTTTCCGTCCAAGCCGACTTTCTTTCTCCTGTATCGTTTGGACTTGTTTCCGCTGCCGCGAGCGTCATTTAGCGGCTGCTAATTTGTTCGTCTCTCGATGGCGCTGTTTTCGCCCGTCGGCATGAGTGCTGGCTTGGCTATTACTGTAAACCTGGTGGCTGTCTGTTCGCGCTCTCTCACTCTTGCTGTGTCGTGAATTCGCGGCGTGACGAGCTCGACGTGTTTTTTCGCTCTCGTTTGGAAATGGGGGAACTGCGGAGTTGGCAGTCACGCTGCTGGGCATGCTATTTTGAATGGATAGCGACCGCCAATCGATGCTCGTGCCCCCGGCAAAATCCGTGCAACTGCTCATGAGCGGGCTTCTCTGAGGGGATAGTTGTGTACATAGCTGCTGACTAGCACTGCTTGGTCGGCTGGACAAGCTGGGCCTTGTGTTTGTGAGATCGACTACATCCGCGGATGACTCGTGATGTTGTGTGTAAAGTTCGAGATGTGGAAGGGAGGAAACCGCATCAACGAACCTGTGAGAAGCGTTAATTGATTCGCTCCGGGCTAGACTCGAGAATTTGTCTCATACTCGCCTAAAACTATCTTCCAGGTTTCCAGAGATCAGCAGAATGCTTTTATCCCCAACGCTCACTGAATCTTGTGAGCTGCTGAGGGACTCAGCCTGTACGTGCAGGTGGCATCCAAAATCCATGCTAATACTGATAATCGGTAAATCATTCAGTTGCAAGCAATAGCCAATGATCATACGCTGTGTCTTTTTCGTCGGCCTTGTTCGAGCGAATCGAGCGATGGAGTTTAAGAGCGCCAAACAAAGAAGAGGTCGACTTCGATCTGCGCCTGCGCTCCGCTTGTTCCTTAACCGTATGAGCGGATGTGGCAGTGAAACGCTTATGAGCAATGGTTACGGTCAATTCAACTGGTTCATCGGAGCTCGGGCCGTCATGGACGAGTGGTGCCGCTTGCGATACGTAGAAAAGGGAACTGCGGCGCCGTCTTGCCACTTGTTGTTTCGTCATGTTTTCGCCCCATAATATCTGTTACCGACATATATCGTGATATGCGCCGGAAGCCTTGGCACCAAGTGCATCACTACGGTCCGGTCTTTGGCCTTGCCGCCGCGCGCCGCTTCCCGAACGAATCAAAGTACGCGTAGCGCGATATCGGTCCGCCGTCCTGAACCAACGCAGATAACTATACGATAGAGCAAGACGCTGCTCGAGATAGCCATCATTAGATGTATTTGCAAAACTGGATCGCTGTGTTATAAATTCTAAGCATGGCCGATCAACTCAGTAGATGAGCCCCGAAGCTTGGCAGAGTTCCGATAGTGTCGCATACGACTGATGTAGTGATCAGCTAGGATAGGTCGCACACAGAGGAAGAACTGTTTCGTGGTCTGTGTCTGAATTGGATTCAACAGGGATTATGAATGTTCATGTGGGTCTGAATCTGAATATGAATTCCGGGTTCTGAATATTTACCATACATTCAAATTATTCAGCTCGTTCCTAGGGTTATGGTGGATTGCCTGGACTCGCGGGTCATTCATGGGCTCTCGCGAGAACAATCCGGGGCCCCGCACGCGTCCCGAGTCTGCGGCTTACAATAAGGCGGAACTCGACCCGTCACCCCTCCAGGTCCAGCGCGTCTTCCAAGTTGCACTTCACGCGTGCCCAATGCCGCCAGCAAGGTTGTTTCGCACCACCAACTATGTCTCGCGCAGCAACATCCCGGACCCTCACCCTCACCGAGGAACTCGAAAGGCTGGAGCAGCAGATCACCCTAAACCTGCAGGAGATCGACAGCAACTTCAGCAAAGCCCACCGCATTGTCACCTGCAGCATCCTCCCTATAGTCGAGCAGTACGGCAAGCACAGCAACGATGTTTGGGAGAGCGCCAAGTTCTGGAAACAATTTTTTGAGGCCTCTGCAAATGTCACACTGTCTGGCTATGAGGAGGGAGCCCTATAGGACCAGGGTGCGACGCATACCGATCTTGACGTCATGGCGACACAGCTCGAGACGCCCGAGACCGAGAAACGAGCGCATGGTGGAAATCAGAGCGAGGAGGAGGACGATTCCTACACCACCGAGTCGCCTACCCAGGTCACAGGCGAGTACTCAACGCCTAAACTGCCTGTTTCCAAAGGCAAAGCTCGCCCAACTCAGCACAGGTCCTCGTTCGGCAAGCCAGCAAGCTCCTACCGCTCACCGTCTCCATGCAAATATACCGGCAGGAATCCTCCTGCCTCTTCTCAGTCAAGCGAAAGATTCTCCACACCAGGCGCTCCTGCAGCCAATTCTCAGAACCTTTTCTGTTCTTCGCCATTCCAAGCCGTATCCGCAGCCAGACCTACAGCCCACACATCGAATCCAGAAACAGTCCTGCACCGCAACGTCCTCGACAGAAATTATCGCATCCAAGCCACACCGCATAGCCAATGCAAAGCAACTTGCTACTCCAAACCCTCTACCTTGACCCCAGGCACCGCGACCCGCACCCGAAGACAACCCTGGGACGACTCCCCGGACTCCTCGCCCGACATCCCCGCGCCTCAACTTCCAGCGACCTCTTCTAGTTAGCGCCAGCGCAAAAACCACGTCCGCAACAACCCCTTACCCCCGCCAAACCCAGCAACCATAATCAAGCCACCCGCACAACCAGCACCGGCCGCCCACTCTCCAGCCCGCCTAGCGCCACCAACCGCACCTCGCGACTCTTCACAGCAGACTCTTGGGACGAAGATGACTCTTTCGTCATGTCGCCGCCGAAAACAATGCAATTCCACGTCCCTCAAAGCCGGCTCCTGCATACGCCCGCACGCGAAGCAAGCCGTAAGATTGTGGAAGATGTGCTCATGACGGCTGGAGCGGACACCACGGATGATTTAGATGGCCAAGGGGGTATCTCGAAGAGCTGAGCCCGGGTGTGAGTAGCTGCATATGCAGTGAAAACCAAGATGCGCTACAGAAGAGCGATGAGCCTAGTAACAGTCTCGCAAAATGTCATCATTCGATGACCCCTACCCATCGACAACGCCCGACATGGTCGAAGTGACCACCCACCTCGCCATCCAGCCATCAGGGAAACCCTGCACGACACGATAAAAAGCCTGCGCGCGCCGCGCGCCAGCAGGCGTGATACCCCGACCGCCGCCGATACGGCAGGTACCACGCTGTGGTCGACTTCGTTCCGTCGCCAATGTCGTTGCGGCTTGGAAAAGTCAGTCGGGATGGTGAGCCAGGTTGGTGAAACAACACCGATGTAAGAGCACAGAATGAGGATCAAGAGATTTGAGTACAAAAGAAATGTGGAGTTGAGTGCACGGATGTTACTTCGGGAGCTCGCCAAGCATTCCCGATGTAGCGTCCGTGCGGTGATATGTGCTTTTTTGGTTAAGTTATCTCGAGGCGTCCAGCCTCACCAAGGCGCCACGACTTTTAGGTTCGGTGCGCCCGGCACACTGCTGTACTCTGGTGTTATGAGGAATAAACGAAGGCGCGGAATCCCGAGATGTATAGGCTGCTTAGCCTACCCCAAGTACAAGCAGACAGTGATGTTCGCCTCTGAGCTGTCGGAGGGCAATATCACGCCTCTGCGAGGGTGTCTCATTTACCTGAGTCAGTACGTCACTCTTCTTTTCCTTTTATCATTCCTGGCATTGAGACTCTGCTGACGGTGTGTAGCCACTGGGATGAACTCGATACTGGTCTCAATTGCCCGATACGATTCTCAACTGGGGAAATAATGAATCACGATGAAGAGGCGAAGGGTTGGGACAAGAACGCTGAGTTCTGGTCCTCACTGGATGGATTTGTATCCCGAGACGGATGAACATCATTGGAAAATTACCAAGATGCACTTCGGTTTTTTCAAGAACTCAGAAATCAAGGGCTGAATCACGTACCGTCGCGAAACCCATGATCATTATTGACCTATTGGGCGTTGTCGCACACTATGTGGATAGCAATCTCGAGCTCAAGACCGTCGAAAGGCAAGTCAGCGCTTGCGTTGCGTCTTCCTACGGAGGATGGTACGGTAGACAGAACATGACGACGTGGGGCGTCGGCTCTCACACGCACGGACGACAGGTGAGAAGACCCTGTTGTTATCCCCGATGTCAGGTCAAAGCGTCAGCGCCGACTCAAAGGCAGCGACGACCAACGGGCAGCGATGACTCAAAGGCAGCGAAGACTCAGAGGTAGCGCCGACCGACGGGCAGCGATGACTTAAAGGCAGCGATGACCCAAAGGCAGCGCCGACCGACGGGCAGCGACGACTCAAAGGCAGCGACGACCAACGGGCAGCGATGACTCAAAGGCAGCGAAGACTCAGAGGTAGCGCCGACCGACGGGCAGCGATGACTTAAAGGCAGCGACGACTCAAAGGCCCTGAGGCTCTGCCCTGAGTCTCTGCCCTGAGGCGCTGCCCTGAGGCACTACCTTGAGTCTCTGCCCGGGGGCGCTGCCTTGAGGCGCTGCCCTGAGTCTCTGCCCTGAGGCTCTGCCCCCAGGCACTGCCTTGAGTCTCTGCCCTAAGGCTTTGCCCGGGGGCACTGCCTTGAGGCACTGCCCTGAGTCTCTGCCCTGAGGCTCTGCCCCCAGGCACTGCCCTGAGTCTCTGCCCTCAGGCGCTGCCCTGAGGCTCTGCCCCCAGGCACTGCCCTGAGTCTCTGCCCTGAGTCTCTGCCCTGAGGCGCTGCCCTGGGGCACTGCCTTGAGGCACTGCCCTGAGTCTCTGCCCTGAGGCGCTGCCCTGAGGCACTACCTTGAGTCTCTGCCCGGGGGCGCTGCCTTGAGGCGCTGCCCTGAGTCTCTGCCCTGAGGCTCTGCCCCCAGGCACTGCCTTGAGTCTCTGCCCTAAGGCTTTGCCCGGGGGCACTGCCTTGAGGCACTGCCCTGAGTCTCTGCCCTGAGGCTCTGCCCCCAGGCACTGCCCTGAGTCTCTGCCCTCAGGCGCTGCCCTGAGGCTCTGCCCCCAGGCACTGCCCTGAGTCTCTGCCCTGAGTCTCTGCCCTGAGGCGCTGCCCTGAGGCACTACCTTGAGTCTCTGCCCGGGGGCGCTGCCCTGAGGCACTGCCTTGAGGCACTGCCTTGAGGCTCTGCCCTGAGGCGCTGCCTTGAGTCTCTGCCCTGAGGCGCTGCCCTGAGGCTCTGCCCGGGGGCACTGCCTTGAGGCACTGCCCTGAGTCTCTGCCCTGAGGCGCTGCCCTGAGGCACTACCTTGAGTCTCTGCCCGGGGGCGCTGCCTTGAGGCGCTGCCCTGAGTCTCTGCCCTGAGGCTCTGCCCCCAGGCACTGCCTTGAGTCTCTGCCCTAAGGCTTTGCCCGGGGGCACTGCCTTGAGGCACTGCCCTGAGTCTCTGCCTTGAGGCTCTGCCCGGGGGCGCTGCCTTGAGGCGCTGCCCTGAGGCACCGCCCTGAGTCTCTGCCCTGAGGCACTGCCTTGAGGCACTGCCCTGAGTCTCTGCCCTGAGGCTCTGCCCCCAGGCACTGCCCTGAGTCTCTGCCCTCAGTCTCTGCCCTGAGGCGCTGCCCTGAGGCACTACCTTGAGTCTCTGCCCGGGGGCGCTGCCCTGAGGCACTGCCTTGAGGCACTGCCTTGAGGCTCTGCCCTGAGGCGCTGCCTTGAGTCTCTGCCCTGAGGCGCTGCCCTGAGGCTCTGCCCGGGGGCACTGCCTTGAGGCACTGCCCTGAGTCTCTGCCCTGAGGCGCTGCCCTGAGGCACTACCTTGAGTCTCTGCCCGGGGGCGCTGCCTTGAGGCGCTGCCCTGAGGCACCGCCCTGAGTCTCTGCCCTGAGGCACTGCCTTGAGGCACTGCCTTGAGGCTCTGCCCTGAGGCGCTGCCTTGAGGCTCTGCTCTCGGGCGCTGCCTTGAGGCTCTGCCCAACCTTGCGGTATTGGCCTAGTGCATTACAACCTTGCCATGAGGCAGCATCTTTGGTTTTACCTCCCTCCCTCTTCCCATTATGTGCACTAAACTTTTCCAAAGTTATTAAACAGGTTTACTAGACATCGAGATGTCTACTCACCCACCGCAAGCGATTCACATGATTGATCCAGAAGGCGATCTTCCTTTTCGAGTCGTGCGCAACAGCAACGAAGACCTACTGCTTGTGTCTTCACAGATTCTGGCCAAAGCATCTAAAGGGGTTTCAAATGTGCTAGGGCCTCTTCGTCAACACGTAGCCCAGCCATTCACTGTTATGAACGTTCTAAGACTTACAGGGGACACGGAGACGCGCCACTGACCATTTGTAACGTTCTCCGTAATCGCAACGATCATGTCCCCGATACGCTCACACTGCATGACCTAAAAGATATTGCTTCATCGTGCACTAGGTACGGTCTGACAAACATCCTCTCGGCAAGTAGCTGAAAGTGGCTTCCGCATGCCTACCAAACAACTACAAAAGGGGGCGACATAGAGATCCGAGAGCCTCTGTGTCCACATAGACCTACCAAAAGGTCGCACATGCTGGTCTGGTAGAACATGCCATATCAGCGAGTGGGGCCCAACAGGTGTAACAGAAAAGCTCGTCTTCTAGCATAACTGTCAGTGATGTTATTGGACTGGATTGAATTGGATTTGACCCCAAATCCAATCCATCCAACAGTATTTTCGTGGATATCCAACGAATCCAACAGATCCATTAGGTTCCACTGCCCAATTAGGAAAGTAGCCATGGATCATTCTGTCTCGTAATCTATGATCATCTTTCGACCATCACATGCAGTCTGTGTGTGTCACTGGTCATCGATAGCCCCAGATATCTGCTCAAGCATTCTTTGTTAGTGTGCCCAGAACATGATTACCGTTGGACCCTTCGGATTGGTAGTAGCGAGGGCTCACAGATCCTCACGACAATCTTCTGGTAGGGCGGCCAGCTGAGCAATGCCTAGATCAATACGCATGACTACATGATAAATGCTGGAACGTATCCCGACCATGACGAGCATCCAAACAACTTCATAAGGCACACTCACGACAAGATGTCTTCCATGGAAGGCACATAGACTACTCCAACCCTTGCTCTAAGCACGCGAAAATCGGGGAAACGGCTCGGCCGAAGAATCTACGAGGAGACGCGTGTAACTCCCTCAGCAACGAATAATTGCTCGACAGTTCATATATGCCTGCCATTGATGGCTATTGCATGCAGAGACGACCTATCTTTGCATGCTTAGAGACCTGGTTGCCTCGAGAAACAACGTTTCTACTCGGAGCACAGCAGTTATGGAAAATTACGCGACCTTGGAACGCTCGAGCTCCGCTCTCTTGATGTACTACAAACGTGTACCCACCTGCCATTTTGAGCTAGTTGGATCCAACTGGATCCACAAAGGTCAATCCAATAATCCAATAGCGCTGTTGAGCTTCATCCAATCCATCCAACATCTATCCGGATCGATCCAGTCCAGTAAGAATCCAATCCAATAACACCACTGATATTAACTGTTGCGGGAGGCTACGACCATCAAAAGATGCAAACCGTGCTGCGGCCTTGAACGTATACCAACATTGCCGTTATTACTACGTATCGCCAACATGCAGAGAAGGACAATTCTCCGTCTGGAAGAAGCAACTGGAAAGTCAAGGTCTATGAACACGTGGTCCAGTTCCCAAACGTGAGGAGCCTTTTTAGACTCATTGGGTACTGTCGAGGTGCCCGGGCCGGTGTCAGGATACAGTTGCACTAATTTCATGGGTCAGACTCTCGATAAGGTGTCGACTATGTCTTGCTCGTGTGAAACTTCGGGGATTTAGTAGGCCATTTAAGCTAGAAAAATAAGTTCGATCGTGGCGCGCCGAGATGCTGAGGCCATTCTGGTTCTTTTAACTCTTCGGACACGTCTACTGCAAGACCATAGCATGATGGAAAACTCGCGTCGAGCAAGGCGTATAGCCGCAAACGCGAGGATTCAATACGGTACGGTAGTCTCGTGCGAAGTCCTCACTTGAGCAGCCCTTTCCATTCTGCAACGCCCGACATCGCCGAATATCTCGCCACCCCGTAGAAACGCAGATAAGACACAAGCCTGCGTGCACAGCACGCCAGCAGTCAACACGCCCCCACCGCTTGATGCTCAAGCTTCATCAAAATAGTCACAAGATATGTAATGTACCGACCCGCAGGCAACGTTGAAGTGAAATCTTGGCTCGGAGCAAAAGATGGTGAAAATCGCAACCGCTGGTTGGGAATGCTGCTCAAATCGGGCGCCAGCACGGATGAGAATGACGGGCGCCGACCGAGGTTTGGGGTCTCTTACCTCTTGTATAAATACCTCTAGTTATCAGGACCTGCCGTCTTCCTTAACGCCGCACTACTCACTTGATCACATAATCCTACTTTCGGCTTTGTCCTATCTTCTCAGATGAACTGGACTGCTGAGATTCATCAGCACTTTCGAGGCTATGCTCGATTCAACTTTGCTGACATCGACTTGACATCTGGAAGAGATGTAGACGAAGCGAATGTCACACGCTTGGCCCGGACCTTTGAGTTGCAAGGATGCCTTCATGACAATCCACTTTACGCCATTTCGGTCATGGTCGATCGTGAGATATGTGCAGAGACATCTGCTGGGCAAGTCGATCCAAGCTCGTTTATCGCCCCACTCATGGAGTTCAATCCCAAGATACAGGCAGTCTGCTTGCACGGCAAGCATAGGATACTAGCGGCGCAACGGGTTCTTCACACATCAGATCAGTGGTGGATCGTGAGGGTATTCGACTCAGGTCAGTGAGCAGTCTCGATAGCTTTGGTGTATGCTCACGGTCTACCACAGGTCTATCGATCGCTGCTCGGGAGCAATTACAGTATGAGGATAACGTTATTAATGACTCGAAACCTGCGGATGGAGAAGATCTTCAGGCGTGCGCTTGACGCAGAGCTCAAGGGTGACCAGAAAATAGCAGCCCATTGGTCAGCTATGCTAACGGAACGCAAGCGTAGGAATCTACGCGAGCTCAAGACTATAGAAGGGGGCCGCCTTCTAGCAGCCCTCGAGCCATTGCTACCTTTGGAGGCGCTATGGGTCGACTTCCAGCCAGGGGCTCTCAATCGCGTGCTGCCGATGCGGTGCCGTGAGGTAAGTAGTCTCCATACCTGCGTGTTCGATCGCGGTGCTCCTCGGTGACTTGGTTATAGGAGATATGCTATTACCTCAAATGCATACACCAGGTCTGGATGGGTATCCTGGGCGTTGAAGTACCCCCGGAGCGCCTCGACGTGCACACCGTACGATTACTCTACCTTCGGATGCCCGCACACTCTAAAAACGACGCGCTCTACATTGAAAGGTCAATGTACGCCTCTACCACTTTTCCCACGGCGCAAAGTGAGACTGTTCGGAACAACTTGCTGAGCAGGATCCTGGCTTGCGAAAAGGTACTCACGTTCAAATCTTTCCATGCAGACATGATTCTCCTGGAGGCTTGCTACCAACCACTCCGGCAATTGTGGCCACAGGAGACGGGTAGTTTGCGGCAGATCTGTCAATCATCCTTCCGGCGTGATGACCGGGAATTCGAGGGCAGCTATGTGGAAGTCTGGATTTACAGTATCAGGAACTATTTCCAGCTTCCAGAGAAGAGGATTGTCCCTTTGAAAAGATCTCGCAGTGAACGTGGACCCGAATCTCTGTCATACAAGGAAGCCGCCGTACCAGATTTGGAGTTATATGCAGCGTCGCTTGGATTCGGACCAGGCACGATCGACGTTTCGCGTACGAGGTCCGCGCAGCAAGAGAGCAGCGATACTAAATGGGTGCCTGCGTTGAGCGGGGGGTCTCAGGAGGTGCACTTGCAAGATCGCTGCGGCCGTCCACGGAAGGCTCTCTTTGAGAGTTGTTGGCGGCAGATGTCCTTGAAAAGTGTTTTCATCAACCGAAGCGGGCACGTCACACGACATGCTACGCCGTTCGCTGTAGCGAGGACTTTTGTGCGATCACTACTAGAGTATGAGTGGTCACGCTCCAAACTTGAGGTGGAAAGCACGAGACGCCCGGAAGTTCCACACAGTGGACCAGCCAGTATGAAACACATCGTCACGCCCCGTCCCGGCGCTACGGGTCTCGGGTCTCAGTTCGAACGCTACAATGCCGATCGTCCGACTTTGTCTGTTGATGAGGACTTCATAATTTCCAGCACAATACCTCCAGGCGGCACTCTGCACAACTCCACTGGCGGCTCTGACGTTGGGGCGCAAATAGACACTTCAAAGCCTACTGGAGACGACAAAGAACAGTACCACCGTCGGTTGGCCGTCAAGTCTACGACAGGAACGGAAGGGGTTGACTCTGACGGCGGATACCATGGTGCTATCGATCTCGATCTGGACAAGGCGTGCCCTGACAGGACGGAAGTGACAGATGTCTTCTCCACTGTGAGTGGCACGTCAGCGACTCGAAAGCAATTCAGAGAGCGAGAGGGTTCAACCGTCAATGGGCGAAGCGTTCACGGGCTTCAAACTCTTCGCCTTGTAGAGATGTGTTATCCAGAACGTTTGGGTGACGGATCAATTCTGCCACGTCAAACAGGAACGCTTTAATGCCAGGTTCTCTGTTGCGAGTTGGAATATAAGGCGGAAGTTGAATGCTAAGCCTCGATTCTTGGGTACTTTATGTGTGAGAAGGGCGTAGATAGGAGACCACGAAAATGTCCAGAAATGATCTAGGCCTGTCACGAGCTGAATAAAAACATCTTGAGGATTAAGTTGAGTTACAGTACAGTACAGTAATGTTACTAATGTAGCTGACATATAGTATGAGTTAATACTGTATGATCACAAGAAGGTACATAACTTTATCCTCAAGATTTTGCCTGCTCTATCAAATGTGGGACTGAGTGCACGGAACTTACATCGGGAGCTCGCCAAGCAAAGCCTGTGTAGAGTCCGTGCGGGTCAGGCCATATCCGAGAGGAATGGATACCAATGAACACAAGCTGAGGAATTCCAATAGCTCGGAGACAAACCTTACACAGCTCAAGCTGCGACCTCAGGGATACCGCGCGCGCCCTGCACTACGAGTACGGAGGTTGGCAACACGGAAAATATAGCGCGGACCTTGAGTACTGGAGGTGACCAGCCTGTGCGATGTTAAGAGAGGGAGGGGAGGAGACAAAGGAAGAAGGATGAATGATTCTTAGCGTGAACCCCGCTTCAAGACCATCAGTTCCAACCTCGCGTCAACTTCGTGTGGAAGTTTTCGCAGTCCGAGCCTGCACCAAGATGGACCCCTCGTCGGAGGCCAGCGCGCCGTGAAGACGGAGCGTGTGTCTGTCCGACAGCCCTTGCCATTGTCTGGGAGGGAAAGAAACAAATGAGGGCATACAGTACTGTGGTGCCGACAGTAGTGTCTCAGCTGAAACGGAGGGGGTTAAGGCCGATGAAACGAGGTTGCGGCATCGTGAACCCCTCCAAATGCCGCCCTTCTGAGCAAACCCTACAGTTACAGAATATAACGGCCGTATTATCTCTCCAAAAAACGCACTTGACAGCCAGCGACTACACCACAATATAGACAATGGGTCTCAAGAACGCGTACTTCAAAGGGATTGCACGTGTTCGCATCGAAAATCTCCAATTCGAACCGAGCAGACATGTGGACGAGATAAAAGTCAAGCGCTTGCTGGAGAAGTTCGAGTCTCTTGGATGTCAGAACGATGAGATCTCGTATGCCATACCAGCTCTTATCAGCCAAACGACATTAAACGAAGCTCTTGTCAAAGCCAATCTCAGTCCATCAGCCCTTTTCAACATTGAAGAGCACGGTGCGGATTTAGACCTACCGGCACTCACCTGTGTTTATGGCATTCACCGGACTCGCGCAGCCCAGCAATTTCTTCGTGCATCTGAACGCTTCTGGACTGTGCGGCTCTACGATATAGGTAAGCTACTGATTCGGCATTACCGCAGAACAAGTATTGATAATTCAGAAATGCCATCTAGAGTATTTGTGAGTGTTCAACAAGAAAACCAGAATGCCTTGATAACTGCTGGTGGCAACACACTAGCATCTGTTCTCGCAGAAAAAGATCAAAAGGTAGTGGATTGCTGGTTAAGCCAGGCGAGCGCCGGTCACAGAAAGATATGTAATCGCATCAGAATCTACGATGGTGGGAAGCTGAGCGCGACGCTCCAACAGCTCCTTCATTTCAGGGGACTTCGTTGCGGCATGAGAACGGTCGGTCGCTGGGGCCCGATCTTCGCAATGCACTGTTACGAGGTCAGACGAAACGTTCCGTGCGCCTTTAGTATATCCGTTAATCAGTCAGCAGGAGGTACAAGCCTATCTAAAAGCTATTGCCGAAACATGGACATACATCTTGGATGAAGATGTTCTGCCTGAGTGCCTGAGTATCTCGACGGTCCTGGCTTTACAACTGTTGAACCCTGCAGACTCTAAGCACGATCATGACGCTGTGACTCGACTTTTCACAGAGAACAAACTTTTTCCTTCGGTGGAAAATCCGACGACTCGTGCGAGTCTAGCAAAACGCGTTCTCAGCTGTAAGCGGATCGTGTCTCTTGAATCTTTCTTCAACGACTTCATCTTCTTGAGGACATGCTTCGACGGGTTGAATTCGCTTTTACCTCCGAGATGGGCGTCGGGGAAGCGTCATCGAAGCTTCAGAGATGAACTCGCCCACAACTTTAAGGGCAAGAACGACTTCATAAACTGTTACCTTGACCTGTGGCTATTCGCTATGAGAGAATTTCCTTATCTCTCTAAAAGTAAGTCAAGCCAACCACTGCAAGACGAAACCTCAAATGGTGACCAGATCGAGGTTCGTGGTTGTTGCCTGTCGAAGAAGGTGGAGTTGGCGCACCTGGCCCATGAGCTTGGGTTTCAAACTGTCGAGATCTCAAGGCTTTTGGTAGCCTTTCCCTCGGAAATTCCCCAAAAGCTCCTGATATCTGGAAAAGCAGAAACGACCTGTGATGATATACCCCTCAAGAGAGAAGCCCGATCGAACAGGCCGTCAGAAACGAGCTACCGGCACGATAAAGGTTCTCTCCACCGCGTCCAGATTTTCGAGACACCAAAGACGGCAACAAGGAGACTCTACTCTACAACATTTGCGATCTTGCAGGATATCGCACATTGTTGCTGGAAGACTGATGTGCCGAGGTGGGTGCCAGACTCGCCAACACAACATGCGCCATATCTACACTTCGAAGATCCAGTTCCGCCATCAGAAACTCAAGCGTCTCGTGCGGCAAAATCATGCGATTCATCAGGAGTGTCTGAGTTCTACGACCGAGCAATGGGCCAAAAGACGTGTAACGTAGTGCCCTTGCAAACCCGAGCTCGAAGCGGCAGGATTCATTCAGCAGTGTCGTCGGCCTACTCTCAAGGTAATCAGATGAGCGAGAGCACAGCCATAGAAGACGTACCCTGCGGCCCGAGGGAGGAATACGATGAATTGATGGAAGACATAAGTAAAGCGTGGAAGCATGTGGAACGCGAAACGGATCTCTTCAGGTCGGACAGCAATTTATACTCTGATTTAGAAGAAGTGTCTGATAGTAATCGACATTCCCCGCGGCCATCGGAGATGCAGGCTCGCGGTTCAGAAGAGCATGTCGGCGGATCTACGCTTCAATTGGGCAGAATAGGAAAGCTAGCGTCTCCCAGCGAAGACGCAATGAGTTCCGAAGTGAAAACCCCATCACACACTCCGCTGATAGACAGAAGGAGGAATAGAAGAAAGACCTTGTTCCCTCCAAACAAGGTGCGTGGAAAGAAGATGATCGCAACTCTAAACAGAGACGTGGTGTGGACGTCTAAGGAAAAACGCCGCACTATATTTCCGCATCGAGACCGGCAAGGAAGAATGTAGAGAATACGTACAATAACTAGCATTAGGGAATAGCGAAGAGCTGGACTGCCGACAAGTCACTGTAAGGGGGGGTGGGGATGTGGTATGAAAGTTGCCTGATTCACTTTGTTTGTCTAGCTATTTTGGTTGCACGCTGAGCAGATTCTCAACTAAATTACTGTGCAGTATACTGTAACTAAAACCCGCATTTGTCACAAGCTACACCCTGACATTGGGCTATGCCTTTGGTATCGAACATTAATTGCTGGCGAAGCGAGAATACAGAATGTGACACGTGATCATCGTACGATAGTGGCGTGACGAGCGACATGCAACATAACTTAACTTATAGGCTACATGCCACCCGTCCTGCCTTGTCTCACTTCTTTCTTTTCTTCAGCTTTGCAATTTGGTAGATAGCCTAGTAAGTTAACTTACCTTGTGAAAAACATCTTACTTGAGCCCGTGTCAGCATTGTCTTCATTCAAGACTAACCGACCATTGGCGTGGCCGTCGACGACATTTTTGTTAGAAACCTCCGCTCAGGCCTGCCAACAGTCAAACAGTTAAGATAATGGGGCCTTTTTGTGTTGACTGTTTGAGAAACGGGCTTCACGTTGTTTGTTTGACTGATTGACCGCAGGTACGCCTGTTTGATTCGAAAATTATTTGACTGTTTGACCATGACTAAGCAGCAATCAGTACCGTGTAGAGAAGCAAATCTCCGTAACGTTAGATTGAAAACGCCACACATGCCGTCCATGACGGCACTAGCAGTTCCCGGAAGAACTGTGACATGTGACACGTTTCAGAGCGCCTGATCAACATTCAGTTCCTGTAACGAAGCCCACGTCTGTGCGCCATCTACAATGCCAGAGATGAGCCAGCTCTTTAGACATTGCTCAGCCTCGATGATGTCCGCTCTTAAGCTGTAGCGCTCCTCGGTGACCATCTTCTTCGCACGGCTGAAAGCACGCTCACATTCAGCACTCATACCAGGCACTGCAAAGAGATCGTAAGCCACTCGAGCGAGGGTGGGATATCGCGCCTCCCCGACCTCTTTCCACCAAGTCAAAGGTCTCGACTCGTAGCCTCTGATGTCGATGTAATCTTCCATGAAGGTGTCTAGCTCTTGCTCGCGGTGGTGGGTCTGGCCTGGAAGCAAAGCCGGGTCACCCTCTACCCCGAAAACGGCTTCCCAGTCCTCGTCCGTCGGCGACCGACGTTGCACAGGCTCTGAGCTCACAGAGATTGATGGCACGATCGATGCGGGGTGCTTTGCGAGGTATGCTTTGAAGAAAAGCTTGGTCGCTGCTTTTGCCCGTTTGATCTCGCAATTTCCGTCGGGGCTGTCTTTCCAGACACGCTCGAAATAGGCAAACCAAAGGCCTGGGTGCAAGGCCACCGCTGCGCGATACACTCGGCTACGGTCGGTCAGATTGTAGTGTTCGCTGAGTTTGACAAAGGCTGCATTGATGCTATGTTTGTAGTAGTCCGTGTAGATCTCTGGGTCGGCGACAGTTTCATCTTGTGCTCTCTTGAGCTTCCTGTACAGCAATTCGAATGCCGGTAAGACCTCCCAGATGGC